>QEPC01001665.1:266607-284945 GCA_003113815.1 Sphenodon punctatus | reverse complement strand
AGCCCTCCATGTGGTGTTTGATTTGGCTGGGGACAAGCTTGGGGTGCTGCTGGTATATCGGGCCTCTTTCTATCCAGCAGCATTCCTTGCCGCTCTAGCAGAGCTGGCCTCGGAGGTGGCGCTGAACTCCTCCAGGACCTTGGTCCTGGGGGACTTCAATGCCGATGCCGGCCTTGTAGGAGAAGAGCGTGAGTTCATGGCCACCATGGCAACCATGGACTTGTCCCAAGTGGTCAACTGCCCAACCCATACTTTTGACCTGATTTTCTGTTCTGGTCTTGAGGTGGGTGATCTGTTAGTGGGGGATGTGAGGGTCACGCCCTTGTCATGGATGGATCTTTATCTCCTACAGGCCAGTCTCTCAGCGCACCTCCTCCAGAAGGGGAATGGACCAGTTAGGTTGGTCCGCCCTCGAAGGCTGATGGAACCTCAGCAGCTCCAGGAGGCTTTGAGGGAGTTAACCCTAGACCTGGACGGCCACTCTGTCGATGAGCTTGTCCAGCATTGGAACATCTTGTTGGGGGAGGCTAGTGACAGGGTGGCTCCGAGACATCTTCTCCCTCCGTCTCAACACCGCAGGGCCCCTTGGTTTACTGAGGGGCTGTGGTGTATGAAACAGGTAGGTAGGAGATTAGAGTGATGCTGGCTCCGGACTCGCTCTGAATCTGACGGACTTCTCCATAAGATCCACTTGCGGTCTTATGTTGAGGCTGTGAGGACAGCAAAGAAGGAGTTCTTTGCTGGGGTGCTGCTGGTATATCGGGCCTCTTCCTATCCAGCAGCATTCCTTGCCACTCTAGCAGAGCTGGCCTCGGAGGTGGCGCTGAACTCCTCCAGGACCCGTCTCTAATCTTCCCTCACAGTATCTGTGAAGTCGCATCCAGCGAAGCTGTTCCAGGTAGTGCGGGGGCTGGTCAGTCCGGCCTCCCTCCGCCTGGATGGGGACTTGTCCCAGGCCCGCTGTGAGGAGTTTGCCCCTACTTTGTAGACAAGACTTCTCAGATCCAGAGTAACTTTGACACCGTATTGGAAGCAGTAAGTGAGGGGCATGAGGTTATGGAGGCACCACCTGTTCGATCTTTCTGGGATGAGTTTCAGGAAGTGGCGCTGACTGATGCGGTGAATGTCCTGGGTTCTGTTAGAGCCACTAGTTGTGAACTAGATCCGTGCCCGTCCTGGTTGGTGAAAGCCTCCAGGGAGACCTTGGGGATGGTGCTGGCGAGGGTAGTGAACGCGTTTCTTCGGCAGGGGAGATTGTCACCCAGTCTCAAGGAGGCGGTGGTGCGCCCCCTGGTGAAGAAGCCATCTTTGGATGTGGATGCTCTCACCAGCTACCGACCCGTCTCTAATCTTCCCTTTTTAGGGAAGGTTATTGAACGGGCAGTGGCACTGCAGCTCCAGGAGTATTTGGACAGCGTTGGTTTCCTGAACCCTTTTCAATCTGGGTTCCGCCCCGGCTATGGTACGGAGACGGCATTGGTGGCCTTGGTGGATGATCTCCACCAGGAGATGGACGCAGGACGTTCAACATTCTTGATCCTGCTAGATCTCTTGGCCATGTTTGACACCGTGGACCATGGGCTGCTGTTGAGATGGCTGCGAGACCTGGGGGGTCTGGACGGGACTGTCCTAGGGTGGTTCTGCTCATTCCTCTTGGGGAGAAGCCAGCAGGTGGTGCTAGGGGCTGAAACATCAAGCCCCTGGGCGTTGACCTGTGGTGTTCCGCAGAGTTTGATGTTGTCTCCGCTGTTATTTAATGTATATATGCAGCCCCTGGGGGAGATCGTGAGAGGGTTCGGACTGCGATGTCACCAAGATGCTGACGATACTCAGCTGTACCTCTCATTTTCAACTGACTCAGGTCCTGCTGTCTCATTACTTTCCCAATGTTTGGAGGCTGTGGCAGATTGGATGAAGCAGAACAGACTGAAGCTCAATCCTGATAAGATGGAGGTGATGGTGGTTAGTAGGGTGAGGGAGGTACTGGCTCCCCTGGTAGGGGGGGTTCACCCTCCTGTAGCCCAGCAGATTCGGAGTCTGGGGGTGGTGTTGGACTCGGGGCTCCAGCTGGATTGGCAGGTAGAGATGGTGACTAAGGCCGCCTTCCGCCAGCTGTATCTGGTACGGAGGTTGTGTCCATGCATTTCCAGGCTCGACCTGGCCACCCTCATTCATGCCTTCATCACCTCAAGGCTAGACTACTGCAATGCGCTGTACATGGGGTTTCCCTTGTTTCTGGTTCAGAGGCTGCAGCTGGTGCAGAATGCGGCGGTCTGTCTCCTTATGGTGACGGGAAGGCGGGAGCACATAACGCCTGTGCTCTGTACTCTGCACTGGCTGCCTATAGTGTACCGAGCCCGATTCAAGGTGTTAGTATAAAGCCCTAAATGGTCTGGGCCCCTCATACCTTGGGGACTGCCTCGCCCTCCGCGCCTTAGAGTGCTCCCTGCGGTCAACCAGGGGTGCCTTTTTGGAGGTCCCCTGTGTACAGCAGGGGGCCACAATGGAGAGGGCATTCTCGGTGGCCAGGTCGAGGCTCTGGAATTTCCTCCCGGAGGAAGCCCATCTGGCCCCAGGTCTGTTGGCGTTTCGGTGACCCTGTAAGACCTGGCTGTTCGCCCAGGCCTTCGGAGGGGAGGGTGGGGATTGTATTTTTAAAACATTGTTTTAATGAATTTTATTGTGTGTTTTTATGCTGTAAGCTGCCCCGAGATGCTGTAGGCATGAGGGGGCGGATAACAAATATTTATAAATAAATAAAATAAATAAAACCAAGGCCACCAATGCCGTCTCCGTACTGTACCCAGGCCAAAACCGAGACTGGGAGGGATCAAGGAAACCGGTGCGGTCCAGGTGTTCCTGGAGCTGCCATGCCACAGCCCGTTCAATAACCTTCCCTAAAAAGGGAAGGTTAGAAACCGGCTGATAACTGGCAGGAGCATCAGCGTCAAGAGATGGTTTCTTGAGCAGGGGTATTATTCATTCAGAGCAGTAACACGCACACAAAATGGTCATGGACTACACATATTGTATATATCAATATGGAAGTGTATGTGTACACCAAAAAACTCACACATGGAATAAGATGTTTTGTGCTCTCTGAAAATCTGGGAGGACCTTTGGTTTCCCACTAAATTAAATTGTTGCTGGCACCACGGCAGGCTACAATGGCTTCAGATTTTCTTTGGCTCAAGCCAAATTAATAACAGAATGGGAGGCCTCAGTCAGAAACTGGCATGCTGAAGGAAGTAATATTGGTTTTGCTCTTCTTTCTCAAGTCAGTATTGAGTTCAGTGTGCCAGAGCCAGCTTTGCTTTGGAAGAGACTTTAAACTAAGATCTTCCACATTTGTCATTACTTGTCTTGTGGCAGTTTTCTTATATTGCAGTTGTTTACCAAAGTGAGAATTTAGTCAGATCACTGAGGATACTACATTCTGCCTTCCTAAATACATCTCCCTTTCTAAAAGCACTTTCACTATATTATCTTCTTGTCCCATGTTGAAGTTCCATTTAAATGAAAAATTATTCACATCTTATCCTGACAGCTTTATAAAGATTGCCATCTGTCATCTGAGAGTCCCCTGAATTTTGGTGTTGATGATGTTACCCCCACTTTAATAGCTCAGTCTCATTACAGCATGAGGAAAATCTTGCTGTTGCAGGTTTGTCATGGAATGAAAAGAGGTTTAGTCTATAAAAGCCATGAAGCTGTAAAAACCCTGCCACTTCAGGTATAAGGCCTGGGCATTTTTCATGGAAGGAGTCTGGTCAAAACTGAAGTCAAAATTTTAATTTTGCTCATTCCCTCCAAAGGACTGCCTTCATTAGAGCATCTTCATCAGTGTGGGTGCTAAGAGGTGTAACACCAGCTAGGGGAATGCCCATCCCATGTTTTTGTTACGTAGCTGATAGTTGGTTGAACAGCTAGCAGGTAGCTGCTTCAACACTTTGTGGCTCTCCAGTAGCTGGTACAATTGGTGACACGTGCTTACCAGCAGTGACAGCAATGGTGGCAGGAACAGTGATAGCAGGGGCCCATACTGCTCCCACCACCTCTGATGCTTCCAGGGCCCTTAGGTTGCCACTGTTCCTAGTAAGCAACCCATGCCTCTATTACGAGATGCAAAGCAACTACATCCAAGAGTCATCCACAGGTTGTGTGCCAGCATGGTTTCCAGAAGTCCAAAGTGGGTTAAGCTCACGGCACAAACCATGTTTGCACAAACAGGTATAACAGGGGAAATGTGTGTCTATCATCCAAAGGTGTGGGTAGCATTACAGCTGTTCACACCCAGCATTCTCCACTTAGCTGCCTCACATCTGCCATCTCAAAGTTGGTGGCGTGGTATTGGCATATCCAATAAGGATGGGAATTGGGGTGAAATTATGGATTTGGATCTTTTACAGATTTGGATTTTTAATTTCTGTATTTAGTTTCAGTTTTGTTTTTATGGATTTGTTTTTTCCCACTGAAGACAATGGGGGGGAAACCAATCCATATGCCCATCCCCCCAGGACAGTTTGATTAAGTTAGCAGCCATTTTACGCATGCACAATGGCCCCGGCAGCCATTTTTCACATGCGTGATCTGGAGCAGGGAGGACACTGTGGCAACAGAACCTGCTGAGAGCCCCCACAGCAGCAGCAGTGCTTCAGTCAAGCTCTCTGAGGCCAATAAGTACACTCCCCAGGGCCCTGGGGTATGGGGGTGGGGGGAAATATGGACACTTAACTGGGAGGCCTAAATTACGGGTAGCTTTGGATTAACCCATGATGGACCCAAAACTGAAATTTTCATCCCTAATATCCAGAGGTCAGTGTCATGTAAGCAGTCTTCCAAGATTGAGACTGAGTTTGCAAGATCCTCCAAGAAGTAGAATAGATAGAGTAATGCACCATCTACAGAACGGGTGGGGAACCTCAGACCCAGAGGCCAAATGAGGCCTGTGGCAAGTTTTTATGTGGCCTTGTTCCCGTTCCTGGCTCTGGCTCCTGGATCCAGTTTAGGGCTGAAACGAGATTTCGCCCTTCTTCAAAATCTCACCAAGAATAGGCTTCTCGACAAGATTTTCTCATCTTGAGATTCTTGCAAGAGTCTTGCGAGATACTTGAGATTTTCGAGAACCTTAAAATAACCCAAAAAATGGCCTGCGCATGCGAACATATGGCCCCCATGGCCATTCACAGGAACACGGTGCAATAGAGGTACGTAAAAGTCTCCCACAATCTGATGCTCCACCATATTGATGTACAGGTACAAAGAGTTAAACCCCGCCGTAATGTTGCTTGTGTAGGGAAACTGTTGGGTCCTAGCATCGGGTTTTGTCCCCAGTATATAGGCCAGGTCTCCACGTATGTTGAACATGGCTGTCCCTGAGGCTTCAATTTTAATTTTTCTAGCCACATGGTCATAGCTCAAACTCACATTGGGTGTTTCGCTATCGTTAGCTACTATTCTGTTTATATGTGTTAATATTTCAGGTACACTCGAGTAACGTCCTCTGGTTAAAGCGTATTCCCATTTTATTTTTCCAAAGGTGATTTCAAAAGGAGTAGGCATGCCTATATTGTCCCAGCTGTACAGATACTGATTGCCGGCGCACCGAAAAGAGACAAGACAACACAATTGGGATTTGAACAGCCGCACTCTTTATTTAAACAAATAGTAATCATAAATTAGGTGGGGGTAATCGCCTAATGTGATATAGGTCCAGTACTGCTTCTTAAAACGTCCGATCAAACAAAGAACCCTGTGGGTGGTTCCAATATACCCTTGATTACCACCCACAACGTGTCTATAACGTCTCCCCCTCTCAGTGACACCGGCCACAGGTGAGGGGGACCATAAACTCTCAAACTTGAGTAAGGATGAGGGCGCCTGCCGACGGGGAATCATACTTGTCCCTACCACCCTCGCTCGACACCCCTCCCAGGGAGGCTGCCCTAGTGCCCTGCCACTTGCTATACCCTGCCTTCCGGCGAATGGGCCTCCCCATCTCTTAAGGAGATGACTCTTATTTATGACTTATCTATCCTATTCTAACCTATAGTACTGGACCCCTGCCGAGTGCGACAATAATGAACAGCACAACAACACCCTCAATTCTAAGGGCAATGGACTGGCCAAATATCCCACACTATGAGGAAGGCGAAAAACAGTGCCCCTTTTGGGTCAGATTAAGGCTCCTGAAAAAATTCCTTCCTGGCCCCACTGGCAGCCGATAATAATCCATAGTGCGAGGGAAGGGTTGAGTGGGTGCCGTTTCACTGCTCCAGCCACAAGTAGTGCCGAGAGCTCCATCCTCTTAGCCACATTTGGGTCCCGCCTATCAGGCGCAGCCCACATGGGCTATCTGAGCCAATCCCGGCTGGCGGGGTTACTGTAGCAACCCCGACCGGGATGGCAAATGTGTGCAGCCGCCGCTTCTTTTCCCGCCTCGGGGGATTGTTGCAACCCCGAGGCGGGAAACCTCTGTCCGATTGCCCTGCCTCCCTGCTAATTGGGCGCGCCAAGGGGTCTCCTGCCGCCTACCGTTCCCTAGGGGAAGGGGAAAGCGGAGGCAATTGCCGGCATACTGAAAGGAGACAAGACAACACAAATGGCATTTGAACGGCCGCACTCTTTATTTAAACAAATAGTAATCATAAATTAGGTGGGAGTAATCGCCTAATGCGATACGGGTCCAGTACTGCTTCTTAAAACTTCCGATCAAACAAAGAACCCCGTGGGTGGTTCCAATATACCCTCGATTACCACCCTCAATGTGTCTATAACGTCTCCCCCTCTCAGTGACACCGGCCACAGGTGAGGGGGACCATAAACTCTCAAACTTGAGTAAGAATGAGGGTGCCTGCCAATGGGGGACCATACTTGTCCCTACCGCCCTCACTCGACGCCCGTCCCAGGGAGGTTGCCCTGCTGCTTGCTATACCCCGCCTTCCAGCGAATGGGCCTCCCCATCTCTTAAGGAGATGACTCTTACTTATGACTTATCTATCCTATTCTAACCTATAGTACTGGACCCCTGCCACAAAGGGGTCGCCGGTGAACCCAGACGAACCCGACCCCCACCTACTTACACAACCTATCTAATACCTGTACCAGGGTCCCTTTCAAGGCTCCAAGGTACAGTTCGTTACCTTCGGGTGACAAATGGATGCCATCTTGTCTGAAAAGCCGGGGGCATTTATGGGTAAGTGCCCGGCTATCGATGCGCTCATCGCCTAAACTCGTGAGCCACTTTCCCACATCCCTGTTCACCACCTTCCGAGTCCTATCAATCTTCCTGGGGTGTACCCCTGGCCCCCACGTCATCCGTTCAACTAAGTCAGTCCAAATGATGAGGGTCAATGGGAATTGTTTTTTAATTACCCAAAGGTCCCTCTTGATATTCTTTATCAGTTGGATGCCTTTTAGGTGAGGGATGTCATTCTCACCTAGGTGGATCACGATGATATCAGGCAGGGGCCCCTGTTTTAGCACCTGGATGGTCGGTACGAGGTGATGCCATCTCATCCCACCCCTGCCCTTCCAGTGGATCTCAGCTTGTGATGATAAACCTAGCTGTGATTCCCAGTTGGTCTGATTGGCAGCCTTGCCCGCCCACCTCACCAGGCTGTGGCCAACGATCCACACACGCTTCCGAGACGGGGGGGTGCACCTAGAAAATGAAAAAGAATTCAGAACTGGTAATGTAAGGGGGCGGGCCGCACATACGTGCAGTAGGCCCCCGACCTCCAACGTCCCATCACCCGGATACCCTGTTCAGACATGCCAGCCTCTGCCGCAGCTGTAGCTGCACCAATCTGGAATGAATGCGTCCCAAAAGCGACTGGCGGCAACCCAAGGCGGGATAAAGCCATGCGGAGCACTGCTGTAAATTGGTATCTAGTCAGTTGGTGCCCGCTGGCATGTCTAAACAGGGAGCCTGGAGCAGCCCGACATACTGTGAGGAATGCTTCGATAGCCCTGACTCGACACAGGTTACCAACCTCGGCCCTATTCAGTCTCACGAGTTGGCCTCTGCCCTTCTGGTCGGTCTTTGAACAATGTATATGCAGGGCCATCCCTGTTGGGCCGATTTGTGTGTCGCTAAGATGCAACGCCCTCTCTGAGGTATCCCTTGTCGATTCAGACACTAATTCACTCACGCAGAAGGCTCCGAAAAATGCTAGCTTAAAAACTGAGTTAAATAACAAAACTTCATAATTATCAAAACAGATCTGGGGCAAGACCTCACATATATTCAACAGCAAGGGTGGGGTGATAGGGGCCCGGTGATCAGGCCGTCTGACTTGTTCCCTGTGCCATCCCTCAATAAGGCGCCTCGCAAAAAAAACCCGGTCGGGGAGGGGGGTCCGTTAGTTTACTCACGAAGCCCAACGCGGATAACTTCCCTGCAATGGTGCCCGGGGCTGCCCCCTTATGCCGTAGGTGTAGGGCAAACTGGAGCATTTCCTCCTCTGGGATCGGGAAACACCAGGCCCACCCCTGTGCTGACTGGTATAGCTGGAATTCCCGAAAGGCTCTGTCATAAGCAGCTCTTGTGCGCGGCACCAGGGATCCCAACACCGCGGTGCGCAGCTCTATGACCCAAGGTTCCAAACTGCTGGGGGTAATGGCTCTGGGGTTGGCCTGGCCTGTGGTGCGAGCAAACAGAAACGCTCGATCTGGAAGCGAGAGAGAGCATTGGCTACACTATTGTCTAGCCCTGGAACATGCCAGGCTTGGAAAAGGATGTTAAATTTAAGCCAAGTTAGCACGAACGCCCTCACGAGCTTCATAACCCTTGGTGATCGGGAGGACTGAGTATTAATGCTGTGCACTTTAGCCTGGTTGTCACACCAAAATAATACAGCTCGGTCTGCTAGCTCGCCTGACCATAATTGAACTGCTACCACGATGGGAAAGAGCTCCAGGAAGGTAAGATCCCTGGTGATTCCCTGTTGTGCCCATTCACTTGGTCATGGGGCTGCCGCCCATCGGTCCCTAAAAATTACCCCCAAACCTGCCCCACCTGCGGCATCCGAGTGTACTTGAAGCTCTGCCTCGAGCAACAAACGGTCTCTCCAGAAGCTGGTACCATTGAATTTAGACAGGAAGGTGGCCCAAATTTGGAAAACCTCCCTCATTTCTTTTGTAACCCTGATGTGATGGTGTGGGGAGGGATTACCCGCCAGCTTTGCATATAGGTGCGACAAGAATGCTCGGCCTGGGGCCACCACTCGACACGCGAAATTCAGGCTACCTAAGACTGATTGGAAGTGGCGAACTTTCACCTTCACCGCCCCCAAGCACTCGTCTATTTTTTCACGTAATGAGGTCAACTTGTCCTGTGGAAGGCGGGAGACGGCCATAATCGTGTCCAATTCAATCCCGAGGTAAGTCAACCTAGTTGTAGGCCCTTTGGTCTTTTGTGATCTAGTTCGGCAACCTCATGAAAAATTCTCATAAGCTCCAAACACTCGTTCGTATTTTCCCTACCGATGAAAAGGAAATCATCTAAGTATTTTGTCAGCCCCCCTCCCACGGACCGCTGCTCCACTATCCATCCAATCAGAGAGCTGAACCTCTCGAAGGCAGAGCACAAAATGGAGCAGCCCATTGGCATGGCCTTATCATAGTAGTACTCTCCGCCAAAATGGAATCCGAGGAGGGGGAAACTATCTGGACTCATCGGGAGCAGGCGAAAAGTAGACTTAATGTCGCATTTTCCCAACATTGCGCCGTGGCCGAAGGACCTCACTAGGGACACCGCGGAGTCGAATGAAGCATACCGGACCGAGGTAAGGTCCTTCGGTATCGCGTCATTGACCGACACCCCCCCCGAGGGTAGGATAAGTGATGGATCAACCAGAATTCTCCGGGGGCCTTCTTGGGCACCATCCCCAATGGGGAAACAACCATGTTGCTAAAGGGGGGAATGGGAAAGGGGCCGGCTACCCGACCTTCTGCTCTCTCTTTCTCAATTTTGTTATGGACCACGTGTTCCAACCCTACTACCGACTTCAAGTTCAGGGTTACCCTTTGCTGTTGCACCTCGTGGGCTGGTATTCTAAAACCCCTTTGAAAACCCCAAACCACATATGCCACTTCCTCCCTGTCAGGGTGGTCGAGGAGGGCAGTCTCGAGCTGGGCAGCCTTAACTGGGGTTGGGGCTTTTCCCAGAGGCACTCAGGCCGCCTGTCCCGGCCCTGCCCTTCCCGTAGGGGAACTGTTTGCCCCTTGTGCTGGGACGCCCCCACGGGCAAGCGGAGTTCCCATGATGGCCCCCACAGGTGGAACATGAGTGTCGAAATCTGCAAGTCGCCCGTGAACATTTTCCAGAGCGACCAAACTCGAAACACTGTCCCTAGGAAGACCCTGATGCCCTTTTTCCTTCTTCACGAAAGGACTCAGATGCTGATGAAGCCCCACCCCATGTCAAAAGGTGACCGCTGTCCAACCTGGGTGCATTCCCCGATCCACTCATACAATTGAGCCAAAGATCGTTGGCGTGCAGGTCCCACCTGAGTCCCGGGGTGAATGCAGCGCGATGACGAAACGCTTCATCATATTGCAGCCATGCTCCGGCCAGGCCTGCCTCATATACTCGTCGGACTATATCGGTGTATTTGAGCAGATCAGCCGCCCGTCCGTGGTATGCCTGTATCATCACACCCTGGTAAATCGAGAAAGCTGTGGTCCAATTCGTCCAATTCCACTCGGCTTTTGGGCACTTAAAGCGCTCCTTTTCTTTCTTATCATCCTGTTCATCTGGATCCACGATGGGATCGCTGATCAATAGGACAAAAATGTCCATGTACTCCCCCCCTCCAGATCTTTTCTCTGGTCACTGGGAGGAGATGGTCGCCTATGGGAGCGGATACCATCGCGTACCCCCCACCCACTGGGGGAGGCTGGCCTACACCAACCGTATGTGCCTGGGTCGTTGGTGCCCTGGTGCTTATTGTCGGAGGATACAGGGATGTGGGGGCCCACACCTCTTGAATTCGTGCTCCAATGGGAGTTGCGATTGGAACCAACACCGGGCCCACGCCCATTGGGGCTGGTCCGGGGCCAAATGCAGGCACAAGGGGAGGGAGGGCGGGCACAGAGACCCACGCCCCATTCCACCATACAAGTTGGTTTGGGGCAACCACTCCCGGTTGCTGTGGTGCGGTTTCTACTCTGGCAGCCCCCACAGCTGCCCCCCCAGTCCCCAAGGACGTCGGCCAGGCTGCCCCTCTGGCGTTATCGTTCCTTCCCCATGGAAAGGCCCAACTCTCACCTGCTGCCTGGCCCGCTGGCACCCTTAATCCTTGTTGCGGTCCTGGCTGTCCAGCTCGCTGCTGCACTAGCAACTGGATGGCATTCTCGATTCTTGCCACTCACTGGCACAGGTCGTCATCGTCATCTTCTTGCACCACTGCTGGTGCTGGTACAGGCCCTGCTGACAGAAAGGGAGGCAAGGGCTCCCCTGCCCAACCCCGCACGGGGGCCGACTCCGCTGCCTGGCTCCATCCAACTGGGACACCGGCAGGTGGTAAGGGTCCCCTAAGTGGGGGCCCCCAGTCTCCTGCCGGCGGTGGCATGGCACCCCACTGCTGGTTCCCCACAACATCCCCTCTTCCAAGGGGATTCACGTTGTGCAAAGGTGCCCCCCAGGTGGTGTCTTCAGGGTCCCTGTACCGAGCTGGTGTCTTACTCACCCGCCCACCCCTACGCAGAGGAAGGGAGGGTGTGGAGGGTCCAGGCCCTGAGGGGGTCCCTCTGTATTTCCTGGCCTCCTGAATTTGCTCCCCCTACCAGGACTTGGTTGAAGTTTGGTCCTGGGAAGGGATGGGTTGGGCAGGCTCCACCCCTCCCCTACTCTGCAGTGGCCCCCACTCTGTGCCTCCAGCCCCCCTGGTTTGACTGGTGTCCATCTCTACTGGGGGCATGGCTGGGGGGTGCCCCACCTCTCCTACATTGCCCTGGGGTCCCCCTGCGGCTGGTGGGTTGGTGGCCCAGTTGGGGTGTGGGGCAGGACCCTGTAAGAGCTCCCACAGCAGGGCCTCGCACCCATGCAACCTCTCCCGGAGGGGTATTTCTCCCCGAGTCACTGTGTGTACCCCCGCAGGGGGGAGCGCCATTTCTCCGCACCCTGGGTCCACTTGTGGCTCACCTTCCCCCCCAGTTGCATCAGCAATGTGGGGGGGGAACTTCACTGTTGGCCCGCCGGCGCTTACTCGCCCCCACTGCTGCCTTCTTCTTCTTTGTTCGTCCCATTCTCTTTCAATGGAGGGATGGCCCTCGCTGCAGCTCCTGCTGCCGTTTCACTGCTCTGGCCACAAGTGGTGCCGAGAGCTCCGTCCTCTTAGCTACCTTTGGGTCCCCCTATCAGGCGTGGCCCATGTGGACTATCTGAGCCAATCCCGGCTGGCGGGGTTACTGTAGCAATCCTGGCCAGGATGGCAAATGCATGCGGCCGCCGCTTCTTTTCCTGCCTTGGGGGATTGTTGCAACCCCGAGGCGGGAAACCTCCGTCTGATTGCCCTGCCTCCCTGCTAATTGGTCGCGGCAAGGGGCCTCCCGCCGTCCACTGTTCCCTAGGGGAAGGGGAAAGCAGAGGCAAATTTCAGCCAACCCCACTTCCCAGATTCCAGGTAGGTCCAAAGCCCTAGCTAACCGTGTTGTGAATGCAGCACTGATGGTGTGAGGAAACATGTTTTTGCAGGCATTACTGGGTAGGGTGATGTAAAATCCACTGTCCTCCATAATTAAGCTTTGCTGAGTTGAGAAGCGTTTACCCAGCTGTTAAATTTAGAAGGTCTACCTAGCCACTTCACCAGACACTGCTTGTCTCTTCCTTTTCCCTTGGTGGCCAACAGTTTCTCAATCCTGTACACTTTATCCTGCTAAGGGTTCACTTTTTCCACTCTTCAGCATAGACAATACCGAGGATCATTTCCCCTTCATAATCCCTGAGTTGTTACACAGGCTTCTGTACTTTAAGGACTTCATCCACTATAAATATTTCCCTTGTAAATGTCTGCTCATACCCTTTCTCAAACTTGCCATATGGTCTCCTTTTCGTAAGGATGGCAGCTCCTTTCTTAGCCCCAGGCTGTCCCCATAAATGGTTTTCCACACCCTCAGAGAGTTGGAAGAGGTTACATCTACTGGGCTGGTACGTATGGTTCAGTGGTAGGTGTGATCATAGTTCTTTAAGAGTTCTTGGGAAACGTCTATATAGCGAAAGGTGTTGCGAGCTGTGAAATACCACCACATCTTTGATTTTAAAGTTCTGTTAAAGCACTCCACCACCCCTGCCTTCACGTGGTTGTTGGTCACAAAATGGTGTATTCCATGTTGCTTTAGCAGCTTGCTAAAAGGCATGTTTAAACATTCTTTAGCACGGTCTGTTTGTATTTTCTGGGGGACCCTCCCTCCCCTGAAAGTGGAGGCAAAGGTTCTGGCCACTTCAGTCCCTGTTTTATTTTTCAGCCCTGCAGCCCAGGCGTACTTGGACAATATATCTATCACAGTTAAAATGTACTTTTCGCCCCCATTGTACTTTGAGAATGCTTGCATGATCACCAAATCTGCCTGCCATTGCATATCCACTCCCGACACAACAGTTTTGTTCCTTTAAAAATACTTTTGTGCAGGTTTGTGCAGGGTATAAGCATCCTGGTCCGCCAGCCATGATATCACCTCATTCTTAGCCAAGGTTTTACTGTGTTTTTTAGCAGCCTGAAAAAGAGGATTTACCCATCCAAAATTTCCAACCTCTCCTGGTGTGTAATAGATCTCTTTTAACAGATGCTCATGTGCAGACATGTTTCTAACATACCCCGCTAAAAACAGAAATGAGCACAAAAACACATTTCAAGCAAAGTTTTTATTCTTCAAACTTTAGCTGTTTCTTCTAACTGCAATCCATCTGGTCACCTCCTCACGAGCACTTGCAAAAGCAGAAAACACAAGATTCATTTACCCCCACAGGAACTCCCAACTTCAGTTTTTGAAAAGTCTTTACAAGTTCAAAATGTACCTGATGAAATAAAGAAAAAAGATACATCAGAGCCTATGTCTAGTTTAACCTCTTCATCCCTCACAGCACCTTCATCCTTGTGTAGAACTTACCACTGGGTCTTCTGCAGGTGCAGGTGGGGCCTGTTGCATATCCATAGGCTCATCGCCTGCCTCTGAGGGTTTCACCCCTTTTCAAACCAGAATAGAGCTTTCTTATAAGAAGGGGCTAGTGCCACCGAGGTAAGCCATTTGGGTTTTTACCGTGTATGTTTGTAGTGATGGGTTTAGTGTTAGGTAGAGTATTCAGAAAATGGTGGACCCTCAGAAAATGGTGGCTTTTTATGTGCCACCACACAACCCATGGGTAGTGCTACCACATGATCCTCTGCAGGGATTGGTCGAGGACCATGGGAGGCATTCTGAGAGGGGTCACATGATCCCCTTTCTGCAAGTCACCCTACCCCAGAAACAGCTACTTATTGGTCCACGTTTCTCCATAAAGGAGTGTGCTAGGATGATGCACTCTTCATCCCTTGGTTCAGCTCAGTACTCTGAGTGGTTTGAGCCCTCACATGACCTCCATTCTGCAAGTCACCCTAACCCAAAAATAGCAGCCTATCCTGGACTGATACGTAAGGACCTTCTGGGTTCAGGGAACATTACCTGGTTCTACGTCACTTGCAGCCCCCCACATCACTTCCACCCAAAGGGGGGGCAGGACTCGGTGATGTAGCACCCCACATGACCGGTCAAACTGATAATGATCTTGATGATGAGAAGTATCCCCATACACTACTATGAAGTGATCCATGTAGTTTCTGAAGGATCCATGCCAGGATGTTAGCCAGGATGTGGGAGTGCCTTTGGTTGAATGGTATACCCAGACTAGGGCTGATGCGGCAGCAGCTTTTACCGTGCCGCGATTCCATTCCGCCATTTCGGAACTGCCCGCGCCACACCGCGACTTTTCTGCGGATATTCCGCTAATTCCGCCGGAATTCTGCAAATCGCGGAATTGCGGAAAAATTGCGGAAATCGCGGAAAACCACTATTCCGCTATTTTTTGGCGCTGGCGGAATTGCGGAAATAGCGAAAATGTCATGTTTCCACGATTCCACTAAGTTGCGGAATTAAATAAGCGGAACCGCGGAACCGCGGAATGAAACCGCGGAATGAAAGCCTCTGCCATGCCGTTCCACTAATTGCGGAAACACTGTTTCCGCCGGAAATAGCTACCGCTGCGATATTCCGCTACAGCCCTAACCCAGACTAATCCATACCTCGTTTTGCACAGGATTAGGAGGCAGTGGGCAGTCTGGAGAAGGCCAGTATTGGCTAAGCTGTGTTTGAGCTGGGAACAGAATAAAGTTGCTTGCCTGTTTTCAGCTAGAGAGAGTATTATTATTATTAATTATTATTATTATTAGCATTTATATAGCACCAGCGATGTACCTGGCGCTTTACAAAAAATAAGATAGACATGGTCCCTGCCCAAGAGCTTACAATCTAAAGATAGGGAGAGGGGAGACAGGGTATGGTTGCTGTCTTGGTCCCAAATGTAAGAGATTAAGGTCATTCAAGTGATATCTTTTATTGGACCAGCTTCTGTTGGTGAGACTATGCAAGCTTTTGGACCACATGGGAAAGACCCGAGGAAAAGGCGCGGTGTGGCCAAAAAGCGTGTACATTCTCAACCAATGTCAGCTGATAGAGGCCTATTGGTAATTCCATCAGCACACCATGTCCATATTACAAAGGCACACAGAGAGGCGTTTGCAATGGTTGCTCCATACAGCTTTCAAACTCCCTTTCTCCTGGAGGTGTATCACAGTCCAAGCATGAGCATTTTCAAAAAGAAATGTAATTTAAACAAAAAAATTGTTCAGGTGTTTGGCAAGTGGGAATAGGGTTTTTCATGGGCTTCTTTCTTATTTAATTTTTTAAAATATAATTTTTTATTTGTTTTGATGATATTACCTGCCCTGAGCCCTCAGGCCCTAAACAAACAAACAAACAAATAAATAAATAAATAAATAAATAAATAAATAAATGTGTTTTGTCCAGAACTGTGGTTCCTAAACTATGGCTGCATTATCTGTGAATATCAGCTCTAATCGATATTTTACATCCTTTGCATATTGCTATCTACCACTGTCTGAGGTTAGGAGATAAGATTTAAGATTTAAAATGTGGTCAATTTAATCCTTGTATTTCAGTGTACTGGTAGGAAAGAAAGCTCCCCTCTTAAACACAAGCTTGTACAATTTGGTAGATTACAGTAGGATCATGTCTTCCTCAGAAGCACTTGTGTGGACGGGACTTCAGACCCCCACTTCACAATCTGGGGTCCTGGGGAATTAGCACCCCGCCACATAAAATCCTTTCATTGAATCCGTTTTCCTTTTGGGGTTCAGTCCATCAATTGTTCCCCTCCAAGCCACTCTGATTATTTGTGGTCTGCTCCCCTTACAACCCAACTGGTCCATCGGGTAGGGGCTTCTCTCAACAAGTGGGTCCCCAATATAAACTTAGTCCCACACATCAACATAAAGTTCTCCCCAACTGAGCACATAAAGTTCAGGGTCTCTCCCCATTCAACTTTGTCTTCAGTTCGAGTCCTTGTAATGCAATAACCCCACCTGATTCTCCTACATCATCTGCGAGGACACAGTTGCAGTTCCTTTGAGGCTTGGGAGTAGTCCTTCCTCCATGGCTCAGCAGGCTTAGTGACCTCCATGCTCTTTTCCTCCAGCAGGCAGCAGCTCCTTCTTCCTCAGAAGCTCAAGGCAGACTGACCTCTTTGACTTCTGACTCTGCTTTTATGGCCAGTAGTCACGTCCCTCCACTTCCTGTTCATCATCGGGAATCTTTCTTAAAGGGCCTATATTCCTTTGTCGGTGCATCCAGAATGAGACAAGGACAATATTGTTGGATTTAAATGGCTGCACTCTTTATTCGAATTGGAATCATGAATTAAGCTGGTGGGGGTAATGGCCCAATGGCAATTCAGGTCCACTGCCCCAAAAACACCACTGATTAACCATAACAACAGATGGGAATGGCTTGGATGTGCCCTCCAATGCCATCCCAGCTTCCTTAACTTAAATGTCTCCCCTCAGGCCTAGGCTAGCCGCCGCCAGCGGAGGGGACAGTGTCCTTTCGGACTGGAGTAAGGAATTGGGTTCGGACTGGAGTAAGGTGCCTGCAGCTTGGGGACCATGCATGTCCCTGCCCGCCTTTGTCAAGCACCCCTCCCAGGGAGGCTAGTCCTGGGCGCTGGCTGTGCCCTGCCAATGCACCCGGTATTGCCTCCCCATCTCTTAGGGAGATGACTCCTCAGACTATTTCTTATCAAATTTCGCTACAGCACTGAACCCCTGTCACTAAGGGGCTGCCGCTGATTACAATGGATGGGTCCAACCCCCACCCGCACCTAACTCATACTTCCAAATTTTCAACAAAACAGGCCTTCAACGTGGCCAAATAACTGTTGTTCCCCACCGGAGACAAATGTACTCCATCAGGGGTGTCTGGGTCATAGACAATCTGTTATTCTGCCCAGCATTGGTGAATAGGCTCCGCTGCTAATTGGACGGGGTGTACAATCAACATGAGTCTTATTGTACTGACTGCTATAGTGGTGTACATCTTCAGGACCCGGATACACCTTTCAATTTCGTCATGGTCCCTTTATTATTATTATTATTAATTATTATTATTATTAGCATTTATATAGCACCAGCGATGTACCTGGCGCTTTACAAAAAATAAGATAGACATGGTCCCTGCCCAAGAGCTTACAATCTAAAGATAGGGAGAGGGGAGACAGGGTATGGTTGCTGTCTTGGTCCCAAATGTAAGAGATTAAGGTCATTCAAGTGATATCTTTTATTGGACCAGCTTCTGTTGGTGAGACTATGCAAGCTTTTGGACCACATGGGAAAGACCCGAGGAAAAGGCGCGGTGTGGCCAAAAAGCGTGTACATTCTCAACCAATGTCAGCTGATAGAGGCCTATTGGTAATTCCATCAGCACACCATGTCCATATTACAAAGGCACACAGAGAGGCGTTTGCAATGGTTGCTCCATACAGCTTTCAAACTCCCTTTCTCCTGGAGGTGTATCACAGTCCAAGCATGAGCATTTTCAAAAAGAAATGTAATTTAAACAAAAAAATTGTTCAGGTGTTTGGCAAGTGGGAATAGGGTTTTTCATGGGCTTCTTTCTTATTTAATTTTTTAAAATATAATTTTTTATTTGTTTTGATGATATTACCTGCCCTGAGCCCTCAGGCCCTAAACAAACAAACAAACAAATAAATAAATAAATAAATAAAT
>QEPC01001665.1:221735-265403 GCA_003113815.1 Sphenodon punctatus | reverse complement strand
GAAGAAGGAGGCAAGATCCTGAGCAGAAAGGGAAGAAGGAGGGGGAGGACAGGGAGGCTTGAGGAGGGAGTCAAAGGTAGAGAACAGGCGGCGAGTGTCCCGAGAACAGAACTCAATGCGGGAGGCATAGTAGTGTTGTCTAGCAAGGGAGATAGCAGAAGTAAGGGTGGAGAGACAGAATTTGAAGTGAACTTATTATATTAAGTCTACCTACTTAATATGATTATATTAAGTCTACCTGTTGGGGGGTTTTTTCAGCTGTGATCTTTCTCCATATTGTACCTTGTTCCTTGGTGAAAGTGGTGTTATCTCTGAATTGGGGGTGATCCCCAATGTATTTGGACTTTGTATTATCTGTGTGTTTTATATATTATTATGCTTTGGTTTGTATTTTTATACATTTCCAGCTATGGTGAAAACCAGTGCTGTAATAAATTACTACTACTACTCCATCAGGGCAATAATATTCAGGCATCCTGAATGTGATCCCACAATGGGACACTATGTGACCGCCCTTTTGACTCAACTACTGGCCGACTTCTCTGTTAATCTTCAGCCTGGTCCTATCCATTTTTCTCTGGCTGATGGCTTTTTCCCACTTCAGCCTGCTCACCAATTCAGTCCAAATTATCATTTCTTCAGGGAAATTTTTTTCAACTTCTAATATAGTAGATTTGATTTCCACAATTAGCCCCACCCCTTTTGTCTGTGGCAAATCTTTTTCACTCAGGTGAATTACCACCACATTTGGTAATGACCCTTTTGTCTCACCCCTGAGTACAGGAAGCAGCTGGTGCCAGCTCATTCCGCTCCTGCCCATCCAGCATATCATGACTCAGGATGAGAGCCCCAACTGCTATCCCCAGGATGACTGCCCAGCTGCCTTCCCAGCCCACTGTACAAGGCTGTGACCGACGATCCAAATTATCCTTCTACAGGAGGATCCTGCTGGACCTGGGAGCATAGACAAAATACAAGATTATTGGGGGAGACTCCACACATAGGTTTTGTAAGCCCGCGACTGCCATTGCCTGACAGCTCTGGTGCCCTGTTCCGAGACCCCAGCTGCCGCTGCAAAAGAAGTCGCTCCAATCCTAAATGAATGTGATCTGTAATCAAAAGGAGGGAGCCTAAGGCTACCCAGGGCCTGTCTAAGTACAGTGGTGAATTGATGTCTAGTCAACGGTCGACCATCAGCATGCCAGAATAGTGTCCCACCCACCAGAAGGCGTACTTTGAGGTATTTGACCATGGCCTGAACTGGGCACAAGTTGAGCACTCCTGCCCTGGCTAAAGTTACTGTCTGACCCCTCCCCCTCTAATCTGTCTTGGAGCACCTCAACCTGAGATAAAGAGCCTGATGGTCCACCCAAACATCCTCTATCGCTATGGCTTGGTTCGAGTTATCACAGGTTGTTTCCACTCACATGAAATGCCCCCAAAAATGAAACCTTGAATGCAGCTGAAAAAAGGGTGGACTCAAATAGATCAAAACATAACCCCGGCAGGGAGTTACAAAGACTAATGAGGAGGGCTGAAGTGATGGGATTCCTGGTATCCTTTTCCCTGGGGGTTTCCCTTAACCAACTTTCTAACATTCTCCATGCAAAAAAACCCCTGTCTGGTGGGGGTGGCCAGCAAGGCGGCTTATAAATCCTAACGCTGATAACTTGCCAGTGACGGTGCCAACTGCTGCACTGACGTGTCTAAGGGACATTGCAAATTGAAGCATTTGGGCTTCAGGGATCGGGAAGACCATTACCCAACCTTGCCGGGCTCTAAAATCTTGGAATTCCATGAATGCCCAGTCATAAGTGGTGTGGGTTCATACAGCCAGGAATCCTTGTATAACGTCATATAACTCTATGATCCAAGGCTCCACACTGCAGGAGGGAGAGGATACTATGGGTGGGACATCAGGGCAATTACCGGCTACCGGATTTACCGGTTACCGGTTTTCAAAAAACCCAGATTCCCGGATTAAATCCGGTATACCGGTACCGGATTTATTCCATTGATTTCAATGGGGAACTGTCCCCATTGAAATCAATGGAATTAAAAAAAAAATTCCTCCCCCCTCCCCCTCCCAGGCTGTGCAGGTGGAAGGGGGGGCACCCNCCCCTCCCAGGCTGTGCGGGTGGAAGGGGAGGCACCCCCACCCACCCTGCCCAGCCTGGATTTTTTTTAAAAAAATTTTTCTCTAAGTCCCTGCTAGTGCAGGTTCCGGGCCGCTGCCAGCGACCCAGAGCCTGCACCAGCAGGGACTAGGGTGATCCCTGGGGTGGTTTAACACCCCCACACCCCAGGGATCACCCTACCTCCCCACCCAGGGATCGCCTACCTTGCGCTCCAGGCGGCAGCAGCAGTCCGGCTCCGACGGCTTCAGCGATGGCTGTGGCTGCCGGCTGAGTGCACTACTAGGCCTTCCGGTGAAACCCGGAAGTTCACCGGAAGGCCTAGTAGTGCACTGAGCCGGCAGCCACAGTCAGCGCTGAAGCCACTGGAGCCGGACCGCCGCCGCTGCCACCGCCCGGAGCGCAAGGTAAGCAATCCCTGGGTGGGGAGGTAGGGTGATACCTGGGGTGGGGTGTGTGTTAAACCACCCTCCACCCCAGGGATCACCCTAGTAGCACGGTACTCCGGTAACCTACCTGCTGGTGGTGCGGGCTCTGGGTCGCCGGTGGTGGCTCGGAGCTGGCACTAGCAGGGACTTTGGGGGGGGAATTGTTTTTTTAAAGCCAGGCTGGGCAGGGTGGGTGGGGGGTGCCCCCGCTTCCACCCGCGCAGCCTGGGCTGGGGAGGGAAAGTGGAGGGGGTTGTTTGTTTTTTTACATTGCGGCCATTCATTTGAATGGCCGCAAAGTAAAAAAACTGGTACGGGGGAATCCGGTAATTTTAGCCGGATTACCGGGTTAATCCGATACTGCTGGTATACCAAAATACCGGCAGTATCGGATACCGGTAGATCCGGAATTCCCACCCCTAGAGGATACAGTGTCAGTCTGGCTCCAGGAACCAAGGAGTGAAAGCGCTCCATCTGGAAGTGAGAAAGAGCATCGACTGCATTGTTATTAACCCCAGGAACATGCTTGGCAACAAATAAAATATTGTGTCACAAGCATGCTAACACTAATGCTATAACCAGCGTCATCACTCTGGGAGACCTGGAGGACATTGAGTTGACAACATGGACCACCGCCATGTTGTCACACCAGAAGACAATGGAATGTTTCATCAGATCCGTAGCCCAGAGGCTGACCGCCACTATGATTGGAAAAAGTTCCAGAAAGGTAAGATCCCTAGTTATACCCTGTTCCTGCAATTCCACAGGCCATGGTGCCGCACACCACCGCTGTCGGAAATACACTCCAAAACCCATGCCCCTTACTGTTTCCAAGTGGACCTGCAACTCAGTTTCCAACAAGAGATCCTCCCGCCAGAAACGGGTCCTATTATACTCTTCCAGGAATGTTGCCCATATCTGAATGGCCCTTGTAACCCGAATGTGATAGTGAGGTAGGGGGTCACCCCACAGCTTCTCGTAAAGTCAGGACAAAAAGACCCACCCTGGTGCGACCACTCGGCAAGCGAAGTTCAAACTCCCTATTAAAGATTGCAGTTCCCTAACTGTAACCTTCACTGCCGCCAAGCAGGTGACCACTTTGGCTTCCAAGGCAATGATCTTGTCACGCGGAAGGCAGGATACTCTGATGACCATATCCATTTCAATTCCCAGATAGGTGAGTGTGGTATGTGGACCTTCTGTTTTCTCTGGTGCCACTGATGGAGACCTTCCAGAGGGTGACTGAGGACTTTGGTAGGAAGTCCTCAGTCACCCTCTGGAAGGTCTCCATCAGTCCAATACACTCGTGTGTCCCCGCCTGGCCAATAAAGAGAAAGTAATCCAGATATTTCATGACTTTCCCTCCTTTCGCCCGCTGCTGTACCACCCACTCCACTAAGGAGCTAAAGTGCTTGAAGGCAGAACAGGAGATCGAGCACCCCATGGGCATTGCGTGATCAAAATAGAATTGGCCCTGAAAATGGAAGCCCAAGAGGGGAAAGCTCTCAGGGTGGACAGGCAGCAAGCAAAAGGCAGATTTAATATTGCACTTGACTAAAAGCGTGCATTGGCCAGCTTGTTTCACTGCCTGTACAGCAATGTCAAAAGGACATATGGGACTGAAGTGAGCTCTGCAGGGATGGCATCATTGACTGACCAGCCACCGGGGTAAGATAGGTGATGTATCATACGGTATTCCCTGGGTGCTTTCTTTGGGACTAAACCTGAAGGGGAAACCACAAAATCTGCCATTGGTGGGTCTGGAAACAGGCCCGCCACCCTTCCTTCACTAACCTCCATGTCCACTTTAGCCCTCACCACGTGTTCCAAGCCCACAACAGACTTTAAGTTGGGGGGTACTTTTCCCGGTTTGACATCCCTGGCGGGAATCCTAAACCCATACCTAAAACCATTAACTATATGCAACACTTCACTCCTGCTCAGATGTTGCACCTATGCCGCTTCTAACCTCTCCACTCTCACCGGGGTTGGGGCCTTTTGAATTGCCCCCCCAAGGGGGCCACCTTGTCCGCCCTTTCCCTTACCCGGGGGGGTTACTCTTGCCCCTAGTGCCTGTCTGGTGCCCCCTAGTGCATGCTGTTGTCATGTGGCTTCCTCCACAGATGGTGCATGTGTGTTTATACCTACACTCCCCTCGACCGCACTTGCCTGTATGGGTGAACTCCCAGCACTGTGAAGCTCCTGGATTCTGGGCCTTACAGCCCTCGGTCCTAAAGGGGTCATTAGATGGTTCCACCCCCCCATGTGTCAACACATGCCCACTGTCCGTCCTGGGGGCATTGGCGATATCATTCATACTGTCCAGCCAGAAGTCTGGGGCATGCGTGTCCCATCGCAATCCAGGGGTGTAAGAAGTCCTATGCCTAAAAGCCTCATCGTACCACAACCAAGCCCCAGAGGAGCCAGTGTTGTAGGCACAATGGACTATATCAGTGTACTTCATTAAAGCGTAGGCCCATTCTGGGTAGGCCTGTACCATGACTCACTGAAAAATGGACCATGCTAGTGTCCAGTTGGCCCAGTTACGATCCGCCTTTGGATGCTTAAACCGCTCTTTGTCCTTCCCCCCTTCCTTATCATTGGGGTCAGACACGGGATCGGTAAACAGTAGGGTGAAGATATCAATATACTCATCCTTCCAAATCTTCTCCCTTGTGGGTTGAAGGAGGTGGGCTCCTATCAGGGCAGAAACATCTGCATATCCCTCCCCCCCCAAAGGCAGGGGCGGTCTGGTCACCCCTACGGGCGACACGCCTGCACTCTGCGGCTGCGTCCACACCTGTAGAACCTGTGCACCATAGGGGCCAGGACCCCCTACCTCCACCAGGACCCAAGTTCAATTCCACCAGAGCTGTGGAGCCTCGACTCTCCCAACCCCTTGTAACTCAATTCCACTTCCCAAATGTGGGGATCCCGAAGGCCCGGTGCCCAGCGCCATCCATGGGTTGGAGCAGGCTAAAACCTGTGGCTGCTGCACCGGGGGGTAATATTGGGCCCTTGCAGGTATCCCGCCAGGCTTCCACCCCCCAGTAGATCCTGCATACCTCCTTGTAGTTGGTGTCCCAAGTCCGGTACTGATGGGGGCTGGCATCCCTGTGCCATGGCCTGCAATCCTCTTTCTAACACCGTGATCCTCTGAAATGCTTCCTGCACCCCCAGTGCCATCAGGTCTTCATCTCCACCATGCTCCTCCTGATCATTCTGGATGTTTCTGTTGGTAGAAGGAGGGGTCTCCTCTGAGCCTGCATCCCCCAGCTGCGGGGTTTGTGGAGGAGGCAGGTGGGAACCCAAGAAATTATCCTTGGGAGGCGACACCAGTCCTATGGCCCTCCCAAACCTTCCATGAGATGTCCTAGACCTGCGTGGAGGAGGGGCAGGACCGTCACGGTATCTAGGAGGGGGACAATAACCCGCCCTCCATGTCTCCATGGCGATGTTGCATTAACACCAGTACCCCTAATCTCTTGTCTCAGGCCCACAGCCTTCCTGGGCCCACTCAGCCCATACATAGGCCATCCTCTGTTTGACTCCCACCCCTGAGTCATGTGACATTGGCGCCATCACCTGCTGCCCCGGTACCACGGGCTGACTACCCCAACTGAAGCCAACCCCTCCCCCCTGGGGGGAATACCATATCTCTCACTCCTGCTCCCATTGCCGTGGATGGTACACTCCGTGTGGAGCCCCACACCACAAATTGTGGGTCCCTCCCCCTGATCAAGGGGGCCAATCCACCACCACACCCCCGTGGGTAGATTCCCAGACAGGCTCCCAGTAGGAACTGTTCCCTGTGGGACACCAAGACCCCCTGTCTGGCCTATGCCCATGGATAAGGACACCATAGGGGCAGCACCCTGCAACACATCAGGCCCCCTCACTTGACCCATACCAAATGGGAAAGACGCCATGGGTAGCGCACTCCTAGCATGCACCACTGCCATCTGCTGCATCAATACCTCACAGCCAGCGAGTCTCTCTTGCATGGCCCCCAACACCATGGGGGCCAATTGCACATTCACTGAAGGATGAACCCTGGAGGTACCCATGTATCATGCCCCCTCTGGTACCGGCGGCTTTTCCTCTGCCACCACAGGAGCCTGAACCCCTCCTGATGCACCTTGCACCTGGTTGGCCCTCCTCATGTGCTTCTTCGCTTTAGCCTTCCCCATCTCTCTGACCGTGATGGCGATTAGCTAAAGCAAAGAAAGGCTGCTTGCCAGATGAACTCCGCTCTCCGAATGAGTGGAAGGAGTGCCGCGGGTGGGAAGGCCGCGCCTGACTCTAAATCCAATGGGGAAGGGCCCCCAAGCTCGCGTTTGCCTATTGACTAGAGACCCATTGCTGGGCAACCTCAGCCAGGTCGCCGTTCTTCCCACCATGACCTGGCTCTCTGCCCAGCAAAACCCCATGCAGGCAGCTTGCTGCAGAGGGAGAGTGCAGCCGTACCCTCCTTGCTAGGGATGGGCGAATGCGGTTCGGAAGTTCGGAGTTCGGCCCGAACTTGGCCTGTTCGGAAGACCGAACCAAACCAAACGTCCAAACACGAACTGGCTGAACCGACCTCAATTCCGAACATCAAAATGACTGAACAGTTCGGTCAGTTCAGATCGCGTTTGGGTGAGTTCGGGTGGCAAAAAAAGGTTCACTGTAAGGTCAAACGTGACAGGGAGGGGTAGTACTAGTCACTGAGGAGCAGACTTTCAGGCACCAGGGGTGGAGAGGCTTGCAAGAAATGAAACTATCTGCCTCCCCCTCTTCCCAACACCTTCTGAGCTAATCACTGTTCCTGAACAGCAGGCGTTGAGTAGGATTATTAGATTGCTTTAAGTTTCATTTCAGTTTTGTACTGAAATGAAACTTAAACCTTAAACTGAAACCTTGTGTTTGTGATCCCCCCACATCCCATATATAGATATATATATATAGAGAGAGAGAGAGAAAGAAATAGTTTAGGGATAGTAGTTGTAGGAGCTAGCTTAGTGATAGAGATAGCGTTAGTGATTTAATTTTAGTGTTTGTAGGAGTAGGTCTGTGTACTTATTAAATAATCCATTTAGTTCATAGCATTTAGAATAGTTAATAGCAGTTAAATTTAGTGTAGATATATATATATATAATATTAAATTAAAAAAATAAATTAAAAAACCCCATATAAAAACAAAAAAACCAAATAAAAAACAAAAGAAAACCATATAAAACCCAATAAAACCCCTCCAAACCATATAAAAAACAACAAAAACACCCATAACAACATTTCCCGAACAACCGAACCGAACGGCCGAACGGAACGGCCAAACCCAAACCCGGCGAACTAACTGAACTGCCGAACCGAACAGATGAACCGAACGCAGCTGAACCGAACGGTCGAACCAAACACAGCCGAACCGAATGCAGCCAAACTGAACGGCCGAACCTGAACCGCTATCTGTTCGCCCATCCCTACTCCTTGCCCCATCCTTGATTGGAGCCTGACAATGGCCCCTGGTGGCCGCCTATAAGGGCTGGCCAAGTGGTCTTTTAACAAGGAATCAACAGACTGCCTCATTACTTTTGGGCTGTCTCCTATGTTAATGGCTTGTGGCCAGAGGGCTGACTTTACTTCAGGCAGCCACTCTGCCACAACTTGTCATTGGCCACTGTCAAAAAAGTACAGACTAGACAGACTACTGTCTGCTCCAGTGTGGCCATTTTAATTTTGAATATATCATATTTTAACAGATTTCTGACTGCATCAGACATTCACGTAAGAGAGCTCCATCATATGATTCAGGGAGATTCTCAGGCCATGGTACTTAATTAGCTTTTTCAAGCCTCTTCTCATTCAGCAAACACTAGCACCTTAGAAACATAAAGGATCTTGATCAGAGAGCTACGGCGATTACACAAATGGTAAATTTTTGTGCCTACAATTCAAGTGATGAAGATTAGTAAACCAATCGCTGTTAATGGAAATCCCTGAACCAAGATCTTAACAGTGATCAGGTTCTATTAAACAAAAAAAGCTTGCAATGATTCCATTCCTACACATTCAAGGCAATTTCAAGATTAACCTAGGAATAAAGGTATCACAAGGAAACTAAGGACAAATTTAAATTGGACAAGTTTAAAATGTACACAGAATACTGAGATAGCAGTGGCATAAGATGGAGAGAAGAGATTTCATTGCAGTGGAAAGAAAATCCCATACACAACACTTCACACACACACACACACACACACACACACACACACACACACATATATCACTGACAGACATTCTCTACCTCATGCTGTGCTTTCGTCTGAGGGAATAGGTTAAGTAACCTTGAAAGGGAGTCAATATTCTGATAGAACTCCATAAAGTCACATTGATAACTCTTCCCTTAGAGGCCATATTAAAGCAGTGATTCACAGCATGATTCTGACACCATTTGGTGCCAGCATATTTTGCACTGAAACGAGTCCTACTTGCCTAGATGGAACTTGCATCAGCATAAAGGATTAGTGTCAGCCCCAAAAGACGTCAGGATCAAACTCTCAGTGTGATGTTAGAAAGGTGAAGTATTGCCTTGCTATAGGCGCAGAGCCTTCTCATCTCACTTTAACTCAAAGTCAGTGAAGTTCCACTTGAAAATCATGATTTTCACAAGTGTCAGCAAAATCAAAATTAGGCCCTTCTTTATTTCAGGTGAGATGTAAAATTGATGTCCTTTCCATTCAAGATCCATTTATCCTTACTTTTTGCAAGTATGGATAAAAACAAATGTGACAGTAGCCTGCTGTTGGCCAGATGTTTGCGCCGCCACACTGCCGTCATGTGTGCTTTTATTCTATGTTAACTTCAGTATTTTGACCTCATTCAATATGCCAAACTATATTCCCCTAACATTGTTTTAATGAGATACACTAATCACTATCTCTTCTCCATCAGCATAGATGTAAGCTGTTAAACAAATCTTTTTTTCCACCCCAGAGGTGGAAGCAGTGTTATGGAAAAACTTTGCAAAGTATTTTGTCATAGGTTTGGATGGATGGTAATAGAAAATCATGGTTAGCATTACAGAATTACCATTCTGTACCACTGAGCGTTTTTCTCCCCTCTGTTTTGGTTCCTCCCATATTATTATTTCCCATGTTATTTCCTCCTATTATCTTCCGTCTAACACTGAACGTTTGTACCAACTGTAACCCCAATAAGTTTAACAACTGGGAAAGGGAGTCATCCATTCCAACTGACTTACAGAACCTATCCTTCTTCCCCCATGTTTTTCAGATATTTGGAAATATTAAGCCCATTGAAATGACATACTTCCTTGGATCATTTATAGCCAAGATAAAGATAATCATGGCGCTCAGCCTGCTGCCTTTTCACACTTTTAACTGTTATCTTTTGCTGACATCCCCTGTGTCCTATCAGTCACTAAGCCAATTTTTAATGCGTTTCAGAAGTTCTCCACTTATGTCATGCTCACTGACTTTGTTGATCAATCTTTTATTTCTCCCCTTTCTTTGTTGTGCCCTAGGAAACTAGATAAATATCTTCCATGTCTTCACCATTGTCTCCTGGTTCAGTAAGGTGCTTGAGATTCTTCAAATGCATTTGTCAGGCTTGTTCTTTTATGAATTTTGGTTGCCTGACTTTTGGTAAATCCTATCTGTGGGAAGCTTTGCTTGGTGTTTCAAACGATGGAAAAGGAATGAGGTCATTATGTCTGGCTCTTCCTTGTGGAGTGTGGGCAGGTCTGCTAACATCTCAGCTCTTGGCTAACCATGGCACTTTATAGTATAAAAATGAAGGCCAAGATTTACAGGAATGACTTTTGAAGTCAGCTGCTCAACTTGAGACTTCTCAAAGGGGCATGATTTTCAGAGAGCAAGGAATTTGCTCAGGGCAGAAACATAACAAGAACTAGAGTCCAACTATCTTTAGTCCTTTGCTCTAAACACTGGACATCACCCCCACTCCCATGCCTGTATAATAGTTCACAGTGCATGGGGCATCTGGGGCGTGAGCGGATTTTGGGACACAGGGTCAGGGTTGGGGTTGGCCTGGGAGACAGGAGGCAAGGCTGGGGACAAGACCTGGCTGAGAGCAAGTGCTGGAACTGAAGGACGGTAGGGTGGCCAGATATGCAAATTTTAGAGGACACATGAGAAATACAGGTTGCATGGCTCCATTGGAGCCAATGCAGCCTTGCAACTTGTATTTTTCATGTGTCCTCTAAAATTTGCATATCTGGCCACTCTAAAGGAAGGACTGGAAACAAGGGGAAAGAACTAGAATAGAGCAAAGACCAAGAATCAAGACCAACAGGATAGCAGCATGATGTACCGTACAGGAACAAGATGCATGGTATCTGAAATTCCACCCAACATCCTGTTGATATCAGCAGCCTTAGATGCTGCCCATTCAACCTTAGCTGCAGCCAGCCATAGATGAAGCCTTAGATTCTCCTCGTTCAGCACACAGCAGCAGTTTAGAAACATAAAGGATCTTGATCAGAGAGTTATGGCGATCGATTACATAAATGGTTAATTTTTGTGCCTGCAATTCAAGCGATGAAGATTAGTGAACCAATCACTGTTAATGGAAATCCCTGAACAAAGATCTTAACAGTGAACAGGTTCCATTAAGAAACAAAACAAAACAAAACAAAACAAAAGAACAACTTGCAATGATTCACATTTCAAAGAAGCTGGGTGGCATGGCAGGGGCTGGAGACAGACTGGAGCAGTGTGGCCTGGCCGGTGCAGAGAACCCTTCCCTGGGAATGACCATAGCCAGGACAGGCTGAGACAGCGGTGCAGGAAGTCTGGTCACTGCTTGAGAAGCCCCGGGGGCCTGGGTCTCAGCAAACACATGCATTTATTAGTCATCCTCCAGGAACTAACTTCTTCCCATGGTGAGCAACCAAAAGTCTTTGCCAGGCATTTTAATTGCCTAACCCTCCTCTACCATGGCACCATTGAGCCCTATAAATTTCACTCTCCCTTCCAATACAAGGGAGGAAAATTTATCTAGTTGCTGAAAGAATATGACCTTCGGTAGCAAATATAAACACCGAGATAAAAATCCCTGCAGGCTCACAGCAATATCAACATCGTTGTCACTAACATGTCATACATGCCCCTTAACAACCAACCCTGACCTTTCAAAGGCTCCTTGTACAAATCTCCTATGTATCTACAGAATGCTTTAACTGTTTTGCTCTCTATTATTATTCTGTGTAATTCACAGTCTCTTGCTGATTTTACAAATCCTTTTATGTTTATTCTGGACATTTTTTCATTTCCTCCTGTGCTGACACTAGGATTTCTGAAGGACTGCCTGCATCATGCCAGCACCACACAATGAACCCAATGATTACCCATCAGGGTGGTTTCTGCAAGGCTGTTGTGGTGTCTTAACAGCTATATTATGTGGTTACACTGTGGTATAGCCAGGGTTTTTTCAACTCCTAAACCATGGTGCAACCACATGGTACAGCCCCACAGAAATCACGATGCAAGTAACCACCAGGTACTTTCACGGGTGTTGGAGTGATGTCTGAAAGCGACCTAAGTTCCCTCCTCACTTCCTCTTTCTAATTTCATATGATCTTCAACTCGTTAGGCCCAAGTCTTTTCCCATGAGCCAAGAAGATACTCAGGGGAAACCCATATTTACTTAGAATGTGCAAATTTCAGCTGCTGGATGTAAGTATGCAGGGTCATAAGAGCAGGCTGTGGAGAGTCCCACTGACAATCAGAATAAATGCCAAGGTGAGCATAGACACCTTGAACAAGTGGAGGTGTCCTTTTAAAAAACAGAGGGTAATAATTGCTCTAAGTTTACACAGTGAGCAAACTACCCCAACTACCTTCTCTCTTACCCTCTCCCTCCTACAAGTCATTAGCTTAAAAGGGGACTCAGGGAAAAGTTGATAACTTTGTTGGGGCTCTATTTTTGAGGAATTATTTTTAGAGCTCAGACTGGGAACACTGGGAAAATCATAGCTTGTGCTGAGGTGAACATGTTTTTCGGGAGAGAAGTCCCTGCTGTTTTCCCCTCAATTCTCTTTCTCTCTGACCTCTAAAGCGTCAGCACTTTTGCCATTCCCCTTCTCTCCTGGCATTCCATCATTGTGACTCCTCCAGCTAGGAGGGCAGGGAACACCATCTATCAATGCCAGTCACTGAATCAACAGAAGGGACCATTCACAAAAAAGAGCAGCAGTGTGTGCTTGAGCAACATCTAAATAGATTGCTGAGCACAGAGAGAGAAGGAGCAGCACAGGCAGAGACCAAAGCAGGTACTGGTTGACCTCAGTCCAAAACATTTGGCAAACCTCTCAGCAGCCACACATTGTCAAGCTGTTTGTATCATAGCCTCCCAACAGCAGTGTGGCGGGGCCTGCATTACAGCAAGCAAAGGTTCAGAAGGGGAGATGTTCGGTCATCTAAGCTAGTTTTTCTTTCCAGGTGAGTAAATCAATCAATGACTAGAGGGTTGCTTCAAAGACAAAGGACTTTGCTGCTAAAGACTGGGGGAAATGTTTTCCCTGAACACTATCCTCCACATTGGTTAGTGCTCTGGTACCATTACAGAAAAGATGGAGATTAGAAAACAGGAGTCACTTTTTAAATGACTCTGCATCTGCTTTTACTGGGGGTTTTCTTATAATTGATGGGTGTCTGGTCCAAGCCTTGTATATCTCCAGGGATGGCAGCTCCAAAGCCGCCCTTCCTTACACTGCAGTGCACCACTGTCCAAAGTGTTATAATTGATTTATTTTTATTTTTTTTAAAATTGGGTTTCCCCAGATGCAGTTTTAGCCCACTATATCCTGTCCTCCTGTCCTCACAGATCAGTGAGAGTTGCTCCCCAAATACCCTGAACAATTTTTAAAAATGCATTAACATTGGAATTTCCCCTCCGCCACAGTTCTGTGCTTCCATCCCTTCTATCAATTACTGCAAACGCAATGTTCTTGCAGGTAAATGAGTATGTGTCTCTTTATGTGCATGTAGACAGTTAAATAAATGGTCAAATTGTATCTTCCTGCAGAGATCCAAGTAATTCTAAAAGACTTTCTTTAAGGGATTTTGTAGAAACTTTGTTCCAAGGTGGAAGGTTTTGAAGGAGACAGATGATGCAGCCTCCCAAGCCTATGACACCTTATGGTTCATTGGGCAGGACAGCCCTGAAATCTGACCCTCTGCATCCTTCCACTGCCCTGTTCCTCTCCCTCCCTGTCACTGTCATCTGAAAGCTTAACCACAGATATTGGCTAGGAAGAAGAAGTTACCTAGCCCATGATGTGTTAGCTGTGACTTGTTAGAGCCACCATTCAAACTGCATTTACAAGGCCTTCTGGTAAAAGTATTGTAACAGGGCATGGTCACGCTGGGGTAAGTATGTGCAGGATCAGCGCTGGCAAGTCACTTTCTATAGGGAATTATTGTAGAGTTACTCACTTTTAGGGATTTTGTTCTTAGTCTTTATTTTCCAACACAGCATCTCTCCAGTCTAGTCTCTATAGGACAACAAACAGTCTCAATACCCTTTGCTATCACCAGGAAACAGCCTTCTAGCAATCCTGGCCATATCTCGAACCCCAGCTCAGCCACCAGTCCCCTGCCTCTGGCTGACTACTCACAGTCTCTAACTACTCCAGGCTTTCCCAGCAGGACTTCTCCGGACTTCTCAATATATACCTCTCAATTACTTCGCAAGGTGTCTGTTCAGTAAAACAGTATAACTTTATTAACGTAGAATAGAAAAACAAATGTTTCCTGGTCTTGGCAGATAACAACACTACCCACACCTAAGTATAAGTAATCCTACACAATAGTGTTCTCGTGTGTCCAGGGCCACAAGCTGGAATACGTGCAGGCGTTGGTTCAGGAAAGACTGGAAGGAGGGCCCAGGTTATTCTGGAGAGGTGAGCACTGTTCCTTGAGTTTACTGGGATGGATGGTACAAAGACCACGGCCTCATTATGCAAAATGCTAGTGGAGCCAAGCTCTAAGCTGAAGCATGCTGGTTCTGGTTGTGCTTATATACAGTTCTTGGGTAATGCAAGCTAATGGGAACTGCCCAGTCATGGTTACCACCTCCCTTGTGCTTAAAGGAAAGGGTGTGTGGGGAAGAGGTAAGGTCATTTTTCTTTCACAGAGAGGGCGTCTTTCCATTGTTTAGGGATTGCTGTGAGCTCATCACCCCCTTATTGTAATATCCATCCATCCTGGCTTTGGGAGATCAATTCCTATTGGAACCACCCATTCTGGGCATATCAGGTTAGAGCTGAACCGCGAACGCGATGTGTTCTTACAAGAATTTCACGAGATTCTCGAAAAGTGCACTGCGCATGTGCAAAATGGCTACTACAGCCATATGCGCATGCGCTATGCAGAATGGCCGCTACAGCCATTCTGTGCATACGCAGACCCTAGCAGCCATTTTGTGCATGCACAGCGCCATTTTTGAGGGTTCTCCCGAAACCCTAATGTGAAAAATGGCTTCTGGAGCCCATGCATGCGTGAATAGCTGTAGTAGCCATTTTGGCACATGTGCAGTGCCAGTTCTCGAGTGAGAACAGCTCAACAATCGGCCGATTCTCGATTTGTTCTCGTCCTTGCATAATCCCAGTGAGAAGCAGTTTCTTGCCGAGATTATGCAAGAATGAGAGGGTGAGTTTCAGCCCTATATCAGGTTGTCCACCAGGTTTTGATGGCTTCAGAGTGGCAGGGTTATCTTGTCGACCCACCCTTGATGGTTTATTTGTGGTTTTGGCCAGAGACAGTAACACCTGATTGCTTCTTCAACAATGTATCTTAAATCCATCAGCCAGCAATTCCAGGTATCTGGGTTTCTCAGGTAGGTTTTTTCTGGGTCTCTGAACGCTAATGTGTCCATGGGGGTCTCCTCTCCTCCTCCTCCATTCCTTTATAGTGTTGTTCTTAGAGCAGTTTTTAATACACAGTCACAAAGTCTGTTCTCTTTATAATGCAGTTTGTAGTCTTCGGGCCTAGATCCCTTCTATCTTCCTTTCTTCATGGCAGGACAATGTAAGCTATTAATATAAAACCAGGTTCCATTGCTATAATTTGGTAACAATAAACACATACAAATCTGATATGTACTGAATGACATTCACTGACACCATCCTGGGCACATAGCTGCACAAACAGATTTTTTTCCCTCGCTGTGTGTTTGTGGCTACCAGATAATATCCACTCACCAGCTGTTTCTTGGATGATGTCCTTTGGTGCAACACACCCAGCTGTGGAAGAGAGAATCCAGGTACAGACTTCAAAAGGTCAAGGAGACTCCAACTGTGAAAGCACGTTTTCCCCATCCTTTGCTTTCCCCCCACCTGTTCATTTCCCCCTCTTCTCCCGTGACACCCCACACTCACCAGAAATGCTAAGGAGATATGCAGGCACTAGGCTGGCCCTTCATATAAACATCCATTATGTCTCTATGGTACCTTGATGACCAGAAGCTAGGAGCAGGGCTGTGTACATCTCTAGAAATAACAGATGTTACATACTAGCTGTAAATGCACATTGCCAATGCCCACAACCATCTTTTTTTCAAGATCCTAAGCCATTTAAAGCACGTGTTTGCACAAACAGACGTAACAACCAAATGTATGTTTAAAATCAAAATGAGTAGCTATTGTTATGTCTGGTTGCACCCAAAGTCAAATTTGGAGCTGAATAGTCATCTCAGCATTTGGTTTGTAGTGACGAAGAAGCAATTCAGAATCCAGTCCTACAAAGTGCCTGCCAAATGACTTTTATTGATTGCCCAGTGAAGTCAACAAGAGCTGAGGCCATTCAGGACCTCGTAGAATCACGCTAGTTCACCTGAACAATGGTTGAGGGTACCACGCATTTTTCAGGCAAGGGTCACCCAGCTTCCTGCAGGATCAGTCCCTTATACCTTGCCTACTTAAGGCATAATGCAAATTCATATATGGTGGGGTTTTGTGTATGTTTTTATCTTCTTCCTGTCAGTATTTGTTTTTAATGTTGAAGATGGTTTTTATATTGTTATTTATTAATTTTTTATATTGTAAGCCGCCCCAAGCTGCCTTGGCAGGAGGGGCGGGGTATTAAGTTTTTATATAAATATATAAATAAATAAATAAATAAATAGCTGCATGAATAATCAATAATGAGTCATGCCTCTATTCTGTCTCCTCCAACTCCTGGTTGCACTTTCCACCCACTGCACCTAGGAGGGATTTCAAAAGTGTATTTACTAGGTAATTACCCCGGAACTGCAGACTCAGTGCCGTAAAATGTGAAACTGGTCGTATTTTTACTCTTCCTCTTTATGAAAAACCACAAAACATCCTCTATCCAATCAACAATGCTTAAACCTGAGCTACGATATGTATCCAGTTCTACTGAAGCTGCTGTCCATTCATGCGAGAAATAACCAGATGCAATTGTTAGAGATAATTACTTTGTACTCCACAGTCCCATCACAATCCTTGGCACTGTTATACACCTAATAAGAATACCATGGGCCGTTACTCTGTGGGTGGTTGTGCACATGCTAGTTAATGCAGAAAACATTATGCTTTTTCATTTGCATGCTAAGTACACTGTGACTAGAGATATTTCATCCAGGTGTGGCCAGACACTGCATTTATAGAACTCTCCTTGAACTCTCTCCGCTTGGAGATTTGTCTAAGCCTGAACCTGCTCTTCTTCAGGAAATGATGCAAGACCTTTATGTTTGGCCAGGTGTGTGGCAAGAAGGGATAGGGTTGGGTGGGATGGGGCGATTAGAGATAGGATTATAGGGGGCTAAGAGGATACTTAGCTGTTTTTCATGCTGTTTTCATATGCTGTAAGCTGCCCTGAGCTTTATTGGGAAATACAGCAAATAAAGTCAAATGCAAAAGAAATAAACAGGAAGCCTCCCTGCATGCATTTCTTGTGTGTTTGACCAGCCCCCATGCAAAGTTTTAGTATGACAAGCCTAATACAGGTTTCTCCGCTGTGCTCCCGCCCCAAACTCCCCCCCTTTCTCAGTATCCCGCCCCCATCATGACTCTCAGCCATATAGAATCATGGGAAGAAGAAGTCGTCCCAGCAATTTCTTTCTTCCAGACTACTATGGGTAATTTTAGACGTTAGGAGAGCACGGTCAACCACAGTGAAACCCCTGTGGTGACCAAAAGTCCCATAATATCTAAAGGATTCCCGTCAGAGGTTCACCACAGTGAACGTCCGGTGGGAATCTTTTTGACCACAATTCTGGACCTCCGGCCAGAATGGTGGTTAGCTGGACCACAGTCCGGAATCAGCCCAAAGTAATGTCTGTTACCTTGGTCGATTCCGGATCGTGGCCCAGACCCCGGGATGGAATCGTGCGCAGTGGCCAGATTGGCCGCTGCGTCCGTACGTCTCCCGGAGGGCGGGTAGCCAGGGGAGTATGGGGGTGGGGTTGTGTGGCCACACATTGCGTTGCACAGCCCCGCCCCCTCCCCCGATCCCCTGTAGGAATCAGCCGGCATGTCTAAAATTACCCTATGACTCTAGGAGGCATTCCAACACCTGTTATCCTGGCCCACCAACAGAGGTTCATACATGGTTTTATACCTGCCAGCACTTGGTAGCTGGAAATAACCTTTTGCTATGTACATAATGCTGAGTTTATTGAACAAATTGCATATAGTGAAAACTGAAAGTGAAAGTAAACATGGAAGTTGAAAGCAATGTTGCCTGTTGTCACTACCCAGTTTCTCACATCCATAACTCACAGCAATGTATTGGCAGGCATCATTTCACAGTTTTATTGGGAGTTTGCCCATCGTGATGTTGGAAATTCTTTTTGGTTTGCATCAAACCCTCAGTCAAACATGTAGCTCTTGTACCCCCACTCTAGCATCTTCTGCATTACCATACAATGGGGGCAGAAAACATTCCTGTTCATGAGGGCACTCTGCACTTCTCCAAGTGTCCAAACCTCATATAGGGAGACAAGCTCTCCTTCAGTCACCTCACATTCCCTGTACCCTGAGTCAATTCTTTTCTCCAAGAGATTAATCTCAGACATCTGATCGAGGCACTCTTGGTGACCCATGGGCATCCTCTTGCTGTCATCAGAGAAGTGATAAGAAAAAACTGCAGGGAAGGTCTAGCCTACATTAGTGACTGCCCTATTTGTGGCATTGCAGAAATGTCCAAAAACATTGTGATCTTGTTCACATCCCACTTTCTTATCAAGGCCTTCCACTCTTCCATTCTGCTGAACATGGAGCTTCAGCAGGGTTTCATGGTCACTCCGTCATGCATACATAGAACCCCACTGTGTACATGTGCCATCCTATGAGTGCATAGGCTGCCTTGGAGGATGGGTATGACAGTTCTCTCTGTACATCAGGCCTCAGCCAAATGGCAGCAAAGGCCAGGGTATCCATCACCCCGTAACTTCTCTGGACCCCGTACCCTGGGCAGCTACTGCACCCAGAGACAAAAGCTGAAGCTATTTGGCTTTCCTGGGTAAATAACCCACAGCAACAGCTTTCCATGGCATTATTACCCCTCATGCTCATTGCTATAAAAAACGGTTACTTTCAAACAATAAGAAAATATATGAGTAAATTTTAACCAATGGGAAGCTCTGCTCCCACATACATCCTGAGCACAGTGAGCTTCATGGCCTTGCAGATCCCCCCCACCTTCTCTTTTCTTTGCTTTTTAACTCCCTCCACCCCAATTAAAAAATTGCATGCTTCTATGGTGCTAACATCTGTAACATTCTTAGATGAGCTGGCATGTGACTGACGTGCTTGTGACAGAAATATCTATACATTTTAATAGCCACTTGGATTGGCAGTGTCAGTGCAGCAGCACACACACACACACCGCTCAGCATATGCTTGCAAAAACTTTTTCAACCTCACGCTCGGCACACAGCCAGTCCTGTAAAGACGTATGACCTATAGTGGCCAATAGCTGCTCACGTGTGGTGCAAAGACAATCCTAGCTAGTCAGCTGCCCAGCTCTTTAAGCTGTTCAAAACAATACTTGGCTTATGGTTGACAGAGTTCATGGATGCTGGAACCGCAGCCATGCAGACGCATGCCAAGAATTTCCTTGTGCTCATTATCACAATCTAGGCCTTCTTTTCCACTGCTGAGCAGAACATGTGAGCAGTTCAACAGAGTCAAGCCTTCTGCTGTCATTGGCACAATGTGATTTCAAGGCACAGACAAACTTTCGCTTGATCTGTGGCTGGAATATTGGGGTGCACCACACCATGGGTGGCTCTTGCTTTGGTGCCATGCACTTGCCTACCTCTGGTGACAACGGACTGCACTGGGAAGGATCAAAGCCATACAAGGGGAACTGATATACACAGAGAGGTATCTGTCGGGAAACACGACTTCAGTCACCGACACCATGCACTGGGCTGCACCCACCGAGAGGCTTGTCATGGTGAAGGAGAAAAGCACAGACTGGTGGGAGAATGTGCTGTCCTTGTGGAGAGATGCTGAGTGGGTTGCCAACTTCAGGATGCCTCAGGTCATGACTAGAGAAGCAGAGCATGTTGAAGTGGTTGCCCATCCCTTTGGAGAAACATGTTGTCATCACCATCTGGGAGCTCACCACTTCAGACTCCTGCCACTCAGTTGCCCAGCAATTTGACATTGGAACCTCTACAGTGGGGGCATCTAGTGGAGGTTTGCACAATGATTCTGGAACTACTGCTGGACCAGGTCATGCAGCTGGCTGACTTCACAGAGGAAATGGAGGGTTTTTGGCAGGAAGGGTTTCCAAACAGTATAGGGTTGAATGATGGGAGACATATTGCAATATGTGGATGGTCCAGCTCTCCCGGACAGGAGGAGCCACTCGGAGAATTAGCTCAGTTCCCAGCCACACAAAATCAGTCCTTTAATGGCGCTTGTAGGGCACACAGTAATCACCCTCAATGGGGTACCAGCAGTAATGCCCAGTGGTAAACCAATGAGCCCTTGATGGGGGTGTCAGCTAAATCAACCAATAGGTTTTTGTGTATTTGCTATGGGGTCTAACACCGCAAAGCCAGAACTTTAACGCCCCCCCAGCCTCCATTTCTCCCCTTAATAGTTGGGCCCGTTCCACTGAGTTTGCGGGGCTTCTCCCAATATGTTTATAATTGTTTTATCATGTACTGCTTTTTATTCCTATTTTTGTTTTTTGGCTTAAGCCGTAAATCAATCAATCAATCAATCAATCAATCAATCAATCAAAGTGGATTCCCAAACATAAACTATAATCAACATAAAGTCCTTCCCCACTAGAATATATACAGTCCTTGTTTAGGCCTGTAGGCAACTTCAAATCTTTACGCCAGGTCCCAGGGCTGCGGGCACCTCCTGGCTTCAATAATGGAGATAGTCTCTGGCTATCCTCTGAGCCTTGCAACTAAACAAAGTTCCAGAGCCTTTCATGAGTCACTTAAGAAGGAATAGTTTCATTGTGTACTCCCATGCCGTCTGCATAGTAGGTTGGTCCATGGGGGTGGAGGATTTCAACAGGCTTCAACAAGCCTTCAGAGTGTTTGTCTTAACAGCCTTACCACCAGCCCATCTCTTCAAGCTCCTCTCTTCAAATGCCACTGTGTTTGTTTATAGGCTCCTCCCCCTAATGGAATTGGGTGGAGCTAGTGCAAGCTTCTCCTCGGTCCTTTGCATCTGTGGGTTTGTAGCTATAGGTTAATTAGCTAGTTGCAAGCTTGAGTGGCCAGCTGCCTACACTTTGGGTTGCAGCAGCTAGCTGGCAGCCTGCTTAGCTTTAACCTAGCTCTAGTGGATGTTTTCTGCTCTTAGGCATCCAATCTGTTACACTATCATTTGCCCACCCCATATCAAGGATACTACCCAAACTGGAAGGGTTTTTTCTCTTTGGCTCTCCAGGCTGTATTAGACCACCATGCCCAGTTTGCGGATGTGCTGGCCAGGTGGTCTGAGAAGAACCACAATGTGTACATCTTCTGTCAGTCCCGCTTCTTTGGCTGCATGTAACTGGATACTTTGAACCCTCCACTGAAGCATGCATTGAGAGGATGCTCATGAAGTCTGTTGTTCATGGGGACCCTGCCTATTAGGGATGTGCAAATGTGGTTCACGAGTTTGGAGTTCGGACCAAACTTGGTCTGTTCGGACGACCGAACCAAATGGCCAAACTGAACGGCCGAACCGATCGAACGAAACTCAATCCGAACTTGGAAACGACCAAACAGTTCGGTATCATTTGGATGAGTTCGGGTGGCACAAACATGACTGGGAGGGGAGGCAGCTGAGGAGCAGACTTCTTGGCATCAGGAGTGGAGAGGCTTGGAGTAGCAGCCAGCCTGCCCAATCACCATCCCTTTTTCCCTCAGACCACTGGCTTCGCAGTCTGCGATTGGACATGGGGGACATGGGGCTAGGCTGCATAGAGCCAATGGGGCTTGTGGTAAGGGTAAGGCGGGTGCAGCAAGTAACAAAAGTCATTGCCCTCCCCCCTTCCAATTCCTTCTGAGCTAGCCACTGTTCCTGACAGGAGGCGTTTTCAGAAGTCTCCCTCTTCCAGCAGTTTGTGTTCCTTCCTATTCCTAATCCATTGCCATTCCCCTCCTATTTCACCCATCCCACACATTTCATTTATTTAGATTTGATTAAATAGAGTTATGTGTTATTTTTATTTTTGAACCCTCCCTGTGTTCTTTCTCCCTACCCTCCATTGAATCCTCTCCTCCTCCTCCCTCCCTGATTCCCTTCCCCTGTTTTGGGATTTATTTAGAGTACGATTCAATTGATTTAGGTTTCATTTCAGTTTTGTACCTCCGTGTTGTTTGTTGTGAGCTGTCTGTGTTCCCCCCCAAATACCTGTCTAATATTGTATAGATAGATAGATAGATAGTTACTATAGATAGATACATAGTTGTAGGAGTTAGCTTAGTTATAGAGATAGATAGAGCTAGTGTTAGTGTGTAGTAGTTATTCAGATTTAATATTATAGAGTGTGTTTGTAGGACTAGGCCTTTGTTGATATAATAGTCCATTTAGTTCCATAGATTTTAGAATACTTAATAGTAGTTAGAGTTAGTGTGTATATATATATATATATATATATATATATATATATATATATATAATATTAGATTAAAATTGGAATAAATAAATAAAATATATATATAAAATTTACAAGTGCATTCCTTGGGTTGGAAGACATGGAGAAGTGAAGCAGGAGAGGCCGGTCTGCTGCCTGTAAGGCGGGTAATGGGGTACGTAGCAGAGGTGGGAGGGGGCGTGCCAAAGGAGTGGCAGCAGGCAGCAGCCAAGCCCATCATCATGCCCCAAACTCCACAGTCCTGATTTTGGGCAACAGGCTTCTGAGGCTCCCAGCAGTGGCACTAGCTGGGGTGTGGTTCAGTGGCACCTCCTGCCAGCATCCTCCACTGTCACGCAGGACACTGGAAGGCCTGCACTCCAGGAGGCTGCGGCTGCAGGAGTAGGTACAGGTGCTTCAGGGGCAGGGTCCGCTGTTCACCATGAGCCACCATCGTCCCTCATTATTGAGATGATCTCCAGCAGTCCAGGGTTGGTGGATCTCACCCCAGCTGCTAGAGGCAGGGACCAATCCCCAGGCAATGACATCAGGGAGAGGAGCAGCAGCAGCTATAGGGGGCACAGGGAGAGTGGCATCAGTATGGTGGGCAGTCCAGAAGCCTCAGGGTCCCAGTACTCCCCTTCACGGGACATCACTCTGATTGGGGACAGCGAGGCAGACACTACTCCTGTGGGGGAGATGTCTGGAGCTGAGGCAATGGCTGTCCCTCTAAGAGCTGTGGCGCCACCATGTTCTGCCCCTCCCAGCAGCGCTGTCAGCGGTGCATCACCGGTGCAGGCCAGAAGGCAGGAGGGGGCAAAAAATCCTCGGTCTGGGTGCATTTTAAGTTGGTGCAGGCGGATGATCCCAAGGAGGTGCAGTGCACTTTGAACCAGAAGGTGGTGAAGCATGGGCAGGTGCTCACCAACCTTGGCACAACTGCCATGGTGAGGCACCTCAAGGGATGCCACAGCACTGTACTGCTAAGTGGGAAGGCACGGGCAGTGGACGCCAGCAGGTTCGCGACTGCAGCGGCCAGTCATCCGCCACCATCAGGGGCAAGCATCCTGCTCGAACCGCTGCCTCTAGCAGCAGGAGCGGTATTGCTTCTAGGGGCAGCCAGTTGAGACGCAGAAGCATCAGTGCACCATGGAGGAGCTGGGGTGGGGGCAGCTGCCAAGTCCATCGGCAGCTGCAGTACGTGGAGGGCGGCGTGGCTTTCAACTGAAAGTCACATGCATGTTGGGGGAAATGATTGCACTTGATGGGCAGCCCTTCTCAGTGGTCAGGGACNCGCGACTGCAGCGGCCAGTCATCCGCCACCATCAGGGGCAAGCATCCTGCTCGAACCGCTGCCTCTAGCAGCAGGAGCGGTATTGCTTCTAGGGGGGAGAAGCAGCAGCAGAAGAAGAAGAAGCAGCATCAGTCCACCATGGAGGAGCTGGGGTGGGGGCAGCTGCCAAGTCCCTCATCAGCTGCAGTACGTGGAGGGCGGCACAGCTTTCAAGCGAAAGCCACACGCATGTTGGGGCAAATGATCGCTCTGGATGAGCTGCCCTTTTCAGTGGTCGGGGACATGGGGTTCAGGCACCCGATTGGCTTTTCTGGCCCCCCAGTTTAAGCTGCCCTCGTGCACCACCCTGAGTCGGCAGGTGGTGCCAGCCCTGTACCGGGCTTTAAAGGAGTCAGTGAAGGAGCAGCTGGCAGGGTCTGGGGGTGCCACTGTCCACTTCACCACAGACCTGTGGTCGAGCCGGAACACTCAGTATGCCTACCTGGTGGTGACGGCACACTGGTGGCAGGACACGGAGGCAGCATTTGGCAGTGGCAGGAGGGGTCCCAAAGCAGGGTATAGGTGGGGCCTACTTCTAACTGAAGTAATGGATGGCCCCCACATGTCCCGGAACATAGAGGCAGCCCTGACCACCATGGTGAGGGAGTGGGTCATGCCAGGCACTCCCTTCACCAAGAGGTGCGTGGTCACCGATAATGTGGCCAACATCTTGAGGGCAGTCCATGAGGGGGGCTTCACTAGCATCCCTTGCACCGCACACACCCTTCACCTATTGGTCAGGGATGCTCTGGGCTTGGGGGAGAAGGGAATTGGGACAGGCACCCTTAGCTCTCTGATCGAGCAGGGAAGGAAGCTGAACAGTTTCTTTAACCGCAGCGTTAAGGGCAGCAACCTCCTCTGGGCAAAGCAAGCCAAGCAAGGCTCCCCAGTGCATCAGCTGGTGCAGGATGTGTCCACCAGGTGGAATTGGACCTTCCTGATGCTCGAGTGACTTCTCAAGCAGAAAGCCACCTTGCATCAGTTGCAACTGCTGAAAGACAGCAGGGCACCTCCAGGGTACAATGAGGTGGAATGGGAGATCCTGGCGCACACGGTCTTTGTTTTGAGACCATTCCTGGCCATGACGGAGACCATGATCTCGTCCACAGCCACCATCAGCCAGGTGACCCTTCTGGTGCAGAGTCTCCTCAGGAGGCTGGAGGAGATTCTCCAGGGGCAGGATTATGGCCCTCAGGGCAGGAAGCTGGCCGATGAGGTGGTTGACCTGGTGCGGCAGCTGAAGGCAGGGTTGAAGACACGTTTCGACCAGTTTCTGGGGAAGGCGGAATACGTTCTGGCAACCATGCTGGACCCCAGGATCAAGGGCAGCGTGGCACGCCAGACAGCAGCTCTATGGCCACTGGAAGGGTGAGCTGGTCCAGAGGATCTGGCAGGCAGAGTGGGCTATGGAGAGTGTGTGGCAGCAGCAGGAGGATGCCCCTGGGGATGGTGGGAGTGGGAACAGCCAACTCTTTCAGCCAGCATGGTCTACCTCTGCCCCCAGCCCTAGCGGTAGCAGCAACATCAGCAAGATGAGCAGCAGCATGTCAGGGAGCAGTGCCTGCCACACCGCAGGCCCCCCCAATCCATGTTTGCTCTAGCCACCCCTGTGGTGCCACCCACAGTGGCATCCCTGGGCCCGCCTGCATCAGCAGTTGCTGAGGCAACCAACTCCCCCAGTAGCGATGCACCTGCAGTTCCAGGTGCTGTAGAGCGTAGGGACGAGGCCTGGGCTGCTGCGGCAGATAAAAAGCCGGCGCTGAGCTTCAGCCAGCGCCAGTAATAAGAGTGAGAAGCTGCCCCCCCTCTGAGAGATAAGTGACCTTGTTGTGTTTGCATGTGTATTGGGTGTCTTGTTCTCTAGTGCTTGTGCTTACTGATATTGTGTTACCGTGATTGTGCCCTGACCTTCTTTCCTTCCCTTGGACCCTACAAGTGAGGCGTGGTAGTTGGGTGGTGGGTGAGTGTTTGGGTGTTCCTTCCCCCTTCCCTGTGGGATTCCTCCTCCCTTCCTGTGTGTGTGTCCACACATTCTCCTTCCCTTTGCTCAGTGGACATTGCCCTGTTCCTTCACAAAGTCGCACGATCTTCCCTATCCCCTCCTCCCAGTCTGAGTGTGTGTGCGTGGGATTTGCTAGGGAAACACATAGGCTTCGGCTTTTCTCCTCACTCTGCGTCCTATGATGATAGGGGCCTAGTCTCTGCGAGACTTCATAGGCCCACACACTATCCTGACGGGCATTTATTCCAGTGCTGCACTGGTCAGAGCGGGGGGAAGCTAGGTCTGAGTGCGAGTGTGTGGATGAGTGATAGGTCCCGTCCCCTTCCCCCCACTAACACAGCAGCACCCCTATTGCCAGCAGCAGCAGCAGCAGCAGCAGTAGCTGCTGCTGCTGCTCCTATGTGCAGTCCACTCTGGGGAGCATGGGGTCGTGCACAATAGGGTAAGCAGCATAGCTGAGGGCAGTGGTGGAGGTGATGCCCAGGCAGAGTTACCAGCGGGAGTAAGACGGCGCCTCAGCAGCAGTGGAGACCTACCTGGAGGAGGAACCATGCATCGATCCCAGCAGCGATTCCTTGGCCTACTGGGCCGGCAAGACCAACATGTGGCTGGCCCTGTTCAAAGTGGCCAAGGGTCTCTTGTCCTGCCCACCAACAAGTGTCCCCAGCGAGCAGATGTTCTCCATGGTGGGGGACATTTGCTCTCTGCACCACCTGAGACTGGGACCCAAGTTGGTGGAGCAGTTGCTGTTCCTGAAGATGAACCTTCTGCTGCTGGGATTCCCCGAGCTGCTCCTGGACACGGATTGATGGTGCAGTGGTACACGTCATCCCATGCCAGGGGCAGTCTTGGGATGGGGCTCCTCCTCAATCTGGGCTGCTGCTGCTGTGCTGAGTTGCTGTCCCTCCCTCCCTATGCCCGGTGTCCACCCTGCCTCTCTCTCTCTCTCTCTCTCTCTCTCTCTCTCCCCATCTCATACTAGATGGCCTCGGCCGGCTTATCTGACTGATTGACCTCATGACACAGGGTGGCATTGGGAAAATGTAACCCTGCCAGCCAGCCTCTGGCTAAATTATCTTGGCCCGCCTATATGACTGGCTCTCTCTCTCACACACACTGCACAGTCTTTTCCAGACTATCTGAGTGCCCTGCCAAGGTCCCACCCTGCCTTCCCTACTGCCTCTCATGCCATGCTGTCTGTCGGCCCACCCAGGTTGGGTCAACATGAGATTCACCACTGGGCAAGGCTTAACCACCAATGCCAGGCAGAGAGGGCTATCCATCCACATCATCTATCAGCTGCCATTCCTGTCCCAGGACCCACCACAAGAGTTCTGCAGCCATCATTCTGCTCACATGGAGCCGTCATTCCATTGCATCAAGAAACAGTCAGCCACTCCAGCCACTCCAGCTCCAGGACCCACCATAAGGGTTCTGGGACCATCATTCCGCTCACAGGGAGCTGTCATTCCACCTCATCAAGAAACAGCCAGCCACTCCAGCCCCAGGACCCACCGTGAGGGTTCTGGGGCCTACATTACAGGAAGGGAGGGCTGTCGGTCCACTTCATCGAGAAACTGTCACTCTAGTCCCAGGACCCACCATCAGGGTTCTAGGGCTGTCATTATGCTCACGGGGAGCCGTCATTCCACTGAATCAAGAAACAGCCATCCACGCCAGCCCCAGGACCCACCATTCTGGGGCCTACATTTCAGGCAGGGAGGACTGTCCATCCACATCATCTAGAAACTGCCACTCTAGTCCCAGGACCCACCATCAGGGTTCTGGGGCCGTCATTCCACTCATGGGAGGTGTCATTCCACTGCATCAAGAAACAGCCAGCCACTCCAGCCCCAGGACCCAACATCAAGGTTCTGCGGCCTACGTTCCAGGCAGGGAGGGCTGTCCATCCACATCATCCAGAAGTTGTCACTCCTGTCCCAGGACCCACCCTCAGGGTTCTGGGGCCGTCATTCCGCTCATGGGGAGTTGTCATTCCACCGCTTCAAGAATCAGCCACTCCAGTCCCAGGACCCACCAGCAGGGTTCTGGAGCCTACGTTACAGACAGGGAGGGCTGTCCATCCACGTCATCCAGAAGCTGCCACTCCTGTCCCAGGACCCACCCTCAGGGTTCTGGGGCCGTCATTTTGCTCATGGGGAGCTGTCATTCCACTGCATCAAGAGATAGACAGCCACTCCAGCTCCAGAACCCAACATCAAGATTTAGGGGCCTACATTCCAGGAAGGGAGGGCTGTCCATCCACATCATCCAGAAGCTGCCACTCCTGTCCCAGGACCCACCCTCAGGGTTCTGGGGCCGTCATTCCGCTCATGGACAGTTGTCATTCCACCGCTTCAGGATTCAGCCACTCCAGTCCCAGGCCCCACCGTCAGGGTTCTGGGGCCTACATTACAGGCAGGGATGGCTGTCCATCCACGTCATCTGGAAGTTGCCACTCTAGTCCCAGAACCCACCATCAGGGTTCTGCTTTGCCTATTGGCATTCACAAATTAGCAGGTTCAGGGAATGCCAATAGGAAGCGCAGAGGCACAGGTGTGCAGTCGGCTACTCTGCAACTGGCCAGCACCCTATCTTTGCCTGTGGCTTTCTCCTGTTAGTTCCCTTTGCACCCTGACTTTTCCCTGCTGGGCTACTATGGGGCCCCATGCTCTCAAGTGCAAGTGCACGGCCAGCAGACTTCCCACATTCCCTTTCCTTTCCAACGCACAGCCCTCGAAGCCATTTATACCTTTGCCATACTGCCATTCTCCATGGTCCTACCCCTTCCTTTCCATCCATCTTCCCCTTCCCTCCACCCATTCACTCACCCTCTTTCTTTTCCTTTCAACCTATGGATGCCCTGTCCTGTCCTGTTTTGTGGGATCGGTTTCAGATGGTATCACCTGCCGATGTGGAGTCCTTGTTGGGATCTGTTCATGCCACCACTTGTGAACAAGATCCTTGCCCGTCCTGGCTGGTGAAAGCCAGCCAGGAGACACTACGACCATTGCTGGCTGGGGTGGTTACTGCCTCCCTTTGGGAGGGCAGGGTGCCTGAATGCTTGAAGGACGCTGTGGTTAGGCCCCTGCTCAAGAAACCATCTCTTGACACTGATGCTCCTGCCAGTTATCGGCCAGACTCTAACCTTCCCTTTTTAGGGAAGGTTACTGAACAGGCTGTGGCATGGCAGCTCCAAGAACACCTGGACTACACCGGTTTCCTTGATCCCTCTCAGTCCGGGTTTCAGCCTGGGTATGGTATGGAGACTGCTTTGGTGGCCTTGTGCCAGGATGCGGAAGACTGCTCCTTGGGTTGCTAGGCGACCCGGAGGAACACAGGAGAAGGCTCACGTGGCTTGTGATGCCGATGGAGGGGCAAAACTCACCCAGCCACGTCCTGGAGAGGCGAGGGTGCTGGCCCCACCCAGGCTCAGTGAGCGCCTGGCAGGGCTATGCAGAGCGGACTGTGGGGAGGCGGGGGGGAGCCCCTCCCTTCCCCTAAGGCAGTAAATGACTCAGGAAGGGATAAAAGCAGCGGCGGGGCCTCACAGCCACACCGGTAATCTTTGGAGAGACTGGCCCCTTGCTTCCTTGTTCCTTGCTTCTTTCTTGAGAAAGTCTGTTGCAGAGTTCAGTGTGCGAGTAGCCTGAGTGTGATTCTCCACCCTTCCATTTACCCAGCTGTCTCCTGATATCCCAATGTGTTGGCATGGGTGGTTACAGAGTGTTCCTTGCCTATTGTCCTGAGTGAAAGCCCTGTCCATTGTAAGAAGCCTTGGTTCCTTCCCTTCTCCTTCCCCCCCCTTCACCCCGAGCCCTGAATCCCTCCTTTCCCCCATGTCTCCCTACTCATGGTGTCCAGGGTCCTTGTGCAAGACCTTTGTGTACCTTGCTAGGGGTTGTTCTTCTGTCCCTCTTCCCCTTCCTTTTCCTTGGCAATTGGGTACTCTCCTTCCCTATGATGAGTCGGGTTTCCCCCTAAGTTGGGGGGAAAGCCCAACTAAGACCCTGAGGGATTTCTTACCACCCCGGGTAACCCGTGCGGAGAGTACCTTGGTCGAGGAGCCCCCTTGTCACCTTCCACCCCCCCTTGCCTCCTGTAGGCAGCCTTCTCTTCCCTGTTACCCCACCTCATGACACCTTGGTTGACGATCTCCATCTGGCATTGGACCAAGGTCGTCAGACCTTACTGGTCCTGCTAGACTTTTCGGCTGTGTTAGACACAGTTGATCATGAAGTGTTGGTGACTCGCCTGTGGGACCGTGCCGGGATTGGTGGGATGGTCTTGGACTGGTTTTGGTCATTCCTGGCTAGGAGAACTCACTGGGTGGTCTTGGGGGAGTGTACATCTTCCCCCCGGGACCTCACATGTGGAGTCCCACAGGGTGCCATTCTGTCCCCCCTCTTGTTTAACATCTATATGCAGCCATTAGGGGAGATCGTGAGAGGGTTTCAGGGCATGAAGCGTCATCAGTTGAGCCATCTGCAGCTGAATCCTGACAAGACGGAGATGATGTTGGTGGATGAGGGCTTGGGGGGCCTGGGAGTGGTTGAATCTCCTCCTGTGGGGGCGGGGGGTTTCACCCTCCCATGGTCTCGCAGGTATGGAGTCTAGGTGTGCTCTTCGATTCATGGCTCAGCCTGGAATCTCAGGTTGTGGTCATGGCGGGGAGTGTGTTTCGGCAGTTACATCTTGTCTGGCAGCTTCGGCCATATCTCTCAGACTCTAACCTTGCCCCTGTCATCCATGCCTTCATCACCTCAAGACTGGATTACTGCAACACACTCTATGTGGGGCTGCCCGAGAAGCTGGTCCTGAGGCTGCAGCTGGTGCAGAATTCCGCAGCCCATCTTCTTACTGGGGTGGGCCGCAGGGAGCACATGACACCTGTGCTCCGGGCTCTGCACTGGCCGCCTATAAAGCACCGGGCTAGGTTCAAGGTGCTGGTTTTGACCTTCAAAGCCCTTCACGACCTGGGCCCTGCCTATCTGCAGGACCGCCTCTCTCCCCATGTGCCCGTGTGACCCCTGAGATCATCCGTGGGGGCCTTTTTGGAGGTTCCCCGGGTGAGACAGGTGGCTGATGTGAGATCTTTTTTGGTGGCTGCCCCCGTGCTGTGGAATTCGGTCCCAGAGGAGGCTTGGTTGTGCCCCACCCTCCTGTCATTTCAATGTTTGTGTAAGACCTGGCTGTTCCACCAGGCTTTTCACGAGGGGTAGGGGTAGGGTGGGGGATGGGGGGTAGGGTTTGGGAGGGAGGGTGAATTTTATGATTTGTTTTAACTTTTTTTTTAATTGTTCAATTTTTTGTGTGTGTTGTTCGCTGCCCCGAGTTGCCTTTGGGCAGGAGGGGCGGGATACAAGTTTTAAATAAATAAATAAATAAATACATAAATTAAAAAACCCACCAGCTTCCAAAGCAGCTTATCACTATGCCATACAGTCATTCTCCACAGTCCCACCCTTCCCCAAGCTTCCCTCCTATCCCAGAAGCACAGTAATAATTGATTATAAACATTAAACTTAGTGAATGCCAATAGGAAAAGCAGAAGATCAGGCCTGCATATGGAGGTGCATGGGTGCGCACTCCCATGACCCATGCATCCGCACGAATCTCCACTCACCTCCCATTCACAGAGTAATTGGCAAAAAGGCAGGTCGCTATATGCCTGGAGGTAGGTGAAGATGGGCATGCACCCATCTGCGCTCTCCTCCCATGCCCGGCCCCCGTAGTGGTGCACCACTGGCCGTACATAGACACACACACACCCAAAGTGGTCCTGTTGGAGCAGCCCCCCCCCATGCTTGGCAAAGGGAATGAGCCAGTGGGCATTGGACTCAGGATTTCCCCCCGAAAGAAGCCAGAGCAAGGATCGGGCCCAGACACCATGGGACCTAGGAAAAGGGAGTTTACGTAGGTGAATACCAGCCTGATCCAGGAAGGAGGTGATTAAGGGGAGATATTCCTCAGTAAGTACGGGGCCATTAAGAAAAGGCATTCTCCCTGTTTTGAGAACCCACTGGTGAATCGAACCCAGACTAGCAACAGCCTCAAAGGCATAGAATATTAGTATCCCCTACCCCCTGCCCCGCCCCACGCATAGAAACCCAGGTGCATCCATTAACCGTGGGTCCCTCTCACAATTCATCCCAAATCACCAGAATGTCCTCTCCCCATTCATGCCCAGGTGTGTCCATTGTGTGTCTGTTGCCCATGGCTCCCCTAGGTCTCTTCCCTTTTGTGACACCTAAGCACCCACTTGGAGTCCTCTTTTGTCCCCATGGTTCACATATGCATCTTTCCTTTTGTCTCACTTAGAAACCCACCCAGATATGCCACGATGGGTCAATTTTGTCCCTTTGTCCTCCCTGTGTGTCTTTTGTAACACCCTTGAATCTATCCCAAATCTTTTATCTGGAACCCTATAACTGCCCCTCTCTTCCCCCATGCAAACTGAGAAGCTTTGGATAAGGACACATGCAGGCTACTCTGTGCATGTCTGTGTCTTGAAGGGTCTCCCAGACTTTGGTCTGCCCCTTCCCTTCCAACCCCAACTTCGCTGGATCCACGGGCCACCTGTCCCCTCTGCAACAGGAAAGGAGAGGTAACCCACAGGTCCAGACTTTCCTTCTATCTCTATCTTTCCCTTTTTCTGTATCCCCACCGGATCTCCCTTCTCTTGCTTCTCCCTCCCCCCCACCTTTTTTTTGTACTTTCGTTTTCCTCACCGCCGCTTGTGTTTTACCTTTGAGCCTCCAGCTGGACCAGGGCTGTGTTTCCCTATGTTATCTATGTACTTAAATAAACCTTTTTAGTTCTTTTATTGGATATTTGTCCGCTTCCCTTTCTTCACTTTTGGGGAGGGTAACGTAAACTGTCTGTAGTGCGCATCTGTCCTTGGACTGATCCTTGAGACACGCAGGGGCCCTGGTTTAAGAAATTAAGCTAATTCCCCCTGAAGTTAAGGAACGGTGGATATTGGGGTACCCACTCCCAATAGTCATGAGTGGGAGGGGGTTCTCTTGTTAACAGTCCATTTAAAAACAGCCAGTGATACAGTTCTTTACACTAGGCAGCATTCACCAGTCTATTATGGCCAGATTGTGAATGGTGTCAATCCAGAGTAAATGTACTTATGCCAACAGATTTACACCATCATACCTGAGCTGAAAGTCTTTCCTTGGAACTCCAGTGGCAAGAGGATGGGTAGGCTACTGCTGCAAAAAGCTAAGGAAGATTCTGCTTCAGCTTGCTCACCAGCAGTACTGCTTTCATAATAAAGGGCTCCAATCCCAGCAGAGTCAGATTCCATATTTTGAAAGAATGTATATAGCGTCTAGTGGCACCATTTGTGTAACTGAGTTTTCATCTCTAACATATGGGATGTGTCAGGCAAAGACTTGACAAACTAGCAAATCTTCCCTTTCGTTGGCAAGAGACACTGTATTGCACAAGTCAACAAGCTCTGGAAGGCTATTAAACTACATCCCATTCACAAATATAGTGATTTAAATAAATATTTCCCTTTCTGTTTTCCTTACCAGTTCTGAAATCCTAGTCATCATATTTGGCACCGACAGGAGATGACAACCATCTGCTAGGACACAAAACAGCCAGTTATAAAAAAGCATGGCTTTCCTCTCTTAACATCTTCACACTCAGCAGTTATGGGGCAGAGGGCAATTAGTGCAGCATGTGAAACCCTGTGAACTAAGAGTATTTTTACATCACTACTAGGTCTGAAACAAGCAGCTAAATTGCTTCTTGCAAGAGGCTTTGCCATATTGGGAAACAGGATCGATTTCTAAAGAGTTTCCTGATACTGATGCTATTTCTTAATTCTTGAAATACTGTGAGTCACCATCCTGATTTACTGACTTTCTGCTTACCCTTTACTGCTTACTGTTTATTTCCTGCTTACCACATTGCCAAGGGTATGGTTTTACTTTTGGGTTTCTGTCTGTTTATTGTTTCTGCATTTCTGAACCAATCCCTGTGTAAATAGCCCACACCCTAACCCTACCCCCAGTGCCCCTTAACCTCCACTCCAGTACCTCCAATCAGAAATATTGTTCTATGTTATTTCCTTTGCTTTGACCAATCTGCAACTGGATTGTAGATTAGTAAGGGAATCTGAGTACCAGCCAATGAGTGTCAAGTAGGGCTGAAATGAAGTCTTCAGAAAACTTTGGAAGTAGCCAAATATTATGGTATTCAGTTTGGAAAGTCTGAATTCTGAAGTTCTGAGGACCAAGGCCATTATTTGGAAAACTTCAGAAACTTCAGAAACCACTGGTGTACCTGTGGAGACTGGTGGACAGTTGAGCTTCTTCTGGAAATGAAACTTAATGCCATATTTGGTAGGAGGGGGGTATGGGAGGGGACAGTTGAGTGATGGTAAGTCAGATGGCAAGTTTTCATTGGCTGGACAAGCCAGATGGCAAGCTGTGGATTGGCTGGCAGGGCAAAATAAAAATGACTGCAGCCATTTTGTCCATTCCCTTGGGTGTATTTGGCTGTGTGCTACAGTACTGCTGGATCTGTAAGTAATCGACTGGGTGAGAAGGGGTGCCTGGTGTGGCCTGACCTGGCATGGTATGGTATGGTTTGGCCTGGCCTGTCCATAGGGCCAATGCTGGGGGATGGAGGTTATGTTTACCTTTACCATGCCATGCAGGTTTTGGGGTTTTTTGGGGTTTTTTTTTTAAATAGTTGGGTGACACATTGCTTTTAGTCCTGCCTGCTGCTTGGTTGGAACTTGGCACCATGAGGACAGAGGGATCTCTCTGCCTGGCTCCAGTTCCCCTTGCTTGGTCTATTCAAGTTACCAGTGCCACAGTACCAATGTCATGCCAAGAGAGTGCCCCCTGAAAGGGGAAGGTGAGAAATTAATGTCTGGTTTCTTAAATTTTGTGAATGTTGGAGCCTGGGCTTGCTGGCTTTTGGTGGGATTTATTTCTCCATGCAGTTGCAGACTGTTTTGTGGGGTTGTTATATTCTTTTTGAGTGAATGTTCCCTGCTAGCCTGAATTTTTGTGCACTGCTTGGTTGGCATAATGATTAAAGTGGGTGCACTCAGTGCTGATGGTGGGCCATGCTGTGGGTACACTACTGTTGTTGTTTTTTATTTCTTCAAGCAGTTGCACTTTTGTGGGGTTGTCTTCTGGAGCAATTCTCCCACTCTTGCTAGCCTGCTTTTCTGGGTATTGCTTTTCTGGGTAGTGCTTTGACTGTGGGTTCAAGAATTTTGCAACAACTTTCCAACATTTCTGAAGTTTCAGAAGTTTTCCGAGGTCCAGAATTCCAAGTCTGAATTCTGAAAATTCGGAAACAGCACCAAAGGGCTCCCAAGTACTTGGGCCGATTGTTCGGAATTTTGGTATTCAGCCTGAGTACTTGAAAATACTATAATTGGAACAGCCCTAGTGTCAAGGAAGTACAAGGGAAATTGGAGTGCAAGAAATATGGTATTATATTTATGTCAGTATTACCTCTCGCAATTTGAAATGAATTGCAAAGATTAAATGGAATCTTGGTAAGCATAAAATTGGTAAAATAAGACATGAACTGTCATTCAAGACCTTACCGGCTACTGAGAGGTTCTCAATTCAACTGAGATGGAATTGGGAACTGGGATTTTGATGAGATTTCCCTGTTTAGGTGAAATTTCATTTCAGCCCTAATCACTACTGCAGTTGATTCATTTTGTGTTGTTATTATTCTAAGTGCTTGGCCACAGAGACACCTGTCTGCATACGACCCACTTTCTCAAGGATCAGGTGCCAGAAGAAAATGTTTGTGGAAGTTAATTTATGTTGTTGCTAAAATTTGGCTTCTCCTCACCTCACTGCAGCCTCAAGTAGGCAGCATTCAGATATTCAACTAAAGCAAGAGCAACGGAGTGGAAATAGCTTCATCAGTATACAACAACAAGATAGGAGATGAATGCAGGGCAACTAATTATGTGGATGGGTTGGAGACGTGGGATATATCCTTATGTAGCATGAGGTGGGATAAATCCTTTGGGAGCACGAGGTGGATGGCATAAAATAGAAAGAATAAGACATTCCATGGGGAAGGGGTGGGGGTAGATGTATGTTTTTGACATTTCACTGCTGTCCTGCATGCAGAGGTTGCTTCACTCATGCAGCCCTCTCAAAATGGTGATGGAAGGCATCCTAGATATTGTTGGTCAAATGCTCTTTGGCAGCATTCCTTATTATCAGAAAATTGAGCAGTAGCCTGAGATCTATTTTTGGTTCAGGCTATCACAAGGCTTCTTCTTCCCTGATTTCTGAGATTATTTTTAGGACATGTGGCCACAGGGATATGTTCTTTGGCTGCAGATTGCCAAAGAACATAGCCCTTTTCTTGTGCGGAGAGTTCTTTTGATGGTGTCTGTCAGCATCCACTCCACTCTCTATACACTGATCGATGAGGCCCATGAGCTCTATGTTGTCCTGTTCTTTGGCATCAAGGTACTCCACCGCCTCTGTTCGGGCCATAGCGTCCATCATCTCCAGCATTGTTGATGATGGCCTCAGTCTTCCCTAAAATGGGTACAACACTCCCCCCCCCCGCTGTATAATCAAGGGCCAGTAAACTTGGACCAGGAGGGCTTAAAGGGACAGGCCTCACTGGTGACCAAGGGCCGGAAAACATGGAAAGGGGGAGCTTGAAAGGATAGCCCCCATAGCAAAGAGCAGCTTGTATAAAAGGATCAGGCCCAGCCACCCTGGAACCCAGCAGAAAGTAGGTCGCTCATGTGAAATACCAGCCTGAACCTGGGGGAAGAGAGGAAAAAGGAAAACGCCTAGAGTAAAGTATGGGGCCAGTAAGAGGCATTCTTCCTATTCAGTAGAGCACCGATGACTGGAACTTGGAGCAGCAACCCCCCCCCCAGGAAGGAAGAAATCCTGGTGTTCCCTTGCGCCTTTTGTGTCCCAGGGAGCTGATCGTTAGGCCCCTCGTCTCATCCTTAACTACCCTCCAGCCACTGTTGTTTACTCTTTCCCCCTGCATCAAAGATATTTTATGCAGCTTGTATGGGCCTTTTTGTGATGGAAGTAAAAGTTTGGTTTCTCCCCTCGTTAGGTCATTGTGTACCCCAAATGACCCATCGTAGTCTCCCCAAATCCTTTGTTCAGTACCCTATAACTGCCCCTCGTTATCCCCTCAACCTCTGAGAAATCTTTGGACCTAGATACGTGCGGCTAGTCTGTACGTGTCTAAGTTAAGGGTTCTCCCAGACCTTGGTCTGCCCCTCCTCCTTTTTCCATTCCCCGAACGCCGCTGGATCTGTGGGTCGCCTGTCCCCTGTCAACAGGCTAGGAAAGGTAACCTCAGGTCCAGCTTCTCCAGCCAGGTGGGGAAGTCTCTCTCTCTCTCTCACACACACACACACACACAGTCCCCCTTTGCTGAGCCTTTTCTGGATTTTGCCCGCCCCCCGCCGGCCTACCTTACTTTTGCTTTCCCAGCTGCCGCAAGTAATTTTCCCCTTTAGAAATCCTGCCAGCCAGACGGGGGATGTACTTCTTTCTTTTTTGTGTAGCAATAAACTTGTTGTTATTGGACACCTGTCTCTCTCTCTCTCTCTTTCTATTTGGGGAAGGTACATAAACTGCCTGTAGTGTGTACTGTCCTCAGCCTGATCCTTTTGAGCATGTGGAGACCCCGGTTTAAGTAATTAAGCTAATTCCCCCTGGTAGTAGAGGAACGGTGATTATTGGTGTACATTGCCTCGAGTGGTCATGAGTGGGAGGGGGTCTCCTGTTAACAGTTTGGTGGAGATCATGGGCAGGCACGTGGTAATCCACGCAGGATTGTCCATGGAGGCATACGTAACTACAGCCAGCTGAAACCCCCCCAAATCCTATTATTTTCGATCTATCTCCTTTCTCTTCTTCCAGACCTGGGGATTTAAAATTTGGGGTCTAGGGTTGTTGGGAAGGAATTGTGTGGGGTTGTGGGTTGTTGAAACATGATATCCCAGAGACTTGTGGTCCCATCCATGGGGAGGCGGGTGGTCTTGAATTGAGATTGTTGAAAGTGATATCCCAGAGACTTGTGGTCTAACCTGCGGGGAGGTGGGTGGTCTTGTATTGTAGGGATTTGTTGTCCCACACCTGTGGGTAAGCAGGTGGTCTGGAATAGGATGTTTAGAGACGTGTGTAATTTAGAAAAATGTTTGGGCAATTGTGGTCTCAGGAGGAGCTGGCACCACTGCCGATCCCACCCCAGATCCAGTTGCAGGCACAGCCTTGGGCGTATTGGGGTCCAGAGCTCACTGTCCTAAGTGCAAGGCAGTTGGGAAACCTGGATTTTGGGGGTGCATGGATAGTCATGGGATTGTTGTATCTAGGGATCCTAGTGGGGGTGCCTATGATAGTAAAGTGTTGCTGGTGGGAGACTGCTTCAGCAGTTAGGAAACTGTATCACTGGAACGTAGAAGTGATACAGGGCCCTACTGGGAGATACACCTGGGTAGGGTCAGGAGTGACAGTCAGAAACTGGGAAGTGGGAGGCATGCTCCAAAAAGAGCATGGGAAGGTTAAATTGGAGAGATGGGCAGCAAAAAAGTGAGCGTGCCCATGGAAACTGGGATGTTTTAAGGGGGAGGACCCGGTGGTTGCAGTAGGAGAAGCTTATGCTGACTACTGTCAGAAGTTCAAGCCCTGGGGGAACCAGAAAGATGCTTGTGCAGCCTGGGCCTTGTGGTGTGTTTGTGGGGACTTTCAGCATCTGCTAAAGGAAACCAAGCAGAGATGTGAGGCAGAGGGGAAAAGAGCTGAAAAAGAAAGGAAGAGGGCGGAAAAACTGACAATTAGATGTGCTGAATTGGAAAGAGACAAAACTGAACTGATCACTGAAAAATGGAATCTGACCACGTTCTATAGAAAGGCTCAGGAGGCGGGTGCCGGGGCCGTTACTAGGGCAGAGTGGGCAGAGAAGGAGTTAGAGGGATTGAAGGAGTAACTAGGGCAAGCCCAATCAGAGGCTTGCTTCCTTGCAGAGCGAACCCAGACCCAGAAGGTCGCGGTGAGCCATGCAGCTTGTGAGGAAGTGATCCAAAGACTGTGGGGGAGAACTCGACTTGCACAAAGGTGTAATAGCCACCGTGGAAGCTGAGGATCTTTGTGGGGTGGGGTCCATGTTCCTTAGAGAAGAGCTCAACCTGACCATAGATGTCATCCCCCAGACCCCCCACAATCCAGCATGGCAAGCGCCAGAGCCTGTCGCTCCTGTTGTGAGCCATGAGGTGGAACATGTGGGGGCAGGAGGAAGGGCGACCCATGAAGAGATATGGGAAACGATTCAGTGAACCCCCACTCAGGCGAAAGCTATCGCCAAGCAGGTGGGCCCAGTGAACCAGGAAACCACCATTGCCTGGATGGTGAGAGTGTGGTAGATGTATTCCAACACAGATGGGGTAGATCTGACGCAATTGGCCCGAACTGCTACTTCTCTTGCTGAGGCACCTGTCTTGGAAGCAGGGTGTAGCATGATCGACATTCATGATGCCACTTGTGGTGAATGGATGAGCATGGTACTGCAGGTCATGCTTCCAGGACAGAGCCTGCAGAGGCTGTTTCTCTTGGAGACTCAGGTTCCAGGAGAACAGCCCAAAGCCTATATCTCCCACAAGAAACTTCTGGGGTTTTTAGCGGACATGGTGGTTCCCATTCAGAGGAATGGGAGACGAGTCATGCAGTATGACAGCCAAGAGTTTAAAGAGGCTGTGTACGCAGGACTTGCCATCCCGGTCCGCATAGCAATGGGGAGAATAGACTTATCCCAGATGACATGGGAAGAGGTATCCCTGAGCATTAGACAAGTGGTGGATTTGATGAGGGTAGGGGGAGGAACTAAGCTCGTAAACAGCAGCTTGAGATGGTCGAGGCAGTCACCCTCAAGAACAGTGGCCCCCACTCCTTAGCTCCCCCCTTACCCTCTGGGAACCCTCCAACCAGTACTTACTCCCAGAGGGGAGCCCTGGAAAGCTATAGCAACCATTCCCCCTGCCCCAAAGCCAACAATCGAGAGCTTACTCTCCGTTCCTATGTGTGTGGGGAGTTAAAATCATTGGGGGCAGACATGAGACCGTACCATTTGCAGCCCCTAAAAGTGTTACTAGACGCAGCTGCAGAATTGAGGAGACAGTGAGGGCAGGAGTCTAGCAGGGGTGCTTCTCAGCCAATAGCCGCAATGGGATTGGAGAATCCCGAGTATAACAATAAGACCCCAGAACAGGAGCAGGTATTGCGGGAGGTCCACAGTATCTGCTAGGGCTGCCTGATTCCCAAGGGTCCCCCTCAGGTAGTTGCAAAACCAGATAAGTGGGGGAGACCCAAGGTGAGGGCTAGCATTGGGAATCCAGGAACTTCAGCCCAGCTTTTAGTAGATACGGGGGTCTCCATCAATATCTTGGACCCAGACTGGGTCAATGCAGGGGAGCCCTCTGGTAAAACTGTGGTGCTTAGCAGTTATGGTGGGGAAACTCAGGAAACCCCAGTATGGAAAAAGGTCCCCTTTGAATTGGGCAAACTGAAGGGGACCCTTGAAAGTTGTGTGCACAAGGGAAAAGAAAAAGGGATCATTTGGGCTCTTTTTTTGAAGTAGTCCCAGCTAACAGTAGACCTGGCTAATGGGGTACTGTGGCAAGTCCCAGGGGGCCCTCCTGAGGTTTCTGCCATACACCGCTGTGCAGCCCTTAAGGCACCGCTCCCTGTTCTCCCCTTGACTGATGATCCATGGACGCAGGAATTTCCCTGGGTATGGATTAAGGACAAGGTGGAGTGTGGGAAGATAGAGGAGGAGGCGCTCATTGAAGGGGAAGTTCCTCCCCCACAAAGGCAATACAAGTATCCAACAGTGGCTGAAGAGGGAATTCAAGCCACAATAGATAGCCTGTTAGGGCAGGGAGTCATTGTAAAGATGCAGTCTGTCTGTAACTCCCCCATCTGGCCTTTTATTAAAGCAGATGGGGTTACTTACTTGATGACTGTAGACTATCAGGCTTTAAATGCAGTAACTCCTCCCTTTGCTCCAGTGGTATCTAAGTACAACGAGATAGTAGCAACGATATCCGCGGGGTCTCGCTGGTACTCTGTCATTGATTTGGCTAACGCTTTCTTTGCGATCCCTCTCCATCCAGCCTGTTGGTACAAGTTTGTGTTTACATACAAGAACCAGCAATACAGTTTTACCAGAACTCCCCAAGGTTTCCATTCATCCCCCAGCATCTGTCACTCTGTGGTGTAAGGAATGTGGGATAAATTGAAGCCGAGCTCGAGGGGGTGTGTCTTGTCTTGCCTGGACGACATTTTAGTGCACTCCCCAGACAGAGACAGGACTGCAGAAGTAACTAAGGAGGTACTCTCAATCATTCAAGAGACTTGAATCATTCAAGAGACTTGAGGTTTAAGGTAAACAGAACCAAGGCACAATTGGTGCAGAAGGAGGTGAAGTATTTTGGAATCAGTTTGGGAGAAGAGGGAAGGTCCCCAGATACCCAGAGGGTGGAAATGATTTCCAAATTACATGCACCCACAGATTTGCATTCCCTCAGAGCCATACTGGGCAATCTGAACTTTTCCAGGGACTTTATAGAATTCTTCGCTGACAAGGCAAGACCTCTGTATAAGCTCCTGAAAAAGGGATGAGCATGGGATTGGGGCCCTGATCAACAAGAAGCACTGGCAACTCTAAAAATGGATTTGGCACAAGCCCCAGCATTGGCTCACCCTGACCCCAAACTTCCCTTCTTTATACAATTGGCAGCAACAGAGACTTGCATATGGGCTACTCTCACTCAACAGCAAATGGGGCGGCAGCGTGTAGTAGCTTACACCTCCAGGCTGCTTGATGAGGTAGAACAGAGGTTTCTCCCCTGTGAAAAGGCTTGTTTAACCTTGGTCTGGGCTCTGAAGCATTGGCAGTACATAATTGGGGGGGTCTAAGGTAATAGTTCAAACCCCCACTCACCCCTGAAATACATCATCTCAGGCAAAATTCAGGATGGGCAGGTTAGCAGCCCCAGAATAGCACAGTGGACCCTGGCATTGGCAGGAAGGGGAGTGGGGTTCAGTAAAGAACATAAAGAAACCCCCGCTCCCTATGGGCTACTGATAGAACGTGAGGCACATAGGGATGGGCGAACAGATCGCAGTTCGTGTTCAGCCGTTCGGTTCGGCAGCGTTCAGTTCGTGTGTTCGTGTTTGGTTGTTTGGTTGGATCGCCGAGTTCGCGTTCGGCCGTTCGGTTCGGCCATGTTCGGGTCATGTGTTCGTGTTCGGCCGTTCGGGTGGATCGCCGCGTTCGCGTTCACCCGTTCGGTTCGGCCGCGTTCGGGTCGTGTGTTCGTGTTCGGCCATTCGCCGTTCGGGTGGATCGCCGAGTTCGCATTCGGCATTTGGCCTAAAAATATCACGAGCGCGTGGGAAGCCGGAAATCACGCCGGAAACCAGAAATTTGTGTGCTTGTGAGGCGTGTGAGGCGAGTGGGTGTGTGTTTGAGTTGGTGGCTGCTTCGTTCATGTGTTCTGACTGTGATTGTGTTGGGTTTGGCTGTGCTGTGTGTTTGAGTGTGTTGGTGTGTGTTGTGGGTGACTGTTGGTTTGTGCTGTGTGTGGTTGGTTTTTGGGAAAAAAATGAAGAAGGCTGCTGCTTGCATCCTCTGGCTGGGGGAACATTTGCCAGTGGAGGAGGAGGAGGAACCATTGGAGGTCATGCCCGATGTCCCTGCTACACCTCCCATGGCACCGGTGGCTTCCTCCTTGGATGAGGAGGAAGCGGTGGGCTCTACTGCCATTCCTGCCAGGTTTGTAAACATTTTTTTTTACTTTTAAGACAAGAAAGGCTGTATCAGTTAGGGCGAGCTTAGCTCACTGGTGTGCAGGTGGGCATGTGGGTGTTGGGCATCAGTCAGGCACAAACGGTGGCCAACAGCGGGTGGCAGTGGATGTCTGCCACAGAGAGAGAGGATACTGTAGTGTGGGGGACTCTTCCAGCAGTCAGGCATGAGCAATCCCCCACCCAAACATTTGCCAGGCTATCAAGGGTCTCCACTCTCCGGTTGCCATCCCATTTCCTACGCACCCCCAAATAAGGGCAGTCTCATTCCTCCAGCCAGAGTCACATCTCGCGTCGCCATCCCTAGCACCCCAAGGAGGGCAGCAGGATTTGCACATGCCAGCCAGGGGCTTTCTAGTTGCAATATCTACTCTAGCATCCCCTATCACCCCTGGGAGGGCAGGATTTGCACATGCTTTATGGGGTTTTTTAGTTGCCGTCCCTAGCACCCATAACTTGGGAGGATTAGAGGCATCATCATAAATGCATGATATTTACTTGGTGTTCTTATGTGTTCCCATTTCAGAGAGGAATCAAATTCTTCTGGCCCCGGGCCCAGCCCTGCTTCCAGGCCTAGGACGACAATTTGTCACCGCCGGACCCCGAGGCAGAGCTCCCCAGCTTCACCCCCAGACATTTGGCGCCAGTTGTCAGATGTCTGGCGGTTTTACCTGAAGGGCGAAAGAACCGCCACATGCAAGGTATGTCACGGGGACTGGAACAACAGGGAATGAATTACCCTCTGACCTGTTAGGAATGGAAGTCCCCTGCAGAGAGAGATTGGATGGCCACCCAGTCCACCCACTCGTGGAGACAGAATGCAGGCAGG
>QEPC01001665.1:184452-220099 GCA_003113815.1 Sphenodon punctatus | reverse complement strand
ATGATCATGAAAGTGAAATATATAGTCCTGCCAAATTTCATGTACACTGGTTGGACTACAAAGATGTTATAATCAGACATACATTTATTTGTTAATTGCTTATACCACCAAGACCTTTTGTCCAATCCTTCTGAAATTTGGCAAAGATAGTTACTATGGGAAGGGGTATAAGCTTAACATGTTTCACCTACATTAGATGTGAGGCAAAGAAGTTACAGCTAAGAATGTATATGTAGAATATTGCAAAATACAATAATGCAACTGCTTCTAAAATCGGATTTCTTTATCCAATTGTTTTGATATTTGGTGCACATAATGAGTTCTATTGAAGGTAGAGGAACCCCAAATTTCAGCCACATAGCTTAAAAAACACAAATGTTACAGCCGATAATGTGTTTTCCATTGAAACCAATGGAAATTCAATTCTGAACTCACCGAACGCATCCGAACCGAACGTTCGAATTCGAGTTCGGTTCGACCGTTCGGTTCGGTTGACCAAACTGTTTGAGTTCAGTTTGAACTCCAAATGTTTGAATTCGAGTTCGGTTCGACCGTTCGGTTCGGTTGACCGAACTATTCGAGTTCGGTCCGAACTCCGAACTTCCGAACCGCATTCGCCCATCCCTACTTCTAATGTTCCTTTCTTTTTCTGCTCTTTCTAGATCTGCAAAAAAGTGTTCCGTCAGCAGAGGGAGGGGACAACATTGGGGCTTCTCAGCCACATTGAGCGGACCCACGAAATGCGGGTGAGGCGGGCAGGTGAGGAGGACTCTGCTGCAGCTGTGCTCGTGGAGCCGCAGCACCTGCAAAGGGGGGGAGGGGAAGGCCTCCAGGAAAAGGAGGCATATAAGCCCTTCCCCTCCCCCCCGCCACCAGCATCAACGTGGAGACCCCAGGGATCCCAGAGAACGCCGAGATCAAGGCCCTTCGGGCCAGGTTGCATCACTACACCAAGGGCCACATGGATGAGGTCCAGCGCTCCTTCGTCGACCTGGAGAAGTGCCTGGTGGTGGTGATACAGGCAGTGCAGGCGGAGCGGCAGAGGGTGGTGGCATACGGCCAGTATGTGTCCACCGAGCTGCGCCGCGTGCAGGTCTACCACCAGGCGCTCTCCAGGTGGCACAACGACCTAACCGAGGTGGTGGAGTTTGCGGTGGACAACAGCGTGGTGGACCCCACCACGGTGGCCGCTTGCCCTCCGGAATGTGAGCCGCCCCAAGACCTGTTGCCTTACCCCCAAATACAGGGGGACAGGCCCAGTGGCAGAGACACTGACTCTTAGGTTGTTTATGTTTATAAGTTTCCTTTACATGTTTGCTTTTGTTTTATTAAATGTCATTGCTGTTGTTATTGTTTTGTTTTCCTGTATTGAATTTGTAAATAGTTTTAAGTAAAGATTTCAAATTTATTGTTACGAGCTTCGTTTTAGTCCTCTCGTTTATCCCTCCCTATGTGCTGAAGTTCTGGCTGTCAGGTGGCGGAATCTCATGCAGCTACTAGATCCCTTCCAGTAGCACATGCCACCTCAAGTAGCGTAGTAACCCAAAGATGTGCAGTGCCAGCAGCAGGGTCTCAACTAGCAGAAAGCCCCCAGGAGGTGCAGGGCTGCTGGTGTTTGTGTGAGTGGGTGTGACAGAGAGAAAGAGAGAGAGGCTCCTCGGCAGCGGGCAGGAGGCGGCGGGCGCTGGTGGTTGGAGGGGCTTTTAGTTTCAGCAACCAGGCATCCGCGGGTGCGTGCAGAGGCGTAGGATTTTGGGGAGGGGGCAGACTGGCATGCGGCTGGGCACTGGGCTTTTGGATGCAATGGAATGGAATGCAGCCCCCAGTGACTGGAATGATGGTCCCATAATCTTGTTGATGGTCCCTGGGACGGGCGGGCATTGGGGACAGTGGAATGACAGCCTAAAGCCTATGGGGCACACTTCATTTGATCAGGCGCACTGCACTAGGTGGTAGCAGGGCAGCAGTTAAGGACGCACGCAGGCAGGCACATATAATATGTTGTGGGTTTATTCCATCTCATTTCGGTAGGTTTGCTGTGTGCTGGATGTGGGTGATGGGCATTAATGGACACAGCACAGATGGGAGTTCTTCCAGGTTCCGACTGGTGGCAGCTAGGATATACCTAGCTGAGTTCTCCCCCTCTAACTCCCATCTCCCTGGTTCTAGCTGGGAATAGGAATCTCTCTGTCGCTCTCTCTCTCTGGCCATATAGTGTCAGTGACAGCATGGGTAGAATTGTGTCTGTCTTTCCTTAAAGCAGTGGGTGGGTGGACTTTCTCTCTCTCTCTTTCTTGGCAGCAACCTGGTCGGGCAGACAGGCACCTTTACATGAGAGGCAGGAAGGCGGGCTGAGGTAATAGAGGAATGCTTTAATTGCTTTGAGCCTGGCAGCCACCCGGAATACAGAACACTGGGCGCAGACAGCATATACGTCTGACAGCAGCAGCTACTTTCTTAATGCCATTGGCATCATGGCACAGATAGCATATAGGCCTGGCCCGGGGGCCATTTTGGCATGTGAAGAAACAGACATTGGTGGCCAAGGTACAGAACCCTTGCTGAGAATAGCGTGTAGCCCAAGGATCTCTTAGAGAGACGATCCAAAGAGCTAGGCAGGCGTTGTTGTGATTGTGAAGGGACCAGCTGGCGGCTAGTGCTTTGGAGGGGGAGGAGCAGGCAGAGTCCCTGGGGCTAGTCCTGGGGAAGAAGTGGCTGCTTCTGATTGAGGTGGAATGACATTGCAGCGTGAGATGAATGACGGCCCCAGACCCATCACGGTGGGTTCCGAGGCTAGGGTGGCAGCTTGTAGGTATTGGCCACAGCCCTCCCTGCCAGTAACTTAGCCCCGGCACCCAGGCGGCAGGTGCCGGGGCTGGAGTGGCTGCTTCTCTGAGCGGTGGAATGACATTGCAGTGTGAGATGAATGACGACTCCCAGACCCGTCACGGTGGGTCCCGGGGCTAGAGTGGCAGCTTGTACATCTTGGCCACAGCTCTTCCTGCCAGTAACTTGGCCCCAGCACCCAGGCGGCAGGTGCTGGGGCTGGAGTGGCTACTTCACTGAGCGGTGGAATGACATCACAATGTGAGATGAATGACAGCCCCAGACCCATCGCGGTGGGTCCTGGGGCTAGGGTGGCAGCTTCCAGGTATTGGTCACAGCCCTCCCTGCCAGTAGCTTGGCCCCAGGACCCAGGCAGCAGGTGCCGGGGCTGGAGTGGCTGCTTTTCGGAGCGGTGGAATGATATCGCAGTGTGAGATGAATGACGGGCCCCAGAACCCTGATGGTGGGTCCTTGAGCTAGAGTGGCAGCTTCTAGATACAGTGGATAGAAAGATGGATAGAAAGATGGATAGACAGTGGATAGAAAGCATACCCATAGCATACCCATAGTGAATGGTACAAATGAATGATAGATATTTCAATCAGCCAAAGGTGGGCAGGCGCCCATGGATACTAGGTGAAATGTTCACCTTTTTGTACATGCAGAAGTGAGTAGACATGCAAAGGGCTCTAAAAGACCCTGTTTCTCCCCTACTGTCTGATCACTAGGCTGATGGTTGCAAGGAGTTTCCAACAAGATTTCATGGAACACATCCTTCATGCTCAAGAACGGTCAGTGAAGCCCATACAAAGACCCATACCAGAGGTAGAACCCATCACCATTTCTGGTGATGAGGATCCAGATGACATACATGGTGTGACCCTCCCCTAACCCCCAAAGGAGATGTAAGCCACAGCAATGTAGACATCTCAAACACCCCTGTGGTGGACTGAACTGTGGGACACCTCTGCAAAACTAATGTACTAAATTACCAAGCATCTATTGACCAGAGGAAACATGCAAGTACTCTATTTTCCTACTGCTTCTTTACTAATAACTTCGCCACCAATTTCACTAAGAATAAAAATGTTGTTACTATATCATGATGTTTTCTAATGGGGTTGTATGGCTTGGCAAACAGATGCAAATGTGGGGAATACAAAAAGCAACACACCAAACGAAGGAGTGTAAATAGCCATGGCAGCCTTAGAAAAACAGAAGCGAAGCTAGCAATTTCCCTAACCTGGAACCCCAAAAGCAATACACACAGTTTCAGTATACATTGCACCAACCAGGAATTCTGAATCAAGGAATATCATCTGATGACCAGTTCATTGGAGGGGATTAGCAGGTTGTTGCTCAAACACATAACAGCTACACAACTGTGAAGACATTGATTTTAGCATGTGATGGATGTGCACTTGTTTATTGTTTACCTTTACCGTGGAATCATTTTCTGTGTCTAGAGTCTGTCTCTCTTGGTGTCTGGTGAAGATTGCCCCTCCGGGGTAAATGTAAGAACCTATAGTTCTCCAAAGCTAGACAGAGCTGACAAACAAGTGATCTCTTAAATGACTTTGCTATATGTGTGAGGATATCTCTTTAAGATGAATGGAATGGAGAGCTGTGGGGACAGGGAAGGGAGGGAAGGCAGAGCCAGGAAACTAGGGAGCTGCTCTGGGGGAGTAGGGAAGGAGTGGAAGCCAGGAGAGAGGAGACAGAAGAAGCTAGGACCAGGTGGGGAAAGCTGGATACAGGGACTCTAGAGGTGGGGGAGGGAAGGGGGAAGAAGCAGCTGCTGAGGGGGCAGTGAGAGGGGGCAACAGCTAATGGTACATACATGCTGCTGCTCTGAAAGGTTTCAGGCTGGGGAGTCAAACCGAATGCCAAACCTCTGGAAACCAGTTCAGAGACATTGTTTGAACTGCACCAAAATATTGAACAGTTTGATTCTGTGGTCGCATTTAGACGAGTGGGTCGCAGTTGTGAGACTCGCTCGCATGGTTTTTCAAAATCCTGCAAGGTGGGATTAGACGTAACTAGGGACGCGATCATGTGCATTCAAGGCGGTTGCTCATTGTTTATCGAAAGCAAACTCAAATCCTCACACGTTGGGGCGATTGTGACCCGCTCATCTAAAAGCAGCCTATTTCTGGCAGTTTGCTTGTAAAGGTAGACTGTACTCCTCTACTGTAATCACAAACTACTTAAAGAAACAATATCTGCTCCTAAACTATGAGTAGCTTTTAGATACACTGCACAGAAACTTCCCAGTTAGGAAGATAGTTTTAATGTAAAGACATAGGTACTTAAGGCACCTAAAGATAGTTTTCATCTAAACACATAGACAGGGGAAGGCAATTTCACTGAAAAGCTGGACTGCATGAAGCATAAACGCAGCATGAGTTTACAGACAGTTTTCATTTTATTTATTTGATGTATCTCATAAATGTAAAGATAAGCTTACAAGACTATAAATCTTCTAAAACGAGTTTTCCTGTTTGCTTGTTTGTTTGTCTTTTTTATATTTAACAGAAGGGAATGGATGGATATGCAGCAAGTTACATTCTGTTCATTAATAAAGGCGGCAATTAGACTAAGCACCATGATAATATTCTCACACAAGGTTTAAAAATGGACTTTTTCAACCATAAAATTGCTAATTGGTCTGCCTGTAAAAAGTTAAATAAAATGAATGTCTCATTACTGTCAAGCTCTTGATTTCTTGTTTTATATGTAGTAAAGGTTAGAGACAGGCCTATAGCTGTCAAAGGAGTCAGCGTCAAGTGATGGTTTCTTGACCAGAGACCAAACCACTGCCTCTTTGAGACAGTCCAGCACTCTGCCCTCCTGAAAGGAGGTGTTGACCACCCCAGCCAGCAATGGCCCCATTGTCTCCTGGCAAGATTTTATCAGTCAGGATGGGCAACGATATAATTCACAAGATGTGACCCCAACAGCCCCAAGAACACCAACTGTATCAGCGGGTGTCACTGACTGAAATTGATCCCACAAAACTGGACAAGACAAGGCTTCCATAAGCTCCAGTTTCCCGCATGTATTAATTGTATCCCTTTTTAGGGAAGATTATTGAATGGGTAGTGGCTCAGCAGCTGTGGGGACATCTTGACTGCATCGGTTATCTGGATCCCTCTCAGTCAGGAGTTCGTCCGGGATATGGCACCGAGACTGCGCTTGTGGCTTTGGTGGATGATCTGCGCCGGGAAATGGACCAGGGTCGTTCAATCCTGTTGGTTCTATTAGATCTTTCGGCGGCATTTGATACAGTTGATCACGAGATGTTGGTGACACGACTGTGGGACTGTGCAGGGGTGGGCAGGACTTTTCTTGAATGGTTCCACTCTTTCCTGACCAGTAGAACACAGCGAGTGATTCTTGGGGAGTTCTTTTCATCATACTGAGACCTCTCATGTGGAATCCCACAGGGTTCAGTTCTGTCCCCTCTCCTGTTCACCGTATACATGCAGTCACTCAGTGATGTGATCAGGATGTGCAGTGTCATCAATATGCTGATGACACCCAGCTGTATCTCTCTTATTTAACAGACCCAGGCCCTGCAGTCTCGGTGTTTACTCTGTGTTTGATGGCTGTGGGGGACTGGATGAGGGCTGACAGGCTGAATCCTGACAAGACGGAGGTGATGTTGGTGGGTAAGGTGATGGAGATGGTGGGCCCTATTATTGGTGGGGTCTGCCCTCCATTGGTCTCTCAGGTACAGAGTCTGGAGGTGCTCCTCAATGCGCAGCTCTGCCTGGATGTCCAGGTGGAGACTGTGGCGAGGAGTGCCTTTCACCAATTACATCTGGTACGAAGGCTTTGGCCGTTTGTTTCAGGCTCTGACCTGGCCACCATCATCCATGCTTTCATCACCTCTAGATTGGACTATTGTAACGCGCTCTACGTGGAGCTACCCATGGTGATGGCTCAGAAACTGCAGCTGGTGCAGAATGCGGCGGCCTGTCTTCTGGTAGGACTGGGCCACCGGGAGCATATTACACTAGTGCTCCACTCTCTGTACTGTCTTCTGGTGTTTTTCCGGGCCCTATACAAGGTGTTGGTCTTGGCCTATAAAGCCCTACACGGCCTAGGTCCTACCTACCTGCGGGACCGCCTCACTCCCCAGGTGTTGGATCAACCCCTGCAGTCATCTGGGTACGCCCTGCTCGAGGTCCCCCCAGTCTTCCGGGGGGCCACGCAGGGGAGGGTGTTCTTGGTGGGGACCTGGTTGGCCCTGGATCACCCCTCTTTTCAGAGAACTTGTAAGACCTGGCTGTTCCACCAGGCATTTGGCGGGGGAAATGGGTAAGGGGGTGGGTTTTTGATTAGGGGTTATTTTTTCTTTGTCTTCCTTTTAGTTGTTTGTTTTAATACTTTGTGAATTGTAAGCTGCCCCAAGCTGCCTGTGGCAGGAGGGGCGGGGTAGTAACATTTTAAAATAAATAAATAAATAAAAGGTGGACTTTCCAGTTCAGCTACTATTTTCTGTTCTAGAAAATAAAAAGCACAGAACTGAAGAGAAGGATGGCAGTAATTCATGGGTCAAACTTAAACTGGAATAAATAATTCAGATCAGATAGTATTGTTATATTTTACACACACAAATATTTCAGCTCTACATGACAGGAACATAGGGCTTGCTGCCACTGGCTCATCAAGTCCAGCAACCTACCTCTCACAGGGGCCAGTGTTTCAGAGAAAGGCTTAATATGTCCATAATGTGCATAATTCTCCACTACTATGTCCTGAAGGGAAGTTTCTCAGCTGGACATCAGTTTATGCCCTAAAATATGAGGATTGATAGCCCTTCTAATTTCATCCTAACAAAGGCAACTGAGGCCGCATATTTGCTAGCTAACAGGAGACTTTCTCTAATAGTTTTCTTCCCGCAAATTGCAAACACTTATAAATCTCAATTGCATAAGAGAGATTTATCCCCTAAAAGCTAATGCCTAAAATGTCTGCTGAACTATAGTGTAACTTCTAGCTGTCATGGTAGGCACTTCTTTGGCTCTCATCACAACAACATTTGAGCACCATTCAAATATGAATGGTTAGATAAGAATTATTATTGTCATTTTACACATAAGGGACAGAGGAATTAAGTGACTTTTTCAAGGTTGCACACTGAGGTAGTTAATAAATGAACCCAGAACTCTTGATAGCCAGTTCAGGCTCTTAATCACAAAAGACAAAAACATCCTCACCCTCATTAAAACCTAGGCTCATCTTTGTTAAATATATACCCATTTTACCTTTAATACTTAAAAATCTTATATTTAGTAAGGTCTGGCTATGTGCATGCATGGAACTTATATTGATATTAGTAACAGAGGCTGCTAGCTCTGGGCCTTACCAAAGCTACTTGTGTTTAAACCAAGTTTACAAATTAAGTACACTAAATGCTACAGCAATGCCCTATCCTCATGTGAGCAAAGAACTATAAGATGCTTCTTATTGTGAAATTTCTCAAAAGTATTCCTGCAGAAAGTGGTAAATGCCCCTCCCACAGAGGGAGTAATGGTTTCAACTTCAAAGTAGGGGTGTGCCTGTCGTTTTTGTTATATCAATAACTAAAATGAAAATTTTCATTTTTGTTTTCATTATTGCAATAACAAAAATGACAAAAAATAATACTGAAATCAATAAGGATAATGAATGTCATTATTGATTTTGTTATTGCCTAGCAGCCTGGCAGGTGTTTTTTGGAGGGAAATGTGGCGAGGGGAGGAGGGAGCAGACCACTCGGAGCCAGAAACAGTGTTGAATTCTTGAATTGGGCCTGTGATGGGAGGGGAAGGACCTGATGGATGTAATTAGTGGCCAATGAGCAGCGCAAGCAGGTCTCAGGCAGTTTAATGGCACTCCGTGATTGCTCAATGCCTCCTGCCTACCAGAACCAATCAGGGGAGCTCTGGGGGAGAGCACTGCAGCCCTTTATACTACAGGACTGGGATGCTTGACTGGTTCTGGGTTAGCTATTGCTCTGTCAGGATGCATTTGCAGAATCTGCTGGTGCTTGCACTAAATATCTTCCCATATATATTTCTACCACCTTACCTTTCCAATCCTTATTCCTTTCCCATATATATAGGGGAAAGGAATATATATATATGGGAAAGGAATAAGGATTGGAAAGGTAAGGTGGTAGAAATTTATATGGGAAGATATTTAGTGCAAGCACCAGCAGATTCTGCAAAGGCATCCTGACAGACCAAATATATATATATACATATATTCATACATATATGAATATATACATATATTCCTATCCTATAATCCTAATATATATAATAAAACAGCCTAGTATCTATCTATCTATATCTATTTCTATCTCTATATCTATATCTATATAAATAGACACTGGTATCTATTTATATAGAGAGATAGAGATAGAGATAGATACTAGTATCTATTTAGATAGATAGATAGATATAGATATATTATAGATACTAGTATCTATCTATCTAATAGATACTATAGATACTAGGCTGTTTTATTATATATATTAGGATTATAGGATAGGAATATTTTTTATTATACATAGGTTAGGTTTAGCTTAGATTCTAGATAGATTGATAGATAGATAATTTTATTTATATAATATTTATATAATATAAACAAAACTAGATTTTTAAAAAAAACATTAAAACTAGATATTTAAACTAGTTTTATTTATATAATATAAATAAAACTAAATATTGTATGGGAGGGTAGGATAGTTTGGGGGGACTTGGAGGGGAGGAGTGTATAGTAAATGTGGGGGGGATTATTCTTTTAACTATTTTTATTTGATGATATTTTATGAGTTTTACTATTGTTTTATTTGTTGTGAGCTGCCCCGGGATGCCGTAGGCATGAGGTGGCGGCCAATAAATGTAAATAAATAAATAAATAAATAAATAATGCTGCCAAAAACAAAACCTCCGTTTGAAATCGGTACCGATAACGAAAAATGACATTTCGTTATTAACAAAAACAAAAATGACACATTTTAGTAATGAAAATGATAACAAAAAATGAAAAGTGACATGGGGCCCTGGTACACACCCCTACTCCAAAGACCTATAGATCCCATGAGATCCAAGGCAGATTCATTCATAAAAGGGATGTATGCACTATAATAGCTCTGAGCCTGTTTCAGCCTTACCCTGTTCCTGACAACAACAATTTCCATCAAACTTTACTACAAAAGGCTTGGCAGTTGCCAACTTTTGGATTTCTAAAGTTAGGCGTAACAGACTGTCTCTTAGCAAGGTTTGTGATAATTAAATATCTTAAGAAAAATAACATTAAATAGAAAATCTTATATCTCCTAAACTCCTTCCTCACCTTAGAAAAAAAACCTTTAGAATGGTGGGGGGGAAAGTTACTAGTTGTTTTAAGTTGTCTTGCACCATTCATAAAATTGCTATTATTATATATTCTGCTTCTTCTGTACCCATCCAGCTGTTCACCTCTCTACAGAAAAATCCTAGGAAGTTTAAATAATACAATTCTTATTCTTGCCTCCTCAAGTACAATGCATGTAGTGACTGGAGTTCTCTTTTAAGGCTGTATTAGTGGTCTTTGCTGCTTTCAAAAGCTTTTCCTTCCAGGGATGAATACGAAGATGTCACTGCATGGTTTCTTAAAGATGACAAGGTCAGTTCTCATCCTATTTCTCTTGTCCATCCAAAAATTCTTCATTGTGGAGAACACTCTTTCCACTGCAGTATTTACTCACAACCGCAGGCACAACTAGCATATGCTACACAGAATGGTTAATTGTAGTAATTCTAGTAACTTAAGCATTATTATAAGTACTAGTACTACTACTATTAGTAATAGTACTTATAATAATGCTATACCTATACCCCCCCATTATACAGTACTACTATTAGTAGTAATAGTAGTAAGAGAAGGAGAAGGAGCAGGAGCAGTATTAGTACATAAGAACATAAGTGCCATAGTAGGTCAGACCAATGGTTCAACGAGCGCAGCATCCTGTCTCCGACAGTGGCCAATCTTTGTTACTTGGGAGAAGTACCCAACAGGTCACAATGGGGAAATCCATTCCCTGCTGTTCACTTCCAGCTCCCAACAGGCAGAGGTTATGTTCCAAAAACCTACTTGGCTAATAGCTGTTAATGAACCGTCTGATGGGGGAATCCTTTTTTAAAAATGCAGCTATTACTGCTGACCTTCCCGCCTTAACCATACTCTGGCAACAAATTTCACAAGTTAATATGATCTCTAGGGATGGGTGAACAGAATGCGGTTTGGATGTTCAGAAGTTCAGTCGTTCGGTTTGAAACCCGAGTTCAGGTTCGATGGTTTGGTCAAACATTCAAAAATAGCGCTATCGATACCGAAACCGAAATGAAACTGAAACCGAATTTTTGGCCCTGAAAAGACATTTTTCCCACCCCCGAACTCACCCGAACATGATCAAACTGTTTGGTTGTTCGAGAGTTTGGTTCGGACATTCAGTTCGGACGTCCGAACAGACGGAATTTGGTCCGAACTCCAAACATCTGAATTGCGTTCGCCCATCCCTGATGATCTCATCTCTTTGCACAAACTTTGTCAACCTCAGTGTTGGCTTGTTGCTACCTGCTCTTCACTTCTAAAATCCTGTTCTCAGTAGTGTTGAGGTCCTTGGATTTTTGCACAGTACTACTTCACACATGGTTTCTCTTAAGTATGCCAAGCCTGCAAGCGTGCTTGTTCAGAACAGACAGTTTACAGACAGTCTCACCTAAGCCCTTGGGAGAGTCAGTTATCAGAAAGAGGGCTCTCAGCCTGCCACGTAAATTAGTTAGTGTAAAAAACTTAATAGCAATTACAGCAAATAGCAGAAAGCCAGCATCAATCAGTCATGGGAAGATGCTTTAACGTTGCAGAGGTGACACACACCTCCACAAAGGTTGCCACCCCAAATTAATGGATCAATATGGGTAGAGGAATCTAAAGTCAGATCTTGGTCACAGATATAGCCAATCAAAGATATAATTGGTAGGGCTGCTAGCTCCCAGGCAAGCCAATAGATAATTCTGCTCTTCTAGTTATTATGATTATTTCATAACAAAGTCACAATTAGCGTGACACAAAACATTATAAAAAATATATGAAGGACAAAAACACCATTCCACAATATCGCACCATTTAAAACATATTCCTAGACCAGGAGTAGAGAATCTCAGGCTTGGGGCCCAAATGCGGCCCACAGCTAGTTTTTTTTAGGGATGAGCAAATGTGGTTCGGATGTTTGGAGTTTGGCCCGAACTCGGCTTGTTCAGATGACCGAACCCGAACCCAAATCCAAACATGAACTGACCGAACCGAACTAGATCCCAATGTCGAAATGACCAAACAGTTCGGTCAATTCTGCTCGCGTTCAGGTGAGTTCAGGTGGCAAAAATGTGTCACTGGAAGGCAAAACATGACAGGGAGGGGGAGTCAGCTGAGGAGCAGACTTCCAGGCACCAGGGGTGGAGAGGCTTGAAGTAGCAGCCAGACTGCCCAATCACCATCCCTTTTTGCCTCAGACCACTGGCTTCGCAGTCTGCGATTGGCCACAGGCTTGGCTGCACGGAGCCAATGGGGCTTGCGGTGAGGCGGGCGCAGTAAGAAACAAAACTGAATGCCTCCCCCCTTCCCAACACCGTCTGAGCTAGTCACTGTTCCTGAACAGCAGGCATTTCAGAAGACTCCCTCTCCCAGCAGTTTTTGTTCTTTCCTATTCCTAATCCATTGCCATCCTCCTCCTATTTCACCCATCCAACCCGTTTACCTCCATATTAGGTAGACTATAGGCAGTCAGTGCAGAGCCCAGAGCACCGGTGTAATGTGCTCACGGTGGGCCACCACGTTCTGCACTAGCTGCAGTCTCCGAACCATCACCAAGGGTAGTCCCATGTAGAGCGCATTACAATAGTCCAATCTTGAGGTAATGAAAGCATGGATGATCGTGGCCAGGTCGCTGTTTGAGCTAGGTGAAAGTGCAACAGCCTGATCCGGGCCCTGGCAGTGGTACAGATGGGGCATGGGTCAAAGGGGCTCTGTCCCCAAGGAGGAAGTGTGCTGGAGAGGCTGACAATATGCATGTGCTGGGCAAGACAGCAATATACGCATTATTGTGGGGGCAAAGTGTGTCAGACAGTGATATGCACAGAGCAACTGTATATCAGTGATATGCGCGAAGTAACCGTATCAAGTACAATGAGCAGATGCAATGGGTTGTTGGATAGCTGTATGAATCAGTACTGAATGCTACAGATAGGTGTGTCATATATGCATAGTTGTAGAGGACACCCATGAGAAATACAAGGTTCCTGACTGCATTTGAGCCAATGCAGCCATGCAACCTGTAGTTCTCAGAAGTGTCTTCTACAACTATGCGTACATGACAACTGTGTCTACACGGGATGCAGAACTTACTGGGAACATGATTGTGCTGTTACTGTAGGGGATATACCTATACCCCCCCATTATACAGGGAGTAGGTGTTCACATGTAACCCATTCCCCCCATCACCTGTGGTGACCAACCATGGCTATTCCTGGTCAGTAGCAATGTGGGAAGTGAGCCTGCACAGGGCCTTGGTTCTCACTAGCTGTGCACCACTCTGCCCGACCCAGGCCCTGCTGGAATAGAGGCACTGGCTCCTCAGACCAGGGTGGGAAGGGATTATCAAGAGTCTCCCCACCTGTCTCGACCATATTATGGAGCACGCAGGCAGCCATGATCTGAAGGGGGGTCTTGTTGAGTTGGAACTCATTCCAGTTCCATAGGAGTATGTAGCAGGGAGCAGTCCTGCATCACTTCGACCCCTTTAAAAGGGGGCTGAGTAGGCCAGCTAGAGGGCTATGCACATGTGCATGGGTCTGGGGAAGCCAGCCCCTAGCAAGAGGCCAGTCTGTATGAGAAACAGGCTGAGAAGCAAGGAACCAGAGTGGACAGGACACGGGCCCTTTAAGGGCAGCATGACTGGAGAGTTGGCCATGCCCACTCTGCCTTCATAAGAGGCGGCAGGACTGAGAGCAGGTCAGTCTCTGCCTGGGAGCCATAGAGGCAACATCTTCTGGACCTCCACTGGGAAGAAACCTGGATACTGGACCTGCCACTGATACTGAACCAGAGAAGGAAGAGAGTGGGCCCAGGTATTGGGGAAGGCCATGCCCCGGAGGGAGTCTGTTGCCTGTGGGAGGCTTGCAGAGAGCCAGGGTCTTGTTAGTCTGGCTGCTATGGACTTTGGGGCTTTGAATATTCTACCTGACTGAGGGAGAGTCAGACGAGACTTAACTGGAACTGCCAGGGTGTGAGGCAACTGAGCCAACAGCTCAGAGAGTAGGGATGGGCGAACGTGGTTCGGAAGTTCAGAGTTCGAATTGAACTCGACCAGTTCGGTCGGCTGAACCGAACTTCTGAACCGAACTCGATTTTCGAACTGAACCGAATTTCTGAACTCAGTTCTGTTCGCCCATCCCTAAAAGATAATATTCCATTTAGTTCAATGGGGTTTGAATTTCCGAACTCTGTTTGGAAGTTTGGAGTTCGGACAGAACTCAAATAGTTCAGTCAACTGAACCGAACTTCCGAACCGAACTCAATTTTCATACCGAACCCAACCGAATTTCTGAACTCGGTTCTGTTTGCCCATCCCTACCAGAGAGACTGTGACCACTGAGTGTGCATATAATAAAGAGACTTTGAGCTGATTCCCATGTGATGTGTACAGATTGCTAATTCCTATGTGAGTGATAGCCCAGGCGGGTCTGATCCTGCAGCGACTTACCTCTGGGAGCTGTCACCTGCCACAGAGTCTCCAGAACTTCTTGAGGATTCTGAACATCCACTTCATGATGCAGCTGGTGTAACTCCACTTATCCCATAGCATGCACTCCACTTCCGGTGTACATGCTATGGGGTAAGGCTTCATTACCCACAATGTTAACAATTAGTCTGGGTCTCCTATAATAACGGGGCCCATGGAAACCCCCTCAAAGACCTGGATGGTCTGTGGCCTGATCTCCCCCATGTAAATTTGGGTGTAGAAGGGTGATTGGTGGAGAATTTGGGCATTGTGGCTCCGCTCGGACACACTGGCGTACACGTTAATGAATATCCCCTGGTGATCAACTGCACCCTTCAGTGCCATAGAAAAGAAGCCCCTCCAGTTCAGGTAGTCATCATGGCTATTTGGAGGACATATTATGAGGATGTGGTGTCCCATCTATCACCCAGAAGCAATTAGGGAACCCCTTTTGGGAGAACCTGTCCATAACCTCTGCTGGGTTTTGGAGCTGTTTGACCCTCCCCAGGAGGATGTCCACTATGGCCATACACACCATAGTGAATGCTGTGGTGGTGCCCATGCCACATTGCTGAGCCATGGACTAGCAGGAGTCTGAGGTTGCCAGTCTCCAAATAGCTGTGGCCACACGTTTGCCAACAGGTATTGGCTCCCTCATTACCATGGTCTCCTTCTGGAGATGTGGCAGTAGGATTGCCATGATGTGGGACTGCAGGCTCTTTGGCATCCGGAAGTGATTTTTCCACTGGATTTCTTCACAGGATGGACAGTATGGTTTCCCACTAGTCCTCGCCATGCTGTGCCACCCAGGATCCTCTGGTACATCAGGAACACCCATCTCTGGAGACATGTCCTGTGCCTGCTGCACCTCGTGTGACCCATCTGTGACCTGTTTTGAGCATGGCTATCCAGTGTTTGAGGATGGCCGTGAACTACAAACACCAGCCTGCTTGCAGCTGTTGAATGGACTTGGCAGCAGCCTCAGCACCCGCAGTTGCTCAAAGACGGCAAACCGAGCGGCCTCCATAGCTTTATAGCAAGCCTTGGAGCGGTTGGTTGCCAGAACCTAGCAGGTGTTTTATATTGCTCCCCTGTTTGGGCACATGGCAGCCGTGAATGGCATAGGTGTGTGTATACTAAGGTCCTACTCTGTGTTTGGGGCCTGCGTTCCCTTCCCCTCCCTGTGTAATGTGAGTGACTGCACTGCCGCTGTCTTTGTCCAAGTGATCACTCTGTGGAGCTTTAAATTGCAGCTGCAAATAAATGTCTGTGGACATGTTACCTCACCCTGCCCCTGTCTGCCGCTACATGCACGCCTCCATTCATCCTAGGCCACACCCTACCATATGCTGCACAACGCCCTGGAGCCTAGGAGTAGCATGATGGTCAGCAGGGACCATGGCGGAGTTACTTTCTGGTGAGCAGCTTGTTGCATTGCCTGTGTTAGGCGCTCCCTGGACCTCTCAGCAGACCTTTCCACTGCTGCTGCAATGTATTCAGAATTACTCGGTTTTTACCAAATGTTTGGTATTCGACTCAGTTTTACCAAGTAACTGAGGAATCAGCCTGATACTCAGTCCAGTACTAGGTACTCTGGTAAATCCTTGGTTGGGCAACATACAAGGCTTTTCCTGGTCCTGTATAAGGGAACTTGGTTCTTGGTACTTGGAAAATACTTGGTACTTGGTTTTATTTTACCAAGTATTGAGTATTTGGATGAGTTACCAAGGACCGGCTGAACACTCAGAGTTGATCCTTGGAAACTCGGAAATAGTCACAATTTGTTAATATATTTTTTTGGTGCAGCTGTAGTTTGCATGTCTTGTGCATGGGGCTCACCTTTGCCCAGGATCAGTCAGCTCCCTATGTGGATGCAGAGTCATGGCTCCTACTTTAAGTTGAGGCTCAAGGGTTGCCTTTCCCTGCACCCCTGCGGTGTATCTGATCGCCTGCCTCTGTGCTTGCTGGTTCACCACATCACATGGTGCAGATTTGTGGGGATGAAGGGTGGTGGGGAGTGAGGACGATCATATTTTGTGCACCAGCCGTTCATACCCTGATGCTCTCCCTGTTTCTCTCTTCCCGCCGAGAGCTGAAGACCTGCCTGGGCCTCATGAGAGACATTGTGCAGGACCTGAGGGAGGCCATGGCAGAAGCAAGCCAGGCGCTACAAAATGCTGGAAAGGCTCCCATGTCCCTTGGGCACTGCTACCTACCCTGACCCCACTTCCTCCAACCAGTGACCTTTCATAGAGGGAACATCCCACATAGGGATATTCCAGGAACCATTGCCCTGTCCTTTGAATGGCTCATGGACTGGCGAGTGGCTTCCCCCTTCCCTGTGCTTGTTGGCTACCTCTCCCCCTTTGTGTGGGGTGGTGGAACCCCATTTCTTTTCCTTCCCCTATATGGTTATCCTGGGTTCCCCTCCTTATCATGGTCCCTCAACCTCTCCCCACCCCACCCCACCCCATGGTTTGATTCCTTGGAGCCACAATGCCACTCCTGGTTCAGCTGTGGGGTCTGTGTGGTTCGAGAAAGGTGGGGCATTCTCCTTGGTCCCCAGTGGCGTGACCTCGGTGTCCATCTCTGTTACAGCATGTGAGATGAGGCTGGACCAGGAGAGGGAGAAGGGCAAGGAGCAGGAGCTCCTTTTAGAGATCCACCACCAGATCCATGTGCTCTTGTGTGTCCAGGGTGTGAGGTGGAGCCAGGTCCATGATCGCAGGCCAACTTCACCTGGCCTCTTCTGTTCCTATGTTACTTTTAATATTACTTTTTAAATGTTTTACTGTGCAATAAAGTTGTGTTATTTTTGTATCTGGAGCTGTTGTGGTGCTTCGATTGAGGTGTGCACCGCTTCTAGGTCAAGGGGCTAGGGGATGGAAGGGAACTGTGGCCATAGGATGAGGGTGATCATGTTGTGTGCATGACCCCAATGTTTCCTTCCTTTACCCAGGTGGTGTCACAGCCTGTCCCTGGGTCCAGGGAGTAAGGGGGGGGGGGAGTCAGTGATGGGAGTTCATGCCCCTCTTACGGACTGTGCTGTTTTGCTCACATAGTAACCTTCGCTGTCTGTTGGCTCTGTGGGAGCAGCATTCCCCTGATACCGTACACTGGCTACATTGTGGGTTTATCTTGTGACTTTGGTGTGATATCCCATATATGGTCAGTAGCTGCGTGAGCAGCAGTCTGCCAGTATGGTGTCAGGCTTCTGCTATATCCAGACTACAGGATCAGGGCACCATATCTCATGCTTTGGACCCTTCTTTGTACTATGGCATAGGGACCGGTAGCGGCATGACCTGGGATGTGATGTTAAACGTGACACTTGCTGACATTTGGCTTTGGGGTGCTGTCCAGCAACTGATTTCATCATCATCATTTATTGAAAGGTGTAAGACAATACGAAAGAAATACAAAAAAAACAATACACTCATAAAAGAATTCAGAAAAAATAATAAATAAATAACTGTCCTTCACAATCAAAGGAACAGATACTTCCCAACCTCTAGGATTGGGCTAATAAAATCCATCAATGCTCATTAAAAGTATAACCAAGTATACTATAAATAAATAAAGTTGCCAAGCTCATGGATCAAACCTAACCATACATCCAGTACTTCCCTAGCCATTATGCACACAAGAATTCCTTATTAGTACCCCTTAGGTTGCTCCTCCAGGCTTACCACCCTCAATAACTATACCCGTGGCTGATTCAAGGCTTGAATGAGGGAGCAATCAACCCACCAATTGGCCCTGCCCTACTTACTTATGGATATTCCGAGCATATCCTAAGGGTAACCTAAGGGTTAGGGTCCCCTACTAGCCCACTACCCTAACATAGCATAATGATCATATACTTAAAATTTGCCTTACCCTTCCCGGGGCTTATGGTGGCAACACTTGACACCTGCACAGGGGTTAGAGATAGGGGGGATAATCTTAGCGCAACAGGGTCTTGCTTAAATCCAATAAGGGCACAAACTCAATCACCTTCCCCTTCATGAGGCCTATATTAGCGACACTTGGTCCCTAGGCAGCTAATTACATGTATAGGGAAATGTTGAAATTACTACAAGAGGATGGCCAGAACCAACCTGGGCGTAGGTAAGGCCCTATGATAACCGGGGGACATCGTTTTAATTTTGCCTTACCTCAACCAAGACTAGCGGCAAGAGTCAACACCTTGGAGGGGGTCTCATCTCAATATATTGGTCATGATCTTAATTCGATACCAGGAACAACTATGGGTTAAAAAAGCACCTTCAAACAGCATATATAGATGAATTTAGGAGTCACACGATCACTAGTCTCTTAATCCTGCCCTTCTAGGTAAACGGGATGAATTCTAACCATACTATTCTCGATTCCTTATCAGCCTTAGCATCAAGATGTCTTGACACTAATTACAAGCTTTTAAAGTGTCATAAAGGGGAAACTTTTAATGGGTCAGTTTTCAATCCGGCTTACTCAGTGATTTAAATTCGAGGAACTTCCTTCTCAGGCCCATCGCTAAAAGCAAAAACCTCATAATACATTATGTTACCTCAGGATCCAAGTCATTCAGAGCCATTTGCGTCAAGAAAAAACTTGACGCCCCGTAAAATTTCCCAATAAGAGGCTGAAGAATGTCAACTCATATGTCATCATACAAGTGACATTCAAATAAGACATGATACGTGGACTCCACCGCTGTATTGTCGAAAGGGCATAGACGGTCCTCCCCATAAGGAATCTTGGCTACCCGTCCCTCCAAGACCTTGGTTGGAAGGGCATTAACCCTTGCGGTGAGAAATAAATACTTCTCCCTATGGGTTGCCGTCGATCCCATATACCTTGCCCTTATACCCGGCTGCGAAGCCCATGAGGCATACTCCACCAAATGGCGGGCGTGAGCCACCAACATCAAATCGTTCGGCCGGCTTATGTCCCGGGAATGGACAATAATCTCCTTTTTGGCTGCTGCATAGGGTTTGGTCCCTAGATAATCCACTGAGAGACCCAAGCGTGCCAGGTGGTCCGTTACAGCCTGGCACCATGGGTTAGTGAAAGAATCTAGAAGGACCATATGCAGTAGATTTTCTAAAGAAGCTCTGGATGCCTTGAGCCAAAAAAGGGCCGCCTGCTCCCAAGCACCTGCCATCCACTCTCGCGTGCCTGCTTCCAACCGGATAGCGGCAGTCAGAGTTCCCTTGGGTAAATTGGTGAGGGAAGTCAGAAATCTAGATTGTAAAGAGTTTAGAGATTTCCCCCATAAAGGGGCCCATAATGCAGCCCCATACAAAAGAGTAGGTTTTACCTTTGCCTCAAGCACCTTAATAGTGGTGGCAATATGTCTCCTCCCTGTCCCAGCAAAATATCTAAGGATTGCCACTAGCTGACTTTTGGCTATCACCTCTACCCTAGCCAAATGCTCTGTCCACTGTCCTGCAGCCGTGAAGTTTATCCCCAGATACTTGTACCCCTGGTTTGCTGAAAACAAAGTCCATTCACAACCCACTGATAGACCTTCCTTCTCCGAGCAAATACAACAACATTGCATTTGGAGCAGTTGATCGTCAGACAATTGTCATGACAGTAACTAATAAATGCAGAAATTAGTCTCCGCAACCCGACCTTGGTCTGCGATAATAAGACCAGGTCATCCGCATATAGAAGGGAACCAATGGATCTAGATGCCAATTTTGGGGGATGGTATCTCGCCTGTCTTGTACCTGGGATGAAATTGTTGACAAATAAGTTAAACAACACTGGTGCGAGGACACATCCCTGCTTCACTCCCTGCTTAACTGGAATATCTGGGGTTAAGTGACCTTCAGGATCCAACTTGACTGCAACTGACGTGTCTGTGTACAGAGCCTGGATGAGCATAAGCAGCCTGGGCTCAATTCCAAGGGTAACCAACTTGGCCCAAAGACGGGGCCGATTGATGGTATCAAATGCCGCCTTCAAGTCCAAGAAGGCGGTATAAAGCTTTCCATTAGCGGCTCTATACTTTTCCACCAAATGGTGGAGAACCAGGCAATGATCCAAGGTCGCTCGGCCCCTGCGGAACCCTGCCTGCTCAGGATGGATTATCTGGTTACTTTCCATCCATCCCATAGCCTTGCAAGCAAAAGTTTAGAATAAATTTTACCTACAACGCTGAGCAAGCTAATTTGTCTATAATTAGCCGGGTACGACCTCTGTCCCTTTTTGTATATGGGGATCACTACGGCTCGAGTCCATCCATAAGGTAGGATTCCTGTCTTATTTATTCTTGTAAATAGCTTGGCCAACAATGGAAGTCACCAATCCGGATTCCTTTTAATAATCTCAATTGAGATTAGATCCAGCCCAGGAGCTTTACCATTCTGAAAGGTATCAACTATTTGTCCTACCTCCTCCTCCGTAACTGGTAATCATTTCGGACTAATCTGTTGTGCTTCACGAAGCAGGGATAGATCTAAGTTTATCCCCTCTGTCTGGCCTGTCTGAGATGCCTCAATGAAATCGACCCAGCTTGCGGATGTAATCGGTATGGGTCCAGCTAGTCTTGAAGGGGACGTGGCGCCGTTCACAATTCACCAGAAGGTTTTGGAATCACTGGAGCGACATGCTACGAGAAGGTCCTGCCACATCCTATCTCGATGCACTCTCTTTTTCACTCTAATAAGATCCCTATACACTTTCCTCTCCTGAATGTACTGAACCAGGGAAGTGGCCTCGTGCCCTGTTCTATAATCCCTGTAAATTTTATTAAGTTGCCACCTAACTCTTCTGCATTCCGCATCAAACCATTTTTGGCCCGATGGGCGTGAGGACCTGGAGTGGTTCTTCTCAAGCATCGCCAAAACTTGGCGATGGAGTTGATGGGCTAACCTATTGTATGCCTCAACCACCCCTGCCTCATCTACTCCTGATGTTATCTGGTCCCTAACTTCTACAAATACACCTAGACCCAAAATAACCCTCCAAGCCGAGGCCACGCTTTCTACCCATCTTTGATATTTAAAAAGAGGGTTATCACCCACCTCTAATGGGAGCCCCTCCTTATTACACATGGCTTCTATTATGGCCAGGCTCGTAACCAGTGGGAAATGGTCCGATATCGGACTGGGAGCTACCTCAAAGGTAACCAGAAAATTAAAGACCTCTGAGGAGACCAGGACATAGTCCACCACACTACTACCATGACCACCAATAAAGGTGAATTCACCCATTGGGTCAGAGTATCCTGTGCCATTCAAGATAAAGAGATTTAGACCCGCTACCATCTGGACAAAACTTATACCAGAGGAATTAACTTTAAGATCTTTGGAGACCCTTGTTTGCGTACACACTATATGTAGAGTCCCAACCAGCTCCTCCATATATGGGGCTAAAATACTGTCACCTGTCCCTATCCTAGCGTTGAAATCACCCATGAGCAAACACGGGGTATTAGGGTGTTTGATCAACAACTCTCTGATCGCATGCTCTAAGTCCACCCATATCTGGCTTCTGAAGGCACCCGCATTAGCCGGTGGTATATAAACCCCTAATAGCAGATATTTATGTACCCCATGTTTTAACAAGAGTCCCAACATGAAGGGGGGATACATAAATTCTGCCTCTATTCTCCAATAGCCGTTATCCACTACCAAACAGGCTAACCCTCCACTTGCTCTACCTCTAGGAGCGTGGGAAGCCGCCGGTAGGGAAACCACAGTATAACCCTTGAGCTCTATATGGTCCACTGCCCAGGTCTCCTGTAATAGGAGAACCTGATGCTGTCCAATGAGGGCAACAAAATCATCAAGATCTTTGTGAGCATACCAACCCGAAATGTTCCAAGAACAGATCGAAACTTGGGTGGCATGCTGCTGGCCCAGTCATTCCTGTTGGTTCTGAGCTTGAGGTGTAATGATGACCTGCTTAATAGCAGGAACATAAGCTACTCCCAACACGGCCTCCGTATCACCCCACCCCCCACCTGTATCTCACCAGGGTCCTCCCTCATATCCTCCATCTCCTGGCACAGTTGTCCCTGCAACAAGCAGTCCGCTTGCCGTGTAGAAATGTCTAATCGTGGGGAAGGCGTTGGTACTGGGGCCTCAGTGCAAAAGCTCTCGCTGGTCTCCATGACTAAACTACCTATTTCCTCTTATAAAGTCACTAGATCTCTTGCTGATTTTACCACTGCTTGTTCCTTGAGGTCTTACTATCCTTGCCTGAGTAGCTAAGCCCCCAGTTGCCAACATAGCCATATTCCGCAATCTTTCCCCTATTGGGGGAAGAGTAAGGCTATTCATTGTTGTTGATGATGTTTCTTCTAAATGGGGTGCCCTAGTCCTCATCCTCCTTCCGGTGGGGTCATCCCGAGGAGGTTTGTCCTACTGGGAACCCTGGGAGCTGGGTTGCTCTAATGGAGGAGCCACCTCCACCCCATATTCAAGGACCTCCCCCACCTGTACTCCCCAAGAAAATAAAAGAGGAATATTGGACAGGAGGTGAGAAACAAGACTTGAATTGCAAAAGTATATAATTAAACGTTGGGTTCTCCCCTGCAATGGTAACGCACAAAAGTTGCCAATATGGTGCCTGGGAACAGGGATTCCTAAAATGGAAGACAAGTGGGACTGAATCTCCTTTTTTGTTTTCCAGGAAGGAAAAGTTCCGCCTGGTAATGGTTTGATAAGAAAAGATAGCGCACTCTGAATCAACCTTGGACTCTTAACACTACGACCCCTAGATTTTAATTGGACCTCTGCTGATTGGCCAGGGGTCTTGAAAAAGATCTTTTAGCCTGGGGTACCTCTAATGACGGGCTCTTCTCTACACCTTCCATGATGGGGGGGGGGCTGTGTCGGGGTACTAACCCCTTGCTCTGCCATCCTGGGCCTCAGCGCACTCCTCATTTCTAAATTGCGATTGATATTCCTCAGTTCACACACCAGATCATTTACTAGCCCTCACTGGAACTCCTGCTTTTGGAGCAAGTAGGTAATAGTAGACGGCTGAGTGATCATTTCCTGAAACAAATTACTGGTAGCAACCTCAACTTGGCTTAACTGATGAGCCCCCCCCCCCCATTCTGTACGCAATCATTTGAGTTTAATTGCGTTGCCGCATCTTCCATTACCTCTAGGTCAAGCCAGGTGCTTGCAGGCATGGCTACAGACTGCGGCTGAGAAGAAAAGCTACCCTCTTGCAATGTCTCAGGAGTAGAGCCCATATGTAATCTCTTCCCTTTTCCTTTCAAAGTAACCCTGGCATTGGGACACAATCCTCAAGGACCCTCTGCCTTGAGTGGCCCTTGGGCATGCCCCTAGTCTCACCTGTGCGCTTCCTAGTTAGCATAGCCCACACCGAGCCCAGTTAGCAGTTATAAGATGACAAAACTGCCCCCCAGTCTTACACAGGGTTCCCTCCGCAACCCTCCGTTCCACCTAATCAGTGCCCCCTGGCTACAAAACTTCACTGGGGAGCCCCAAATACCTCTCCATGCCACCAAGTCCATGGGAGTCTCAAGCTACCGACTTATTTCCCAAGGGTCCATTGGTTATTTAATCGCACTCTACTCTCATCCACCCAAGTAACCACTTATGGTCACCATATAGAGGTCTGTCCAGTCTCCTGGGCTCTCCGAAGGGCACTCCAAAGGACTTACACCATTTGGCGCTCGACCCTTCAGCGTGCGCTCAAGGCGTGCACCTGCAGCACCACCGTAGGCTGCCCTGTTCTTTTATTCTTCCCTAGGACGGGACTCCGCCCCCTTCTCCGGCTCTAGCCTCTCCATGCCGCCGCTACCAGGTAAGTATCTCTGATGCTGGGGGCCCAGTGCTGGAATGACTGGGCGAGCTCGGGCTGTCCCACGCCCCGCCGTAGGCTGACCTGTTCTTTTATTCTTCTGTAGGTCGGGACTCCACCCCCTTCTCTGGCTCTAGCCTCTCCATGCCGTTGCTACCAGGTAAGTATCTCCGATGCTGGGGGCCCGGTGCTGGAATGACTGGGCGAGCTCGGGCTGTCCCACACCCCGCCGTAGGCTGACCTGTTCTTTTATTCTTCTGTAGGTCGGGACTCCACCCCCTTCTCTGGCTCTAGCCTCTCCATGCCGCCACTACCAGGTAAGTATCTCCGATGCTGCCGGCCCAGTGCTGGAATGACTGGGCGAGCTCGGGCTGTCCCACACTCCACTGTAGGCTGACCTGTTCTTTTATTGTTCCATAGGTCAGGACTCTGCCCCCTTCTCTGGCTCTAGCCTCTCCATGCCGCTGCTACCAGGTAAGTATCTCCGATGCTGGGGGCCCAGTGCTGGAATGACTGGGTGATCTCAGGCTGTCCCACACCCCGCCGTAGACTGACCTGTTCTTTTATTCTTCCGTAGGTTGGGACTCCACCCCCTTCTCCGGTTCTAGCCTCTGCATGCTGCCTCTACCAGGTAAGTATCTCCGATGCTGGGGGCCCGGTGCTGGAATGACTGGGCGAGCTCAGGCTGTCCCTGCAACTGATTTCTGACCCGTACACTGTAACTTTTGGCTATGAGCTGATTAGCCAGCATATGGGGGGAACTTGGACATCATGTGAAGGGGCAAAAGTGTGTGCAGCAGGCAGCGGAACTCGGCTTCCTGGTGTTGGGCCCCCCCACATTGCACCCCATTTCCTAGGGGGCCAATGAAAATGAGTGTTTGTGGAAGATCTGTGCACTACCAGAGTTTGGCCATAGTCTTGCAACAGATAGCCGATCCCTTGTGCTGTCATTCACATGGCCCTGGTGCGCACATGGGGATACTACCTGTTCCTGCACAAATTCTTTAATTGGCTACTGCAGTGGGACCACCTTGAGGGCCTACCTGGGGTTCCTCACTTGAAGAAGGAGTTTTCTGGAGCAGAACTCCATAACCTGCAGGCAGTCTGGATGCTAGGGGTGGGAAGTTCGGATCATTCGGTATCCGATACTGCCGGTATTTTGGTGTACTGGCAGTATTGGATTACTCCGGTATTTGGGGGTACCGGATCTTTTTTACATTGTGGCCATTGAAATGAATGGCTGCAATTTAAAAAAAGAAACACACACCCCCCAAACACTTTCCCTCCCCAGTCCAGGCTGCATGGGTGGAAGAGGGGGACATCCCCCCACCCACCCTATCCAGTCTGGAATTTTTTAAAAAAATTTTTCCTTGAAGTCCCTGCTAGTGCGGGCTCCAGGCCGCTGCCGGTGACCCAGAGCTCACACCAGCAGGTAGGTACTGTGGTACTAGGGTGATTCCTGGGGTGGGAGTGGTTTAACACACCCCACCCCAGGGATCACCCTACCTCCCCACCCAGGGATCGCCTACCTTTGGTGCTCCGGGCAGCAGCGGCGGCAGTCCGGTGGCTTCAGCGCTGGCTGTGGCTTCCGGCTTCAGCACTTTCTAGGCCTTCCGGGGAACTTCCAGAAGGCCTAGAACCCCAAGGACAGTTCCCCATTGAAATCAATGCAATAAATTTGGCACTGGTAATCCGGTTTTAATCCAGTAATCCGTTTTTTTGTAAACCAGTAACCGGTAAAACTGGTAGCCAGTATTTGGCCTGATGTCCCACCCCTACTGGATGCACCCAGATGTTCAGTCAGCTCTGGCGGCTGGTGATCCTTTTGAGCCCCACTATCTGGTGTTCTTTCACATGCAGGGATGGGACTACTTCTGGGGAATGTATCAATGGGCCTTGTATGCTAAGAATGCTGGTTTTGCCCTTCCACGTCACCACAGCCTTGATTGAGCCCCAAAACAATCTCTGTTTTCTGGGATCGGTTTCGGTAGGTGTCACCTGCTGATACGGAGGAGGTCCTTGTGGTTGTTAGATCCACCTGTTGTAAACTAGACCCATACCCATCCTGGCTTGTTAAGGCCAGCTGAGAGATGTTGGGGCCGTTGCTGGTGGCGGTAGTCAACGCCTCCCTTAGGGAGGGTAGAGTGCTGGGTCACCTCAAGGAGGTGGTGGTGCAGCCTTTGCTTAAAAAAACATCATTTGACGTTGACTTCCTAGCCAGCTTGTGGCCAGTCTCTAACCTTCCCTTTTAATAGAAGGTTATTGAGCGGGTGGTGGATCAGCAGCTTCAGGGGCATCTGGACCATGTCACTTTTCTATATCCCTCACAATCCGGCTTCCATCTGGGTTTTGGCACTGAAACAGTGTCTGTGGCCTTGGTCAACGACCTTCATCATAGATTGGACCAGAGTCAGTCGATCCTGTTGGTCCTGTTAGATCTCTCAGCTGCTTTTGATACTGTTGACCATGAGACATTGGTGGCTCACTTGTGGGACCGAGCTGGGGTGGGCAGGACCATTCTTGAATGGTTCTAATCTTTCGTGGTCAGGACAACTCAACGTGTGGTGCTGGGTGATTGTTAATTTTCTCCCTTGGACCTGACGTGTGGAGTCCCACAAGGTTCTATTCTGCCCCACTCCTGTTCAATGTGAACATGCAGCCTTTAGGTGAGGTTGTCAGAGGATTTGGTGTGCGGTGTCATCAGCATGTCATTAGCATACTGATGACACCGCACACCAAATCCTCTGACAACTTCGCCTAAAGGCTGCATGTTCACGTTGAATGGGGGTGGGTGGGGGAGAATAGAACCTTGGGTGTCATAAGTATGCTGATGACACCCAACTTTACCTCTTTTTCAACCAACTCAGGTCTGACAGTCTTGGTGCTTGGCAGCTGTGCCAGTTACATCTGGTATGACAGCTTTGGCTGTATGTCTCTGACTTGGACCTGGCCACCATCATACATGCTTTAATCACCTCAGTCTTCCGGGCCAGATTCAAGGTGTTGGTTTTGACCTTTAAAGCCCTAAACAGCCAGCACCCCACCTACCTGTTACCTCACCCCCTGGGTCCTGGATCGGCCCCTGAAGTCGGCTGGGAGCACCCTCCTTGAAGTCCCCTGAGTGACTCAGATGACGACAAGGAGGAGGATGTTCTCGGTGGCTGCTCCTCATCTGTGGAACTCCCTCCCGATGGAGGTCTGCTTGGCCCCAGACCTCCCCTTTCCGAAGACAATGCTGTTCTACCTCACTTTTTGCGTGGGACACGGATGATTGCGGGCGGGGGGGGGGGTTGGGAAGGGAAGGTGGGATTTTCTTAAACTCTGCCTGAGGGGTTTTCTTGATTGATTTTAAAACTATTTTATAGTGTTGTTTTTATGAATTTTTGGTATACATTTTATTGTGTTGAACACCACCCTGAGCTGCTTTTGCAGGAGGGAGGGGGGGGAATAACAAATCAAATGAAATAAATAAATACATTAAATTAAATAGAAATGTATGTCCCCCTCCCCTCCTGTGTTTCTGTGTGCCCTTTGTGTGGTGAGGGGTGGGGGAACCTTAGTGGCACTGGACCCTAGATATGGAGAGCGATCTGTGGAACTTTGCACTGTGGACTTCCATCCTCTGTCAACTGATACGTCGCGAGTGCCTTGACACCTTCCCCCACCTCCCCAGTTATTGTACCCTATGGTCCACTTATGTGGGTGATCTGTGGCCTGTGCTGTGTGTGGCCCTTCTGTTCCTGCTATAACTTTTTTGCCTTGTTTCCTGTGCTCCTGTTCTGTGTTTATTACAGTTGTGTTGTTGCTTTCATACCTAGTGCTGTCACTGTATGCTTAGACTGGGGTCTTCCCTGCTTCTCTGTCTGTCGGGGGTGGAGCTCTGTATCCACGCCTCCTGTTTCCATTGGCATGTCTGCTTCCATTGTTGGCCACGTCTGGCAGTGGATCCAGCGGCACCCCTGGTCATGTACAGGATGGGGTCAGTGTCTGCTGTGGCTTGCTGTCTCTTTGTTTTCACATCTGTACGTCATAGAAGGTGGTGGGTGTCTGGGCGGGACCTCTGTTTAGTGGTGTTGGGGGGGGAGGGGACGGCCTCACTGTTTGAACTGTGTGTAGCCGGTGGGTGGAGGTGTGAGTGTGTGATGACTGCCTGTGTAGTCGCAGCAGCCACCCAGGAAGCTACCCATTTCAACCCCTCCCCACCCATTTCATGTGCGTGGGTGCCCCGCAACTGTGTCACTCAACAGCCACAATACTCCACCCACTCACCCCCCAGCCTTGACCGTTTAAAAAAAACACGCATAGACAGTTGATCCTTGAGGACTCTGTTGTATGGTCTTTGGTGCCATCTGATGTCTAAGCTTGTTACACTATTTTGTCCCCCAAAAAACTGCAACTGAAAATAGGCATAAGGACTCCTTATAAGGTTCAACAGGGACAGGAGACACAAGAATGGTGCAGAAACCAGGCCTAGGCATTAAGAGATAGAAAGCATGGGGGGGGGGGGAAGCTGTAAAGTGGGTGCTCGGCACATGGGAAGTGTAAATTCTCAGAATACCAGAACAGACCACAGTGCAATGGCATCAAATCAGGAGTAAAGCAACAGAACAAATGTTACATTAAGGCAAAGCTGTACAAATTCTTGGCCATCATGGGTCAGATAGCCTCATGGCAATTTGCTGGCAGGCCAGATTGCACCAAAAAGCTCTCGTCTCAGATGACCAGTGACTGCTTATCTGATTGGTATATGTTATTTCTATCATGCTGAAGTAGCTAAAACTTTCAACATAAACTGTGAGTGTTAAACTTGCAGTTGTTGCATATCATTTTGGAAATGTATAATTTATTTGAAAATTACTGATATTCAATCATTTGGATTTTAAGGCTCCACGCATGGAACACTTGATTTGGGATAAATACAACCCGTTGGCATTAGGGGCATTTTTGGCATCGCTGGCATTGGGGAACTGCATGACACAATTATTGGCAGTAAAGCAACTCGGCTGGACCTTACTTTCTGATTGGCTGGTTGTTGCCCAGCCAATTCAGTAAAGCCCTTTGGCTATTCTCTTCCTGATGGCTAGTGGTTTCCATGGTTGCCTACAGGAGTCTGGCTGAACTCTAGGCTTTCCCAGAGCAGTTCAACTTTTCAGAGGATCTACACCATCTTCTGTGCTCCAGTATCTCCTTTCAGTTTCCCCCTTCTTGCTACCTAGTCCTCCTCCAGACTGCATCCTACCCAGCATCTGCTCTAACCAGCTCTTCAGATTCGATCCTCCGGCTAACTCCTGCTTCGTCTTGGACTTTGGTTTGTCTCACCCTGTTGAATAAAGTAACCTTCGGAATTAATTCCTGAACTGGCCTGTATATCAACCTGGCTCAGACCTTGCAAGCAGCCCATGTTTTGGGTGCCTTTACAGCTGGACACCAGTTGAAGCACCCTGCATTAAGGTACAAGGGCTGGGCAAAATGCAGGGTGCATGGGGGCATGGTAGTTGCAGGACACAGCAATGTAAGGCACAGTGGTACAGAACTTTGAAGCTGAGGATGACGAGCTTGAATTTGTATACCATACTATGGGTCCTGATTACCCTCCTGTTATTTTTCAGGATCAGATCCTTAGCTCTAGAACCCAGGGATAGTGTTTAAAAGGTCTGCAGTAGCACATGCTTGGCTGTTATTGCTGGAACCATTAGAGGAGGTAATTGTTCTATTCAGAAAAATTAACAGCCACTCACTGAGCAGCGACTTCCCCAATGCAGGGTTTGCCTAGTGGAAATCATCGCCCAGTCTTGCAGACACTGATGTAGCCTTGCTTCATGTTCTGGAAAAGTAAATTTAACACTCTTCCTCAACAAAATGCCTAGGAAATTTTGTTTTCCCTGCAGGCTCGTAGCCGGCAATAAGCTAGCTCTGTTTGCAGTCAAGTTCACTGAAGATTAAAAGGGCAGAAAGGTGTAAAGAATTTTGAGCAGCAATGGCTTGAATTGCAAAATTCTGCTCTTGATTTCAAATGCCCTCTGAAGTTTGGGGTGTTCAGCTGTGAGGCTTGTTCTGTGTCTAATTTTGACTGTCATGAGAAAAGAAAACCCAACACAGATATCCTCAGTCCCCCCAGAAGAAAACATCTCTGACTGCTAATGATGATATACACTTATTTGAAATAAGTACTTAATCTTAGGAAAATCTAGGCTGGATAGATGGGAAATAGACTAGTGAGAATGTAGTAAGTTACAGAACGGTCTCCACAGTACACATGATGGAAGCCCCATCCTCCCCTTGAATCATATACAAAATTAGACTGTAAAGCAATGGAGAATCTATTGTAGGGGGGACAGTCTTTGTCTATCCAGAGGAGGACAAAAAGCAGAAAAGTTAAAAAAATAAAAATAATAGGGGGTGGGAAGGCAGAGGTCTCCTTCTCTGAAGGTGGCCTGCCAGATGTTGAAGCGGAACCGGCTGTGCCAGCTTTGTTACTCAGTCAGAAACAAAGGAAAACATCTCTGGCTAAAAAAAATAAAATGTAAATGGCAGAATATGAATAAACCCATGAAAGAGATCAGAAATCTGACATCTTGGGGCGAGGCGTCATTTCCCCAATGATAGTGAAAACGTCAAAAAGCAAGGATCCATTTTCCTAACTGATCCCACCAGACATGATATCTCACTGTTGTTTTCTTTTGGTTTTGAGTTGGGCAATCTGATTGGAGAGAAATGTGGGCCTCAAAGCTGTTTCCTTCAAGAAAACAGAACTATGGGAGAATTTGACTGAAATGCTTAAAAAGAATTAAAACTGTCAATCAAATTTCCTAGCCATGAGGTATGTGTTTCATTTTCAAAAGCAACAAAATCTAAAGCAGAAAGCACATAGCTTCCCTGGATAATTTTAAAGATCCTGATTCAAAGGGCATTTTTACATGGACAGCACCCATGTCTCTGCCCTGCCTCACCCCTGGGTGGGTCATCCATTTGAAGATGGGCCGCCAGATGTGCAGGCAGAGCAGAGGCAGGGCAGGCTGTCCCTGCACTAGGGCAGTCCTGTCAGCGGTGCCCCGGAATATCCAGGAGCACCACCAGCATAGCGGGCAGCCCAACCCTGGGGCATCGGCCAGAGGCAGGATTGCTGCCCCTTTGCCTGATGGCTGCAGCAGCCTCACTCTCAGTCAGGGGGTTTCTTTTATTTTTATCAAATATAAAATACATAATAAAAATCACATTTAAAATCCCCACTTTAAAAGTCCAACCCCCCCATACCCTAACAAACAAAAACCAGAAAAAACATAGAACCCCACCCACTACCCATCCCCCTCATCAAATGCCCGGCAAAACAACCAGGTCTTACATCTTTTGCAAAAGGATGGGAGGTCTGGCGAGAGGCGAATCTCCACTGGGGGAGAGTTCCATAGCTGCAGCATGGCTACCGAAAACACCTGCTCGAACATGGCCACCCGGGAAACCCGGGGGACCTCCAAGCTGGCATCCCCAGCCAACTGCAGAGGCCGATCCAGGACATGAAGGGTGAGGCAGTCCTGCAGGTAAGCAGGGACCAGGCTGTTTAGGGCTTTAAAAGTAATAACGAACACCTTGAATCAGACCTGGAAGAGTATAGGCAGCCAGTGCGGAGATTGGAGCACCGGTGTTATGTGCTCCCAGCGACCCGTCCCCATAAGGAGAGATGGACTGCTGCATTCTGCACCAGCTGCAGATCTACGGTTGTCCCGGGCTATGCCATAGAGTTGTGAGCGATCTGTCCTCACCTCTATGGTGTGGGGGAGGAGCACCATGTGGGCAGACTCTGGGCCATGACAGCCGCCAGGTCATTTAAATACTGCCCAGGCTGGGCTGCAGCCGGCTAGATGTAGGGGTGCATCCCTGGACCTACTCTGGGGGACACCCAGTGTCCCTTAAAGTTTGTGTTTTCATTGTCTGATCAGGCCCCAAAAGCTGGTGACAAGATTCCATGTCAGTAACCAGTTTGCATTCAGGATCAGAATTAAGAGAGTTCACAGATAGGAACTTGGCGTACAAGGGATAACTGATGTGTTTTTCTTTTATTTCAACAGCAATTTGTGAGAGCATAAAAGGCACAGGAATCTCTGCTTCCTATTGGTCATCATTCATTGTTTGCAACCTCTATATCAAGCAAAGCAACACTTATTCAACAGAACTTGAAGTGCAGAAACTGGAATGAGAGAGGCTGCATGGTATGGCACAGAACAGAATACAGCGAAGGAGTGTCACTTTCTTGAAACTTCAGAATGGTCCATTACAAAAACTTTGACATTCCATAACAAAGCAGCTTGTAATTTACCCCACCATTCACAGTACCACTAAATAGCCCAGCATTTCTGCAGGTTTCCATAAAGATATTCTGTATTCAAGTATCTAATGTCCCAAGTATGAAGATGAAAATTAATGTATCTGCTACAGTATTTGCAGTTTCTAAGGAAATGTACAGAAGTTTGCTAATATTAAACCAAAAGAAACTGGTATCATGTTGAAGACTATAGTCAAGGAAAGATAAATATTACAAGGGATGCCTGCAGGTCTCTGCCAAGTACAAGAGTACTCTACTTGTTTGCCGTTACCATTAATTGGTACAGAAGGAAATGGTCCTTTACTAAATGTCAGTAATTGGCTTAATGAGATAGAGTTGGGTTAGAGTATTGTGTGCCATGTGTTAGAGCAAGTAATGAAATTAAAAGCAATCTGTACATCTGTTTTCGAGACAGACGTCAATTGAGTAAAAGGCAGAACAACAAAACTAGATGTCTAATGGCTTGAATCTGCTCTCCCATTCTTCTCTCACCAAAATAAAGTACCCTGAAGAAAGGTTTGTTATTAGGAAGATGCTGGCTGAGGGATGGGCAAGGACACGAAATATCAATAATAATGTCTTGCCATGGTGTGCACAATATATGTGCTCTGGAGCTAACATGCAACATCACAAATTTAATGAAGCCCCAGAAGTAGCTGTTCCCAAGAAAATTTCTGCATTTGCTGAAAACGATTAAGTTGAAAGACTAGAAACCTGGTTGGAAACTTAGGGTGATTTCAGACATGACGGGCAGCCGCTTTCACCATGGGCCGTGGGGTGGTTCGGACCACAGCCAGGGGTGAAGGGGTGTGCCAACAGACGTGTGCCCCATTGCCCCCGGCCGTGGGGACCGCCAAACCACGGCCCGTGGTGAAAGCGGCCGCCCGTCATGTCTAAAGTGGCACCCCACTCGGAAGGGGTGGGGCCATGTGGCGCAGTGTGCTGCCACATGGCCCCGCCCCCTGTGTTTCCCAGCGGCCCTCTCCCCTCCCGATGCCGCAACCACAGGCGGGGGTGAAATCCATTGACCATGGTGAACAGTAAGTAAACAGAAGGTACTTTCCGTTCACCACAGCCGTGGTGGCCTTTTACCACACTTCTCGACCTCCTCGCGTCCGGAGGTCCAGAAGCATGGTGAATGCAAACACGGGTTGCGTTTGACTGTGGTGCACATCTGGCGGCGAGCCAACAGACGTTCACTACAGTCAAACGCGGCCCGTGTTTGACTGTGGTTCAGGCAGGGTGAATTTCAGACTTGTAATGTCTGAAATCACCCTTACTCTAAACATAGTGATGGTACCTCTAGTGTGAATGAGTCAGCATGTTTCAAGGAGGTCTCATTCTGCAGGAGGAAGAACTTTGGAGAGTTTAAAAAGACATGGGTCTCTATTCCTAGACTATTTCATTAACTAGATGTATGACATGTTTGAATTATTTCTATATGTTTGTATAGTGACTCAGTTTTTTTAGTCTTAAACTTGGTCAAATCAAATTCTTATGGCCTAGAATTGACCTTCACCCCTCAGTCCAAATAAGCTAGAGGGATCGAGGCGTTTGTCCCACACCACCTCAAGAGGAAGGAGCAAGCAGGCCACATATCTACAAGACTGCAGAGCAGCTTGCAAAAGAAAAGCCCGGGAGTTGCCTAGCAACAGGGCAAACAGCATGCGAGCTGTGGCTCACAAGAGCAGGGATTCAATTGAAACTTACTGGGCTGCTGACAGCCTAGGTCAGTGTAAGCAGCAGCAGCATTTGAGTGATTCCCACCCACCTTTAGGATTAGATAGTTTTCCTTTCCCCTTCCCCTGTCTCCCTTAGATTTAGATAAATATTAGTTATGCACAGAAATCAATAATGATACTGATACCAAAAATAAAATCTCAGTTTGAAATGGTACCAATATCAATAACGATAACAAATATCGATACTGATAACAAAAACAATACAATACCAATATTGAAACTGATAACAAAAATGATATTAAAAAGATAACAAAAAAAATAACAAAAACGATAACAACGAAAATGAAAATGACATTGTCATTAATGATAACGAAAACAACGTTTTTGAATAACGAAAACCAAAAACGAAAACGACATGGGGGCCTGGTGCACACCCCTACTGACCCAGTATGGCACTTATGTTCTTATGACCTCAGAGCCCAATGTGAATTGATTCACCTTATAAAACATCCCCATGATGTTGGCCTGTGTCATTCTCCCAAATTTATAAATATAGAAAGGGGGGGGGGGGGGAGGAGGAAAAAAAAGGGGGGGAAGAAAAAACAGAAAGACATTAAGTAACTTGCCTAAAGTCACTTAGGGTCTGTTCACACAAAACATTTCTTACGTGGGGTAAAAGCTACCCTGGCATTATGCCAGTTATGTCATAAATATCAGCGTCTAAATTAGTGCCCAAGGGACTAACCCTACCCCCTACACTATTTTACCCCAGAGTAAATTACTGCACATGCTTACTTTCCATGAAGTTACACAAAAGGCTTTTCCCCCAGATTAAAATCATATGTAAAATCATATTACATATTATTTATATTCCATATGAACATACCTTTGTGGCTGCATGAGCTACGTGTTGTGAACTTGATCCGTGCCCGTTCTGGTTGGTAAAAGCTTCCAGGGAGACGCTGGGGACGGTGCTGGCAAGGGTAGTGAACGCGTCCTTTCAACAGGGGAGGCTGCTGCCCTGCCTTAAAGAGGCTGTGGTGCATCCCCTGTTGAAAAAACCATCTTTGGACGTGGATGCGCTTGCCAGCTACCGCCCTGTCTCTAACCTTCCCTTTTTAGGGAAGGTTATTGAGCGGGCAGTGGCGCTCCAGCTCCAGGTGCATCTGGATAGTATCGGCTTCCTAGACCCTTTTCAATCTGGGTTCCGCCCCGGCTATGGCACCGAGACGG
>QEPC01001665.1:170041-180083 GCA_003113815.1 Sphenodon punctatus | reverse complement strand
CGCCCCAGAGCGGCTCCTGCGGTCTGCCGGGGGTGCCTTCCTGGAGGTCCCCCATGTTAAGCGGGGGGCCACGATGGAGAGGGCATTCTTGGTAGTGGGACCGCGGCTGTGGAACTCCCTTCCGGAGGAAGCTCGCCTGGCCCCTAGCCTATTAATATTCCGGCAAAACTGTAAGACCTGGCTGTTCGCCCAGGCCTTTGGGAGGGAGGGTGAGTAGGGTGGGGTTTTAATTCCCCCACCTATTTTTGGTTCTTAGTGTTTTGTCTGCCCTGTAGATTAATTATTTTATAATATTTATGGTCGTTTTAAATTGTTTTATTGTGTTTTAAAAGATTGTTGGAAGCCACCCCGAGCTGCGTGCAGGAGGGGTGGGGTAAAAGTTTTATAAATAAAAAATAAAATAAAAAATAATGAGGAACAGGACCCAGGAGTCCTGACTTCTAGTCTCTTACTTTACGTATAGTCCACACTACTTATAGAAAAGCTGTTCTGCTACACAAAGTATTAGGATTTCAACTACCTGTCAGGAGGGGCTTCTAGTCGCATTTTCATTGGTTTATTTCTGACTATCAGGAAAAAACAGTGAGTCTGCCCTGAGGCTACAAGAACAAAAGCTGCTTCTGCTGGTGCTCAGCTTCCTCAATTGTTTCTTCAGTTGCTTCTAATCCAAGCTGCTTTGTGCCAGCATTGTAACCCAGCCCTCCTGACCTTGCAGGTTTAGAGAGTTGGGGCTTATCTTCCTCCTGACAATATTTGATTAGAGATCTCAGTTACAACCCTGGCTGCTTTCTCCTTCTCTGGAATGTTAGAATTGGCTCTAATCATCAGAGGTGTCTATTTCCTTTCTGCTTTCCCTGGGCTGCATTTATAATCCTCTCTTCTGGGCAGCAGGAGTCCGGCGTTTCCTTTGTCTCAGTCACAGGTATGAGCAAGGCTACAATCGATATTTACCTTATCTTCGGGAAAGGGGCACATCCCTTCCTTTGATGTGGGTATTGTGGATGTTCCCAAGAGCCCCCAAGAGGCCCCTGTGCGTTGGTATGTTCAATGTTGTCTGCTAAGTAGCGACAGATCCCTACAGAAAGATTACCAGGGCTGCAAGAGTTATTCAGGTATCACTGCAATGGAGCAGGAGACTGGGTCACCTATCCAAGATGTTGCCTGTGTCTGATTTGGATACGATGAATGGGTGCCTGAGCTCCCATCTGAAAGTGAACCACCATCCAAATATAGCTGTCAATATGGTCCTTTTCATACAAACATTCTTAACACTGATAAAATGGGTGTTACATTTTATTATACATGTTGTAGGGAGGGCACCCATAGAGCACACCTGCAGCCCTGCAATATGTACAATAAAACCTAACACCCATTTTATCAGTGTTATTGTGTCTGTGTGAAAAGGGTCTATGTTGGTGAGGGAAGAAGGACGGAGGACTATCCAAATACATCTTGAGAGCCTGTGCCCTAAATGTGAAAAGATACACTCAGGACAATCCTCCACTATTAAAGTCAATGGGAGTTTTCAATGGGTGGAGACATGTGCTCTCAGAGTCATCTTGCCACTACAAAATGGGGGTGGGGGGAAATAGAAGGAGGGCACAGTAGGCCTCTTGGAATAAAACATCATATTCTCTGGTATCTGACTCAGGCTGTGTTCTCACCTGCGGCGGCAGTGGCAACAACGGGAGGGGTGAGGGAAAACGCGGCAGCACAAAGGACCCAGCCAATGGGAAAAGAGCTGGTGCAAACGGGGACCTACTGTGGCTTTTCTCGCACATGCCAGGGCGCAAAATCCTGCCACTCCCCTGCGTTGTCTATGTCGAATGCACTCCGAACTATGTCCTGATACTTAATTAGTTCAGTAGCTTGTTCAGGGGCCATCTGGAGCATGACCCCCATTAGGACAGAAAAGGCTGCTAACCAGTTAGACCGGTTGGACGGTTGGCCTTGGGCCTTTGGAACTTCTCCTTGTACTTACTCGCCTCCTTGGAGTTGGGGTCAAGGATGGGGGTCACTGAAGAGAAGGGTGAATACGTCCATGTATTCATCCCTCCATATCTTATCCCTGGTGGCCTGCAACAAGTGCACCCCGATTGGGGCATTCACCTACGCATAGCCCCCTGCCATGGGTGTCGCCTCCTGCATCGGGGGGTAGACAGACTGACATGGCGTGGTGTAGTGCCCCGGGTGTGCCCATATTTGAGCCACCTTCTGGATGACTCCACTGCAGGTTGGTGAGTTCCGTGGGGGGTGGTTATGGGTGCCTGGGCGGGCCACGTGTCATGGGGAAAAGGGGGGCAACACAGTCATTTGGGGTAATGGAACACAGACATTTGGGGTACTGGGGGTAAATATGGCTACTAAGAAGTAGGGATGCGATTCCGGAGTTCGGACCGAACTCAACCAGTTCAGTCGACCGAACTGAACTTCCGAACTGAACTCGATTTTCGAACCAAACCAAATTTCTGAACTCGGCTCTGTTCTCCCATGCCTAAAAGATAATATTTCATTTCGTTCAATGGAGTTTGAATTTCTGAACTTTGTTTGGAAGTTCGGAGTTCGGACTGAACTTGAATAGTTCGGTCGACCGAACTGAACTTCCGAACCAAACCGAATTTCCAAACTCAGTTCTGTTCACCCATTCCTACTAAGAAGGACAGCTAAGGATAAAGAATAGACGATTGTGAGCCTTACCACCTTGCTGAACTGGTTTGGCAGGGTAGGGGACAGGAAAACCATTGTTAGGCAGAACAAGCATTTTGTTGCAAAGGTAACGGCCAGGTGGGGTCTGTAACGAACTTAGAATCACAAAAGGAGCAGGAGGGGGGGAATTAAAAAAAACCCTGCAAAGAAAGTGAACACACAGGATCTTGAGAGCCTCTCTTCCATCTTGACAAGCAAGGTGTAAGCAGCTTGCAGAGGAGGCTGCACAACAATGAACTAGAGATTTTCCAATTCACTACAAAGGACTGAACCTGGCCTCAACACCAAGGCCATGAGAGACTCTGATGGACCCAGATTGTGCCTCAGGGTAAGAGGACAGTTAGGGAACTTCAGTGTATTTTAGAATGTGTTTGTTTTATATTTGATTTATGGACTTGCACCATCTTATCAACAGCCTTAGACTTGTATGTACTTAATATATGTTTTATAACCAAACCTAGTGTGTTTGAGTGTTTATTTGGCCTTGGGGGGTTCACTAAGGGGTTACTCTATCTAGGCAAGAGCCTAGATGGACCTTTTTGAATAAGACAACCCCACCGTGAAATCTTTCAAGTCACGGGTGGCCAGAGAAAGTTCTCTGAGTTACGACTGGGCTGGGAGAAAAGGGGAAGGCGTTTCTGGGGGTGCAGACCTCTGAAAGCTCCCGGAGTGTTGTGTGGGTTGCTGATCACTTGTGAACCTCTGTGGGCACAGGCAACTGGGTTGTGGCTGGCCTAGGGGGCATCCGGGGGGACAACCTAGAGAGAGGGGGACCCCGATCCCGGTGACACCATGGCACCCATGAACCAATCCAGCCCAGCCGCTGTGTGGGGCCACCTCACGTATGCTACTCTGAATGTGTCCAGCAACACACCCTGTACATCAAGGTGACCTCGCGCTGTCAGCGGGGTCTGGGCAGGTAGGATGATAGTCCTGGCTCCGGGGCAGGCACTGTTGCCTCACCCTCTGGTGCTCGGGGATGCTTGTCCACCATTGTGGGCACCGTGGCCTCAAGTGATTCCATCCTCCCAGCAAAATCCTGGAGCTGATTCAGTAGGATCCATGATGGGTTGTTCCCCTGATGATGCCTGGTCGGGGTCTCGGGCTGTTGGGAAACAATTCGTACTGCCCTCCCCATCAGGGCAGGGGGTACTGGGCTGGGACACCTGCCTGGGGCGAGTTTGGTACCCACGTCGCCTGGGTGCTGGGGGGGGTTGGGATCCTGCCTGGGTGGGTGGGTGGGGGAACCCATGGTGACTCATCCCTGTACCATGTGGGGATCTTGTGTGCCTGTCAGTCCACCGAGGTGGGGCAACCATGGGGGGTGGCCTGCCCCTGGGGGACCCTTCCCCATCCTCAATCAGGGGCTCCAGGGACCCTTCTCTTTGGGGGAAGTTGCCCCTCCTTTGGGGTGCAGTAGGGGCTGGTGCCGTGGCATGGCTTCCTGCCCCCTCCTGGTCCGGGGCTCTATCTGGGCCTGTTCCTGGGAGGGCTGCTGCTCTGCCAGTTTCCTCAAGACCTCCTTGCACCCTCCCATTTGTTGCTGCAGGGAGGCAACAATTGCCTCCGCTTTCAGGTGCCTCTGTTCCCTGCCCCCTGCTGGGGGCTGCCTAGCTGGGCCCTTGCTCTGACCCTTACCCCTCCTTCCCATTGTGTGTGTGTGTGTGTGTGGGCACACTCGGGGCAGAGAGTCACGGCTGAAGGCCGTTCCTGGCCATGCGGGGGGGGGGCACCCCTGGTTGGTTCCCTCCTAGGGCAGCACAACCCTTGCTGCCTGTGGCAGCAGCGCTACATGCCTGCCCGGGCTCCTCTCACCCACTGTGCATGTGTGGTGGGAGGCCCTTGGTTCAGGAGGGATGGCATGGGATGGAGCAGGAACCAGAGCCGCCGCTCCCTGCTTCCTTTCTATGCTCCTCTTCGGCATGACTGGCTTAGACCCAAAATGGTGCCCCAAGTCCCTTCTCTCGAGACCTGGCTCCTCGCGCTCCTGTAGCAGGTGGCCTGATGTCTCTGGCTGGTCTCCCTCCTCATTGGAGGGCGGGGCAAACTCCGGTCCCCTGGTGGCCTATACCCTCCCCTGAGGTAAGGGGGGGGGGGCTTGTGGGGAACAGAGATTTCATACAGACACTCTAACACTGATAAAATGGGTGTTATGTTTTATTATACATGTTGCAGGGCTGCAGGTGTGCGCTATGGGTACCCTGCAACATGTATAATAAAATGTAACACCCATTTTATTAGTGTTAGAGTGTCTGTGTGAAAAGGGCCACAGCCCTGGAAATCTCCACTTAATAGCTCTTTATAAAGTGTAATACGAATGCATTAATTATTACTCTTTGGGTGAAAAACATCATGATAACTCCACTTCAGCACCACTTTAATATTTCTTATGCACGTTGCAGGACTGTATCGGTGCCCTATGCAGCACTGCAAAATGTTAAAACAGTGTTAAAGTGGAGTTAGCGTTATATTTGTTTTCACTCTATGAGTGTGGCTTTTCAGTCATTTGTGAACCCATCTAATGGTAGTTCCATCCATTTCACATTTCTCTATGTGTTTTTTTTTAAAGATAATATGTGCTATGTCAAAAACCTTATTAAATTCAGTCAAGATATATATTCTGTCTACTGCATTCCACTTGTCTACTAAACCAGTTACCCTACCATAGAAGGAAACTAAGGCAGTTTGGCCTGATTTGTTCTAATTCATGCTGGTTACTAAACCTTGTCATCACAGAATGCTCTTGTTCAGTTCCTCTTCTCATCATCCATTAGGAGTAGAGCTGAGACAAGAGCAAGTGTTTCCATTCTGAAGGGAAATACCAACTTTTGGGGAGTGCTTGTGAGCATCGGTCAGCCCTGCGTCAGTTTCGGGTGATTCTGCACTTCTGTCATTTTTTCCCATCATGTTCGTCACTTTCTGGGACTTTTTCATCACTTTCCTGGAATTTTTTGACAGTTTTACGGCAGCTTTACAGCACTTTTATGGCAATTTCCATCACTTCTCTGCTGCTTATCCTGCATATTTTTGTCTCCACAGTCTCTGGGGTACATATGGGGCACACACAAGGCTTTAGACCAACCCGTAGCAGCCCCGTTTGACTTGCAAAAGATAACAGAAAATGGTGAAAACAGTGGGAAAGCAGGTAAGATTCTGTGTCGTGTGAATCTTAGCGAATGCCCTGCTTCTGATGGAAACAGCACTCGCCAAGATTTCTCATTTCAGGCCTACTAGGGATGAAGTAATTGCCAGCACACGGGCATGACAGGAGACTAACTGGAATTCCAAATGCCCTTACACTTAACATGACGAGTATCAAGAATTTTCCCCAAATTCTTGTAGCAGTGCATATCTCTAATAATAAAAACGGCAAATGCTGAAACGCATTCCATCCTCAACCACACTTGTATCATTCTGGGGCAGCTACCACCAGCTCAATGCTTTGATGATAATGACGACTCTGATCATGCTGTGAAACTTTGTGTGGAGGGAGTTTCTACGGAAGAAAGCCTGTCAAGCATGCTGACAAACAAATTATATCCTGGGACCTATGTTCACTGCATTTTCCCCAACGCAGTGAACACAGGTCCCGATCAGTGATTATATCCAGCTGACTTTGCTGCTACTCAGACATTCACCCAATTTGCTCTGTGCCTCAGGGAGATGTCTGACCACCTCCCAGTTATCTAGTGTTCTTTTCACAAACATGCAGCTATTCCATTCCCTTCCAGCTTTCAAAACAGGCAGCCTTGGGGGCTTGAATCTGGTAGACTCTAACCAGAACAAAATATAGATGTATTTCTCTAACTTTGGAATGTCATTCTTTGCCTAGTTTTCCTCTCTGCCAGCTGTTGATGAGGATACTTGTAGGAAGGCTTCCTGAGCACATTCCAAACCTTGAAGTGAATGTAAGGTACAGGCAAAAGTTTGGAAACCACCTCATTGGGTTTTCCTCTGAGCTGCTTTTCTTTCCCTTCAGTAGTTTATTTTCTCTCAGTCTGAGGTTTGCAATGAGGGATTCCAGTCTATGGTCCTTTTACACAGACACTTACACTGATAAAATTCATGGGTGTTACATTTGATTATACATATTGCAGGGCACCCATAGAGCACACCTGCAACATGTATAATAAAATGTAACACTCATTTTATTAGTGTTAAGAGTCTCTGTGTGAAAAGGGCCATGAACTGCTCCTGTACATATCATAGATGATGCTTCTACCCAGGGGCGGCTGGTGGGTTTTGAGGTTGGAGGGGCAGTAAGGCCGACGGGCAACGGTAGGCGGAGCCAGGGCAATGGTGGGCAGAGCAACCCAGCAGCAAGGAGTTCCAAGGGTTAAAGTTGGATGGACATTACATTACTTAATCAAGGAATTTCACTTAGGTTAGGCAGGTTATAATCACCTCCTCTGTCAGGTTTAAAAGCAGGCAGACAACCTTAAACCTCACTTATAAGCAGTTTTAGCAAAGACACACACACACGCAGTAGAAGTTAAGAATACTGCTTCAGAAAGAAGGACTTGCTGCATGTATGTTGGAGGGACCCCAATCCCTGCTTCAGAAGTGCCTTTTGAAGCAGTATTCTTGCCCTCTGCTGCGTGTGTGTGTGTGTGTGTTGGGGGGGGAATTTCAAGGCCCTTGAATCACCAGACTCACAGTTACATCTCAGGATTTAAAAAACATCCCATTTCCAGCATTGTGACCACACCTAAAGATCACCAGACTCACAGTTACATCTCGGGATTTAAAAAGCATCCCATTTCCAGCATTGTGAACACACCTAAAGATCACCAGACTCACAGTTACATCTCAGGATTTAAATAAAAAGCATCCCATTTCCAGCATTGTGACCACACCTAAAGATTTCCAGACTCACAGTTACATCTCAGGATTTAAAAAGCATCCCATTTCCAGCATTGTGACCACACCTAAAGATCTCCAGACACACAGTTACATCTCAGGATCTCATAACCATCCCATTTCCAGCATTGTGAACACATCTAGAGGATCAGCGGGGGGGGGGGGTCCCCCACGATGCTAGGGGGTCAGTGCCTCAAATTACGTGGGGGCAGGGAGCTGCCTCTGCTTCTACCATTAGAATATTCTGCTAAGAGAACAAGCAAATCAGTTTGGATAAGAGAGAAGGACTTACCCAGAACCAAAACACTTACTGAAACCTATTTGGAGACTTGACACCAGCTTGATTTTATTTTTATTTTTTTAAAATGCCAATTTTAAATCCCTGCATTTCTAACTCAGGAGCAATCGCCGTAGATTTCCTTAGGAAACCTGACTTTGAAGGATTCTCAGCTTGACATAAAGAAGGGCTAGAATAATCGAATGAAGCAAATTGCCCTTGAGCAAAGCTAATCCAGTTTTGCCAAATGAAAAGGGCTGATAGGAAATAATTTCCTGAACTTTCCTCAGGACTTGATGAGTTTTATCCATTGCTGTTTCCTCTTTCTCTTCTGAAACTAAATTGTAAGCCCACTTGGGCAGGGACCTGTTTATAATTAAAGATTGTAAGGCACCAGGTAGTGGTACATTGCTGTCAGTATATAAAAATACTTAATAACTTCCAGTGTTTTGATCACATGGAAGGGCGTAAGCATCAGACTTTGAAGGTATGTTTGTCTGATGGATTATAGAGTCTCATACTTTGGACATTCTCAGTTTCATACTTTGCTATACTTTTTACCTGATCTTTTATGTCAGCAGTGATTTTTAACATCCTTGTTTTTAAATGTCTGACATCTATAGTTTTCCCTCCTACAGCCCCTTCTAAAGTCCCCCCCCCATCAACTCCCTCCTAAATCACTGCCTTCCTATTACGCCTATCCTGCATTTGTTCAGTCTATATTATTTCTTATGGTTTGTTAAATGCCTAAGGTAGGGCCATTTGTGGTGAAAGCTTGCATACTCTCACCAACAGAAGATGGCTCACTAAAAGCTGTCATTAGAACTACTTTGCCTCCAAACATCGGACAGGTTGCGTCTACAGCTCAAGTTCTTTGCTTCCGGTTGGGGTGGCACAACTCAGAGTATTCATTTACAGGTGGCTGCCGAGGTCTTGGTCAGGTGCAAATAAAAGGGACTGGGAAATGTCAGCAACAGGGAGACTTGACCCTATGCCACCCAATCTAAAGGAGGGAGCAAGGCTGACTTCTCCCAGGACAGGACAGAGCCAGAAAAAGCAGACATCCTCAAGTGAGCAAAAGAAGCTGCTGACAGACCTGTATACTGGAGGCATTCAAGGACATGGGAGTTGCAAGAATCTCCACCATGAGACAGATTGTGTTCCAGCTGGCCAGCCCAGCATTCATAGTTATGAATAGGGATGTAAGTCACTGCAAGGGGAGCCCAGGTCTCCTGCCTCCACTGCCTCCCTCTCATCTGTTGCATCCAGCACAAACACCTTGTTTTCACCTTCATGGTTCTTCATGGCCTTATTCCTCCCTAACTTTCTGCCCTCATTTCCCACTACATTCCCACCAGGGAACTTTGCTCTTCCTCTGGCACCACCCTCATGTGCCCTAGAGTCTCCTGCTCCCTAAAGCATCTTTTGCCTCTCCTCTCATGCTGTTCCCTAAACTTGGGATTCCCTTCCTAAACCCTGCTCTCTACCTCAAAACCTTCAGATCCCTTCTGAAAACCTTCCTCTTCCACCAGGCTTTCCCTAGACTGCCTACCACTGCTCACTTATCCTACTGTCCTTTCATTCAGAATCTCTCCCCTGTAACTAAGCTAAGCACATATACCCATGACTTCTCAATTTCATGAAGGCTTCCCTATCTTGCCCTGTGTTCCACTCTTTCCTCATCTCTCCTAGATCATAAGCCCATCAGGGCAGGGCCCTGTTTCTAATTAATGATTGTACAGTTCCAGGTACATTGTTGGTGTGATATACTTAATAACAACAATAATTTGTAGATGCTCACCCACTCACTTTTATTTTTAATCAAAACCTCTTGCTGTTTTTCATACTGTCATATTTCAGCATTGTCTGCTTTTGGGAAAAGAAAGACCCCTCCTTTTCCTCCATATTCTGACCAGTGTACCAGGGGCGGCTGGTGGGTCTTGAGGTTGGAGGGGCATTGAGGTTGGTCGGCTGGCGGGCCAGCAGGCAATGGTGGGCGGAACCAGTGCAATGGTGGGCGGAGTCAGGGCAACGGTAGGCGGAGCCAGGGCAACGGTAGGTGGCATAACCCAGCAGCAAGGAGTTCCAAGGGTTAATGTTGGATGGACATTACATTACTTAATCAAGCAATTTCAGTTAGGTTAGGCAGGTTATAATCACCTCCTCTGCCAGGTTTAAAAGCAGGCAGACAACCTTAAA
>QEPC01001665.1:149931-169388 GCA_003113815.1 Sphenodon punctatus | reverse complement strand
GGGCTGGGTGGGGGAGGGTGGGAGCAGGGTGGGGGGATCCTCGGGGTGGGGGGAACTGGGGGTGGGAGCAGGGTGGGGGGAGGGATCTTCACTTACCTGGCTGCTTCTCCAGTGGTCCCCGGCAGCCCGGGCAGCAGGCAGAGGTGTAGGGGAGGTGGACTTTACTTGTTTTAAATTGCCCGCGTGCCCTGCTCCTCCGGAGCCAGGATGCACGGGCAATTTAAAGGCTAAAAAAAAAAAAAAAAGTTCCCAACCCCTGCTTTGCCACTCTCCCCACCCCCTGCCGCTCTGAGCAGCAGATTGGAGGTGGGGAGGGGCAAGGCAGGGAAGCAAGCGGCTGAGGCTGGCGGCGTGCTGTTGAGAGCGTGCCTCCAGCCTTCTCCTGTCCTGGACCCTTCCACGTGTGGCTGAGGCAGGGAGCAGTGCACATGCGCGCTGGTTCCTGCCACAGCCTCCAGGCCCAAAGCTTCTCCCCTGGCACTTGCATCAAGCGCCCAGGCGAGAGGTTCCATTGCACCCATTAGGCGCAATGGAAGAAGGCTAGCCCCTCCCTCCACAGCACATCCTATGCATGCTGTGGACTGAGGGGCTCAGCCACCCAAATCATGTTTTCAATAGAAAACGCGGTTTGGGCAGCTGAGCAGCTCAGCCTTTTTGTCCCTTCCAGGACCCACTCTCAGAGCAGCTCTGAGAGTGGGTCCCAGAAGGGAGGGAGATAGAGTCTGACAGCAGCAGCAGCCTCTGAAGCAGGTCAGAGGCTACTGCTGCTGTCAGAAGTGGTGGCGTGGTGTTTTTTTTTTCTCTTTATGATGGCGTGGTGGGGGGTCCCCCATGGAGCTAGGGGGCAGTGCCACAAATTTCCTGGGGGAGAGCTGCCACTGCAGTGTACAGATCTGGCAGGTAGATGCCTAGAAGGCCTTTCTCACCACTTGAGAGGGGAAGAGGAGTAGTGACTGTCCCCACCCCACTACATTCAACTTGGTAGGGGCAGGAGCTTGGGATAGGGACTGGGTGGGGGCATGGTCACTTGAGCTGTTAGGGCCAGCTCAGCTTTCTTTCAGACTTGGGCCCATGTGACAGGGATTGTCTGGGGTTGGTATTTAACATTCCACCCTGTGCCAGTCACCATTGCACAGCGTTGGCCAGGAGAGAGACTGAAATTCGACTACAAGGTGGCATTAGAAGAAACTGACCAAAACAAAAGTGAGAGATAATGCAAACAATGTATCTTTATTATACAACAAATTACTCCCTGCCAAAACAGGAGGTCTATATGATAATTGATATACAGAAACCAACATACATATGACCATAGACAATATAAGCACTAAATGAGAAACAATATACCAAAAGTCCCCGTAAGGAAAGCAACCCAGACGCATTTCGGGGCCCAGCCCCTTTCTCAATGGGTCATAACAACAACATTATATATTCTTTAAATTGTCAGGGCTACACAGCTCTTAATTGAAGTTGCAATCTGCTCGATCTTTGTTACTTTTGAGGAAGCGACAAGGGTAACAACCCGTCCCGATTTCCTTCCCCACTTAGCTCTGGCAGTCCCTGGCTCCCCATACACCAAATTATCAAACCCCCATTCAAGCCCCAAGGTTGGGGGTTTGAGGCCCAGTGCTGACACATGTGTAGGGGGAGATAAGAATGGAAAGGTACTGAGGAACTCCAGGGTGAAGACACTTGTAGGTGAGTAGAAGCAGCTTAAACTGTAAGTGGATCTGGAGCCAGTGTTCTGACTTGAGGAAAGGGTTTATGTGGTCGTAATGGTGTGCAAGGACAGCGAATCCTGCAGCTGAATTTTGAATAGACTGTAGTGGAGATAAGTGACTCAGTGGGAGACGTGTGAGAAGCAGGTTGCAGTGGTCTAAGCAGGATGTGTTCAGAGAATGGATTAGGATTTTAGTAGTGTGTTCAGACAGGAAGGTATGGATTTTGGCAATATTATAGAGAAAAAAATGACATGTTTGGGCAGTGTTTTGGAAATGAGCAGAGAAGGAGAGAGTGGCATAAAAGATGATCCCAAGGTTGCGGACTGAGATTATGACATTGTTCTCTACAAAGATGGAGAAAGGTGGGAGTAGAAAAGTGTGTTTAGGAGGAAAGATAAAAACTTCTGTCTTGGCTACATTAAGTTTAAGGTGGCAGTGAGACATACAGGCAGCGATGTGAGACAGGCAGGCTGCAATCTGGGACTGGATTCTGGGTGAGAGTTCTGGTACAGAAAGGTATATCTGAGAATCATTAGCATAAAGATGGTACTGAAAGCCATAGGAAGAGATCAGAGTATCTATCCAGATCAAATTTGTTCCTGTTCTATAGGAGGCTCCACCGCATTTTCAGAACCCCAAAGGTACATTCAACTACATTGTCAGCGGAGCACAGCTTTGCATTGAAGAGCACCTGGGCAGGTGTTCGTGGAAGGGGTACGCCTTCATTAGCCACAGCCTGATCAGATATGCAGGATCTCCACTTACAAAGAAACACATGACCAGACCCTCCATAACCCAGAATATATTGGGGGCAATTTCCCCCATGTACATCCTAGTGAAAAATGGCAAGGTATGGAGGATCCATGAATCGTGGCTCCTTCCAGACACCCCGGTAATAAGTGGACCCTGTGATCCATGACAGCTTGCAGGGAGGTGGAGAAATGACCCTTCTGATTCAGATAGTCATCCTTGCTGTTAGGAGGACAGATTATGGGAGTGTGAGTCAGTGTGGTGTAATGGCTAAGTGTGTAGTACGTGAACTGCAAGGTTGGGGGGACCCTGGTTCTAGTCTCACCTTAACCAGAAATTTACTGGATGACCTTCATCAGTCACATTGTTCTCTCAGCCTAACATACCTCATAGGGTTGTTGTGAGGACTAAAAAGTTGTTCATTTTATATAAAGTGCTCTGAGTGCCATGGTAGGGGGGTGCTATATAAAAATAAAGATTATTATTAGTGCTGAAACTCAGTGTTCAGAAAATTTTGGAAATCACCAAAGATTCTGGTCTTCATTTCGGAATGTCTGAGTTGTGAAGATCAAGGCTGTTCTTTGGTAAACTTCAGATGCTGCTGCATACGTGGCTAGAGTTGAGCTTCTGGAAATGAAACTTAGTGCCATATTTGGTAGAAGGGGGGTATGGGAAGGGACAGTTGAGTGATGGTAATTCAGATGGCAAGTTTTATTGGCTGGCCAAGCCAGATGGCAAGTTTTGATTGGTTTGCAGGGTGAAATTAAAGTGGCTGTATAGCTATTTTCCATTCTCTTTGGTGAATTTGACTGTGTGCTACACTGCTGATCTGTAAGTAATCAGTGGGGGGGTTTCCTCACCTGGCCTAGTATGGCATGGCATGGCATGGTTTGGCCTGACTTGTTCATACAGTCAATGCTGGGGGGTCGGGGTTATGTTTTCTACCACATCATGCTTTTAAAAAAAAAATGAAAAAAAAAAAAAGAATTGGGTCAGTGCTACATTACTGCTGCCTGCTGCTTGGCTCCACTTGCCTTTGCCAGGACTGTTCCCGTTACCAGTACCACACACCACATCAATCAATGCCATATCTTTTTAAAAAATAAGCATGTGCCACTGCTATTCGCAGTGCTTGGCATCTTGAGGCCAGAGGGTTCTCACTGCATGGCTCCCCTTGCCTGGGCTGTTCAAGTTACCAACACCACACACCACAAAAATGCCAAGACTTTAAAAAAAATAAGTGTGTGCCACTGCTGTTAGCACTGCTTGGCAGGCACCATGAAGCCATCTCTCTGCATGGCTCCCCTTGCCTGGGCTGTTCAAGTTACCAGAACCACACCAACCATGCCATGCCTTTTTAAAAAATAAGTGAGTACCCCTGTGGTGTGTGAATATCTAGTTTCTTTCTTGTGGGTGTTACAATAATTATGTCCGCTGGGCTGGCTCGTTTTTGGTGGGATTTCTCCATGCAGTTGCACACTGTTTTGTGGAGTTGTGTGTTGTCTTCTTTCTTACCAAGGCTGTGGCTGCCACATGGTACAGCACAGCCTAATATTAACATGTAAGTTAACTGTAACTTCTACTGTTCTGCCTGCTGTTTGGCACCATGAGGCTAGAGGACTCCACTTCCCCTTGCCTGAGCTGTTCAAGTTCCACAGTACTACCAATGCCATACCTTTTTTTAAAAAAAATAAGTGGGTGCCCCATGGTGTGTGTGTGTGAATGTCTTGTTTCTTTCTTGTGGGTGTTATAATGTGTGCGCTGAGCTGGCTGACTTTTGGTGGGATTTCTCCACAAAGTTGAACTGTTTTATGGGGTTGTTGTATTCTTCTTGAGTGAATGTCCCACTCTTGCTAGCCTGATTTTCTGTGCACTGCTTGGTTGGCATAATGATTTTAAAGTGAGTGCACTCACTGCTGATGGTGGGCCATGTTGTGGGTACAGTACCATTGGGGTTTTTTTTGGATTTCTGCATGCAGTTGCACTTTTGTGGGGTTGTCTTCTTGAGCGATTGTCCCACTCTTGCTAGCCTGCTTTTCTGGGTAGTGCTTTGGCTGTGGGTTCAAGAACTTTGCCAAGATGTGACTAGCCGGGGCACTGGGGGAATACTTTCAGATTTCTTTCTGGTTAATGGTGTGTGGGAAGGGTGCTTGACTTGCACAGGTGGGCTGGGAATTGCAGTTTGTATATCCTGCACAATATTTGCGAAACCTGGTGTGTGTGTGTGTGTGTGTGTGTGTGTACCCGTACCCTGGACTATCCTCTTCTGCCTCATTCAGATGATCCAGTGCCCCTGTTCCTACAGGGCCATGGTGGCTCAGATAGGTGCATATCTTGGTCCTGGATTGGGGAAGTAGAGGGAGAGCGTGAGGTGATGGAAGTCCCATCAGGTCCATCTTTATGGCATGAGTTTCGGGAAGTGACGCCAACCAATGATGTGGATGTTCTGGGGTCTGTTAGCGCCACTAGTCGCGAATTAGATCCATGCCCGTCCTGGTTGCTGAAAGCCTCCAGGGAGACATTAGGGCGAGGGTAATCAACGCGTCCCTTCGGCAGGGGAGTCTCCCCTTCAGTCTCAAGGAGGCTGTGGTGCGCCCCCTGCTGAAGAAGTCATCTCTGGATGTGGACGCACTCGCCAGTTATCGATCTGTCTCTAACCTTCCCTTTTTAGGGAAGGTTATTGAATGGGTGGTGGCACTACAGCTCCAGGTGCATCTTGATAGCATCAGTTTCCTTGACCCATTTCAATCTGGGTTCCGCCCCAGTGATGGTACAGAGACAGTGTTGGTGGCCTTGGTGGACGATCTCTGCCAGGAGATGGACGCAGGACGTTCAACATTCTTGGTCCTGCTAGATCTCTTGGCTGCTTTTGATACAGTGGACCATGGGCTGCTGTTGAGACAGTTGCGAGCCCTGGGGAGTCTGGACAGGACTGTCCTTGGATGGTTCCGCTCATTCCTCTCAAGGAGAAGCCAACAGGCTGTCCTGGGGGCTGAATCATCTAACCTCCGGGCCCTGGAATGTGGTGTTCTGCAAGGTTCCATTCTGTCTCCGTTATTATTTAACATATACATGCAGCCCTTGGGGGAGATCGTGAAAGGGTTTGGTGTGTGTGTCATGGAGGAACATAGGGTCACACACATGTGATACTGGTCTACAGGTAGGCCACAAGCATAGTAAATATGTAAAGCAAAAGGTTCAACATGTATGTAATGTTACAATTGAGGCATGTAAAACTCGACTCATGATGAAGCTCCTGGAAATGGAAAGGCAGTTTGTGGATTCACCCCAGACAGATGGCCAGAGACATTTAAAATGCTAATGCAGGCAGCCATTGCCTACGTGCAAGAGACACAGAAAGCTGACAGAGAGAACAAAAGGAATTCTAGAAGCCTCGAGAAGATATGAAGGGCTTCCTCCTGGGGATATAAGGAGTTGTACCCCAGAGGGGGAGAGTGACTACCGGGAACTCACTCAACATCTTGCAGCCAGCAAGCCTGGAAACTATGGACTGAGACCAGGACTTTGCTTTCTAGCAACTCTAAGACTGAAGACCCAGTCGCTTACATCAAGGACTGAGGCCGCTTTTAGACGAGCAGCGGTCCGTTTTGCGTCGGTGGCATGCATATTTTGAAACTTCCGCCTGGTCTAATTAGATGAGACGGAAGTGGCTTAATATGCACATATTACGACGGAGGCGCATTTTTTAAGTGCGCGAATTAAATACCTCAATTATGAGGTATTTAATACCTCAATTATGAGGTATTTAATTCGCGCATCTAAAAAATGCGCCTCCGCCGTAATATGTGCATATTAAGCCACTTCCGTCTTGTCTAATTAGATCAGGTGGAAGTTTCAAAATATGCGAGCCACTGACGCAAAATGGACCGCCGCTCATCTAAAAGCGGCCTGAGAAGAACTTATGGACCTTGGTAGGGTAAGATGCTTATTTAGGAACTCAACCAGTATAGGTTAGGAATGCGTTATATTTACCTTTGATTTCTAGTAACCACTCTGTATCAATAATCTTGCTTACGTAAATCAATAAACTAACTTCTTATCTTTATGAAGAAGTGTCTGTGTCTAACATTGGAACACAAGTGAGTAACAAGGGTTTTCAAGCTCTTGGGACTCCAGAGATTAAAGAGTCTGTAAACGGGAAGGATCTGGCCCTTGGGTGACAAAGGGGTTGTCCCTGCGGCAGGCTTGAATTGACCAGAGAGAAAAACTGGTTCAAGTGGGCTGTAAGCGAGGGAAACTGAGTCACTTAAACCCGGTAAAGTGGGGGTGCAGACCTTCCAACCCGTGACAGTGTGTTGCCACCAATACACTAATGACACCCAGCTTTATCTCTCCTTTTCAACTGACCCAGGTCCTGCTGTCTCAGTACTGTCCCAATGTTTGATGGCCATGGTGGATTGGTTTTGGCAGAGCAGACTGAAGCTCAATCCTGATAAGATGGAGGTGATGGCGGTGGGTAGGGCAAGGGAGGTGCTGGCTCCCCTCGTAGAGGCATTCCACCCTCCTGTAGCCCAGCAGGTTCGGAGTCTGGGGGTATTATTGGACGTGGACCTCCATCTGGATCGGCAGGTGGAGGCGGTGGCTAAAGTCGCCTTTCGCCAGTTGTATCTGTTGCGGAGGCTGCACCCATATGTCTCCAGACTCGACCTGGCCACCCTTATCCATGCTTTCATCACCTCGAGACTGGACTACTGCAACGCGCTCTACGTGGGGCTTCCCTTGATACTGGTTCAGAGGCTGCAGCTGGTGCAGAACGCAGCAGCTCATATACTTACAGGAACGAGCCGATGGGAGCATATTACTCCCGTGCTCTACGCACTGCACTGGCTGCCTATAGCATACCGGGCCAGATTCAAGGTGTTGGTTTTGGCCTATAAAGCCCTACACTGCCTTGGTCCCTCATACCTCAGGGACTGCCTCACCCTCTGTGCCCCAGAGCAGCTTCTTCGGTCTACTGGGGGCGCCTTTCTGGAGGTCCCCCATGTAAAACTGGGGGCCACAATGAAGAGGCCATTCTCGGTGGCCGGGCCCCAATTATGGAACTCCCTCCCAGAGGATGCATGTTTGGCCCCGAGTTTGTTGGCTTTCCGCCGAGCCTGCAAAACCTGGCTGTTCTCCAAGGCCTTCGGAGATGGGGAGGGTGGGTTGTGTTAAGAATGGTTATGGGGTTGGGTAGGGGTTTTTTTTGTATGAAGTTTTATTTTTTAATATTTGTATTTTAATTCTTATTTTAACTTATTGTTGTTTCTGTACTGTAAGCTGCCCTGAGATGCTGTGGGCATGAGGGGGTGGCTAAGAAATGCAATAAATAAATAAATAAATAAATATCTCATGTGAACCAGGATACCCTTTGTTGCCACATTGCCTCCATGCAGGGAGGACAGTGAGTAGCCAACTGCTTCCCCAACACCCTCCATGGTCTGCACCCATTTGTAAATATGTTCACTGTAAATAAACACAATGGTTAATGGGCATATGTGTGTTGTTTCCTCGTCAAATACCCCATTGGGCCTTTGACGACCATTGTTCTTTACTACAGCCGTTAAGAGGGCTGTCCTTGCGTTTCAAATGGGAATCCCATGGAGGGGAGCTCCATCCCCACTGTCTGATCAATTTCCTTTTGTGGGTGGGTGAATGGACTGCATTTCAGACCTATGGCTTGGAATTGGCCCTCAAAGCCATAATCCCTGAGCCTACAATTCAACCTGATGGCCCGTTCCCCTTGGGTGAAAATGCTCTGGCACAACTCTATGGGTGAATTAACATGATGCACATGGCAACAAGAGGGATTCCAGAATTGGTACAGTGGCCACAATCTACCCATTCATGCTGAAGATCTGATTCACCTCACCGTGGAATGGCATTCTGCGCCTGGTCAACCCAGAGGATGTAGTAGGGGTGAAAGTGGAGCTGGTGCTCACCTGTGATGTGAAGGCATAAGTATCAGCTGTCATCTGGCCCTCCCTCAAGAGGTGCTCTATAGGGCACCATCCCAAGTTCTTCCCCGGGGTCCCACTGGTTTACCTGACTGTTAGAGGGGGCCATGGCTGTGGCTTGTGTGGTTCTTCAGGTGGTGGTGGTGGTGGTGGAGGCAACTGTGCTGGTGCTCGCCTGTCAAGGGACATCATACCTGTCAGCTGTCACATTGCTCCCCTTCGGTGCGTCCTTCAGGCAGTGTTCCCCACCCCTCCTAGGGGTGCCATGCACTTACCTGACTGTTGCCATGTCTGTCCATGATGCTGGCTCTTTTCTTTTTCAGGGTTGTGACATAGGTGGTGTTGGAGCCAACACGCCCTATCTCTTCAGGCACATTTCCTTTAAGGGCTCCTGGTCGGGCTGGGAATTTATTGGGAGGGGGAGGGTGTCAGTTAGCAGCTGGTCATTGTGCCTCTCTGGCCTTGCATGACTGTTTCTCCATGGTGGTGGAGGACCTGTCCCATGGGTGGATGTGCTGCCCTGTCCACATGACCAGTGAGGGGTGAACACCCATCCCCACCCATGTCCCTGCATAGAGAAACCCAGGCTTTTCAGGTTACTCCATGCAGAGAGATGGGTGGTGGTAGGTGGGAGTGCGTGGGTGGCAGGTACGCATGCCCACCCACCACCACTTTTACAGGGGCATTTTCACACATGGGGGATGAGCGGACCTACGTGGTAGCATCTTATTTAAAAATGACCTAAGTCTAACCAGTGGGGTAGAGGTGAGCAGGTGGTGCTATACGCTTTGGGGGATAATGAATTTTGCCAGTTTCATTCTGTGGCAGTTTTATGGAGGGATTTGGCAGTTTTAGGATTAGAGAGTTTGGAGTTTAGTTCACATACTTTTACAATCAGAACAGCCACCACAGATGCGGAAACAGATAAACAAGGAGATGTCCAGGTAGATTATGGAGAAGGGTGGAGCTGAAATTAAACATGAAAGAATGGTGAGTGTGGCCCCAAAACTTTTTAGAGAGGATGGGGTTCAATTATCTGATATTGGCGTCTATCTGTTTTTAGTGGATATTCAGATTATTGTTTGTGACATCCTAGGTATCCTCTCGAGTGTGGGGTGGAGGCAATAGAGCTAGGTAGCCAGTGTCTCTTGTGGTGGTGTTCTAACACAACAATCCAGAACAGCGTGCCCGGACAGGCATTAGGGCAAGCGAAGGCATCAGTTTGGATGGAGCAGTGAGCTGGGGCCACTTCAGTCTGCCAGCATGCCCACCTGACTGAACGCATTGCACACACAACAACGTGAAATCCATGTGCACCCCCACTATGGAGAGTGTGGTGCACCACGCACCCAATGATTTTCTGGGCTCGGTGGCTCGGAGGAGCAGCCAGGTGGGTGAGTCTGTCCAGTAAGCACGGGTGCAGACAGGAACTGAATAGGACTTGGGATCGGCGTTACAGAAAGTTGACATTCCAGGATGTTGGGTAGCTTGGTGTCTGAAAACATTCAGATTGAGTCAGGCACCCCAGATTTGCTGGGGGTGCCCATTTTTTGAAGGTGCCCTGTTGTAGGTCTACACAGTAGCATAAGAAAAAGGCAGACCAAAGGTACAGGAATTGTGATTATGATTAAATGTCTAAATTACCACCATTTGATTCAGGAAAAGGCCTATACAGAATTAAATTCATAATGGATACTTCCATAATAATCCACCACCTCACACATACCCATTGGAAAGACTTCTTCCGTCTATATATGATTGACAGACAGAAGTGATAAGGTCCCTGTCACCTACTGCTCCCAAAAAGATATAAAAAAAACACTTTTTATCCCCGAAAATATCATTTCTCATGTGACCCTGGCTGGGTTTTAAGCTAGGTCTACAGAGGTAAGAAAATAATGAAATAACCCTCCACATCACAAAGCCCCCAAAAGGTTCTTCTCTGTCTGTGCAGATTCGCTAGGTCTACAGAGGTAAGAAAATAATGAAATAACCCTCCACATCACAAAGCCCCCAAAAGGTTCTTCTCTGTCTGTGCAGATTCGCTAGGTCTACAGAGGTAAGAAAATAATGAAATAACCCTCCACATCACAAAGCCCCCAAAAGGTTCTTCTCTGTCTGCGCAGATTCCCTGGTTACCATGGGTGATAAAAGATTTAAAAAAGACTCTATCACAAAAAACATGTCCTTTGATCCTTGAGGATAATAGGCTGTAGTGATCCCAGGTTACTGTGGGAAAGCAATCACCAAGAGGGCAGGGAGTGGAAGCAAAAATGGGTTTCTAAATGCAGTGAAGAAAGTTGAAGTCTCTATTAGATTTAGTCACTTTTTAAAAGAGACCATCACTAGGACTCCCAGATGCCAAGATGATATGCACATTATAACCGAAGAGAAGAGAAGAGGCATTGAAAGCCAGTGTAGAATCACAGAATAAGGCAGCTTGCTCTTGGTCACATTGACTTTAGTAACAGATGGAACTCAAACATTTATTTTATTTATTTTTTATTTTACAAAATTTATACCCCACTCTTTCCGCCACAGGCAGACCAGAGCGGCTAACACCAATAAAAATATATAAATATAGTATAGAACAATTTAAAACACTTTAAAACATAATAATCATAACAGGGGAAAAACCTACTCCTCCCACCCCCATCCCCACCCACCCTTAACCCTCTCGCACACCAAACGCCTGACAGAACAGTTCCTACAGAAGGCCGGGAGGTCCAGGGCCAGACGTGCCCCCACCGGGAGGGAATTCCAAAGGCACGGCCACCAAGAACGTCCTATTCTGCGTGGCCCCCCGGGAAACACGGGGACCTCAAACACAGCACCCCTGGATGACCTCAGGGGCCGATCTAGAACCTGGGGAGTGAGGCAATCTCACAAATAAGCAGGGTCCAGGCCGTGTAAGGCTTTATAGGTTAAAACCAACACTTTGAATCGGGCCCGGAAGACTATTGGCAGCCAGTGCAGAGATTGGTGCACTGGTGTAATGTGCTCCCGGCGGCCCAGCCCCACCAAGGGCCGGGCTGCCGCATTCTGCACCAGCTGCAGCTTCTGAGCCTTCACCATAGGTAGCCCCATGTAGAGTGCATTACAGTAGTCTAACCGAGTGGTAATAAAAGCATGGGTGATCGTGGCCAGGTCAGGAACCGAAACCAGCGGCCAAAGTCACCGCACCAGATGTAACTGGTGGAAGGCACTCCTCGCCACAGCCTCCACCTAGAGATCCAGGCAGAGCTGCGCATCGAGGAGCACCCCCAGGTTCCGTAGTTGGGAAGTCAGCGGAGGGCAGACCCCATCAATCGACGGGGCTGTCAACTCCACCGACTTACCCACCAACATCACCTTCGTCTTGTCAGGATTCAGTCACAGTCGGTTAGCTTTCATCCTGTCCCCCACAGCTGCCAAACACCGGGTAAGCACCGAGACAGCCGGGCCTGGGTCGGTTGAAAATGAGAGATACAGTTGGGTGTCATCCGCATACTGACGACACCTCACCCCGACCTCTCTGATCACCTCGCCGAGTGACTGCATGTACACATTGAACAGGAGAGGGGACAAAACTGAACCCTGCGGAACCCCACACGGGAGGTCTTGGTAAGATGAAAAACAATCACTGAGCACCACCCGCTGAGTTCTTCCAGTCAGAAATGAGTGGAACCCCTTTTTTAGTTTTCCTCTTGATCCCAGGCACACAACTCTCACCTGCTTGGGTGTTGCTTATCTTTGTTCTTTGATAGCAGTACGTATCCAAAGCTTGTTAACATGAGAAGAGTTGCAGATTTTCCTCCCACACACATTCCTACCCAGCAGCAAGAAATAAAAATAGCAGCAGCAGCAACAGCAGCAGGGCTGTTTCTCTGGATGGATTAGTGAGGTGCTAATTACCCCCTTTGTCTCCCTAACCTGGTACAAACCTTACAGTGCTGAGGCGGCAGTACAAGATAAAAAAACCTGCTGTTTTACCAGCCAAAAAGGTAGTTGGAGGGTATGCATCTGGATGGAGGGAATTCCACATTGAGGGGCCCACTACAGCAAAGGCTCAGTCACCCACCAATTTAAGGTACAATGGCAGGATCCCCAAATAAGGGGTGGTTTCTGAGTGCAGATAACCATCAGGGTGAGGTTCCAGGAGCAGGTCTTGTGGAGACTGAGATACAAGAGAGCCAGCTGACTTGTGTGAAAATGAAAACATTTCTCAAAGAATGAGTTCTCTGTGTAATACTTACAGTCTTGATTCTGCACTTAGCTCCACTTGGGTGCAAGAGTCCATATTAGTTTTGTGCATCATGGGACCCACTTCAGCCTTTGCCACATACCTCTAAGTGACACAACAGCAAGCCTGGTCCCCCCCACCACTCCCCCCATATATTATAACATTTACCAACATTTAATTCCAGAAAAGGTTGAACAAAACGTTTTAACTCAATCGATAATTAAATGCCTTTTGGATTAGAGGAGAAGCAGGGGGTGCATACTGTATATCGTCATCTGACAGCGTGGGTGACTTTCCTATATCGATCAAACAGGACTTTCCTAGCAGGTATATTATCTGAGATCACTAAATTAACTCCAGGACACCAGCCTCCTAGCAAGATTAATGATACATAATTTACTTTTATGAAAGAAGCAAGGATGCAATAAATTAGAAAATGCACACCACCATTAAAGCAAATTGTTAAATATCTCCCGCATTCACCTTATTGAGTAGTTGACAAATGGATTTTACATTCAGTAAGTCACATCAGAACTATTTTCCATCCCATTGTGTGATCAAATATATGAGCATTTCACAAATTATATTATTCAATATGTAATGCCAAGCATGTGTGTGTGCATATATATGTGTGTGTGTATGTATGGGGTATGCCTCTGTCTGTGTGTCTGTGTATATGAGGTATGCATTTGTATGTATGTGTGTGTGTATACCCTGCATACGTGCATACACATACTCTAATGTTAACAATCCATTTGGCAAATGTTTTCACACACACACACACAGAGTAATTACGCCTGTAAGTGATCACATGTACAGCTGAGTGTTAGGCATTAATTGACTTAACACCCATAATTAAAACCCTTTCCCTGTGCACATGATCACTTACCTCCAAGGGTAAGCTATGCTGGAGTCTGTACTCCTTTTTAATCAGGAGCACCCCTGGGTAATCACCCCCAACTTTGTTTTAAACACTCTGTTGCACGTGTGAATACTATGGGGATTGAAGCACAGGAGGGGTATGTAGTCCCATAGAATGCTTGTTTGAAGAAGGCCAGCCCTGATTGTCCTTACTAAAATGTTTTAGTGCCACTGACACATTCCCATGGAGTTGTGCAAATTGTATCACCATGCACTCCCAAGAATATGCAGTTAGAGGGAGATCTGGGTATGTGCAAACTCTGTTTCCTCACAAGCCCCACAAGTGGGGGAGGGCAGCATAGAAGCCCCCCCATACATGAATTCCATTAATGAACTTCCAATGACAATGAGTGTGAGAAACACTGGTGTAAACTACAGTCCCACGGGCTCTCATGAGCTTAATGGAGAGACCATGGAGATTCAGGAGAGGATGACCTAGAGTGTTGTTTCACAAAGAACCCCAACTTCCCTGGATCCAGCACTGGGTGCAGAATTAGCATCAGAGAGTGTTTAGAAATGCTCACTGGAATCACATAAAATCAGAGGGACCATCGCAAAAGGTGGAAACAACTCATCAGCAAAGAAAGAAAGAAAGAAAGAAAGACTTCAGCAAATTCTCTTTTATTAGCATGTAAACAAATGTCACATGCCCCCATGCCAGTCTCTAACAGATTCTGAGCCAAGAATAGTGTTCTTAAAGCAGACAAAAGGTATAAACAGACAAGATGTTGCCCCACTTTCACCCCCCTGAATTCACCCACTTGTCTATCAGATGACTACCAGATGTTCACCCCCGGGGCTACCACTCATGGCATCATCCCAGGGCAGGCTGATGATGCTGCCACGTGGGCAAATCCAGGGAACGGTGGGCCAATGTGCTGCCCCGTGGCTACCTCCCGTTTGTTGGGGGTGCTGGGGGTAGCTCCATCCCCATCTGTTGGATGCACGGCTGCCATCCACTCATGTTGAGCACCATAGAGTTGCAGCCAGCAGCTTGGGATGTCTAAGCAACTGTAACTCTATGGCAGTGGTGGTGGTGGTGGGAGCATGGGTGGGCCACAGCAGGAAGAAATGCTTACCTGTTAGTTGTAGTTCCTTGCAGATCCTGCGGGTGGCGGCTGGCCAGGGGGCACGTAGCAACCATGGGCTCCAGGGGTTTCCCCTCTCATGATTAACACCCAAAGTTTCCTCTCATTGCACTACCCTAACTCTAAAGCTAATGATGATGGGGTGACAGTGGGCAGTTTGGAAATCGAAGCCTGAGTCACAGTAACATGCTAGGTGCTCAGTCACGAGGCTTGTACACCTTCCAAAGTGCAATAGACAATGACAGAACAAAATGAGAGCAGCCAGACTCATTTCTCACACACGCTTCCCAAGCGGAACAGTATATATAGATAAAGAAATCACAAAAGAGATAAAGCAGCCACTGCAGCACAGCTGTCATTCTATCCAAGGGGTCTAGCGATATCAGAACCCATAAAAACACAAAGCTCAAAGGGGTGGTTGATGACAGCAGGGACATAATGGTTCACCCTTTCAGACACGCACAAAGACATTATCTGAAAATGTGATGAAAAGTTTTTGTGCACATAAATGTTTGTTTATACAAACCCACCAACTTGTCCATGAATGGGCATATGAGTTATGCAAATAGACTGCTCACTAGCTGCCTGGTTGTACATGTACTATATAACCAGGGACAAACATGGGTCTCTGTGTGTATAACCCATATGTCACCAGAGATGTCTGGGTATATTATCCTTTTTAGGGAAGGTTATTGAGTGTGTGGTGACTTGACAGTTGCATAAACATCTGAACTGGATTAACGTTCTTGATCCCTTGCAGTCAGGTTTTCGCCCTGGATATGGCACGGAGACTGCTCTTGTGGCCTTGGTCAATGACCTCTCCCGTGAGTTGGACCAGGGTCATTCGACTCTATTGATCCTATTAGATCGCTCAGCTGCATTTGATACCGTTGACCATGAGTTGTTGGTGACTCGGCTGTGGAACCGGGCAGGGATTGGCAGGACCATTCTTTAGTGGTTCTGCACCTTCCTGGCTGGGAGAGTCCAGTTTGTAGTCCTGGTTGATTTTTCATCTTCTCCCTGGGGCCTTACTTGTGGCGTCCCGCAGGGTTCTATCTTGTCCCCTGTCTTGTTCAATGTGTACATGCAGTCTTTGGCGGAGCTTGTTAGGGAGTTTGACGTATGGTGTCGTCAGTATGTTGATGACACCCAGCTTTATCTCTCATTTTCATCCGACTCAGGCCCGGCAGTCTCGGTGCTTACTTGGTGCTTGGTAGCTGTGGGGGATTGGATGAGGGCGAGCCGTCTGAAGTTAAATCTTGAAAAGACGGAAGTGATGGTTGTGGGGAAGGCTGGGGGAGTGATGACTCCCATCATTTATGGGATCTGTCCTGCCCTGGTATCTCAGGTTCAGAGTCTGGGGGTGCTCCTGGACCCACAGCTCTGCCTGGATGCCCAGGTGGCGGTTGTGGTGAAAGGGGCATTTCTCCAATTATATCTGATGCGTCAACTTTGGCTGTATGTCTCAGACTCTGACCTAGCCACGATCGTCCATGCTTTTATTACTCGAGATTGAACTACTGTAACGCACTCTATGTGGGGAACCTTGGTGCTGGTTCGAAGGCTGCAGCTGGTGCAGAATACAGCGGCTCGTCTCCTAACATGGACGGGGCGACGCAAGCATATTACACCATTGCTTCGCTCTCTGCACTGGCTGCTTATAGTCTTCCGGGCCCAGTTCAAGGTGTTGGTGTTGACCTTTAAAACTCTGAATGACCTAGGCCCTGCCTACCTGCTGGACCACCTCACCCTCCGGGTCCTGGATCAGCCCCTGCAGTCGGCCGGCGGCACCCTCCTCGAAGTCCCCCGGGTTTCTCGGGTGTCGACCTTGCGGAGGGCGTTCTCTGTGGCTGCACCGTGGTTGTGAAACTCCCTTCCATTGGAGGTCCACCTGATTACCGACCTCCCCTCTTTCCATAGACAATGTAAGACCTGGCTGTTCCGCTGTGCTTTCCCTGAGGGAGAGGGGGTGGGTGGGTTGGGTTAGGGTGGAGGTTATGTTGTTTTTATATTGTGTTTTAATAGTGTTTTAAATCCTATTATTACTGTTTTAAAATGTTGTTAGCTGCCCCAAGATGCTTTTAGCAGGAGGGGGCGGCATACAAATGTAACCCTGTCTCCTCTGGCAGGGTTGGGGTTTAGAACTGGTGACTTCAGCTCCATCTGCAGGAGCCTCTATCCTCTAAGCCAAAAGACCCGAGCCCCTCAGTTCTGAGAATAGCAGGTTCATGAACCTGTGAGTGGTTAGTTACCACTCACACCACTAGAGGGGAACTCTGCACCAACCCTCTCTGGGGGCTACACAAATTTTATTATAAACAAATTCATTAATAATCTGTGTCCTGACTAGCCAAGATTTATAGTAATCAGATCACTAAACATTATTTTGGATCAGCATCACTGATGCACACCAGCAAAACATTAATTCACATATCATATATTTTTTAAAGCCCCTCTTCATTGGGATGAGACAGAATGGGAGAGTTATTATTGTCAATTTTACTCTTGGGAGGCTCTCAGATACTCTACTGAGGAGATGGGCACCAAACTAAAAATCTAGAGAGGCAGGATACGACGGAACAGAATCAAACATGACGGAACAGAGCTCTTTTGCCTTGCACGTAGTGGCACTATTCACCTCAGGTAGAGGATTGGAGTGTTCAGAATTTTTGAAGCCGCCGGACAAGATGTAACTGCTGAAACGCACTCCCTGCCACGGCCACAACCTGAGATTCCAGGCTGAGTTGTGAATCGAAGAGCACATCCAGACTCCATACCTGCGAAACCATGGGAGGGCGACACCCCCCCACACAAGAGGAGATTCAACCACTCCCAGGCCCTCACCCACCAAAATCACCTCCGTCTTGTCAGGATTCAGCTGCAGATGACTTGACCTCATCCAAGCCCCCACAGCCGACAGGCACTGGGAAAATAAAGAGACTGCATGGCCTGGGTCGATGGAAAAAGAGAGGTAGAGCTGAGTGTCATCAGCATACTGATGACACTGCAAGCCCTGAAACCCTCTCATGATCTCCCCTAACGGCTGCATATATATGTTAAACAAGAGGGGGGACAGAATGGCACCCTGTGGGACTCCACACGTGAGTTCCCGCAGGGGAAGACATACACTCCCTCAAGACCACCCAGTGAATTCTCCAGGCCAGGAATGAACGAAACCAGTCCAAGACCGCCTTGTCAATCCCAGCACAGTCCCGCAGGTGAGTCACCAACACCTCATGATCGACTGTGTCGAATGCAGCCAAAAGGTCTAGCAGGACCAATAAGGTCTGAAGACCCTAGTCCGATGCCAGAAAGGAGATTGTCAACCAAGGCCACCAATGCAGTCTCCGTACCATACCCAGGCCGAAACCCAGACTGAGAGGGGTCAAGGAAACCGGTGAGGTCCAGGTGTTCTTGGAGCTGCTGTGTCACAGCCCATTCAACAACCTTCCCTAAAAAGGGAAGGTTAGAGACCGGCCGATAACTAGCAGGAGCATCAGCGTCAAGAGATGGTTTCTTGATCAGGGGCCTAACCACAGCCTCCTTCAGGCATTCAGGCACCCTGCCCTCCCGAAGGGAGGCACTAACCATCCCAGACAGCAACGGCCATAACATCTCCTAGCTGGCTTTCACCAGCCAGGACGGGCAAGGATCTTGTTCACAAGTAGTGGCACAAATAGATCCCAACAAGGACTCCACATCGGCAGGTGATACCATCTGAAACCGATCCCACAAAACAGGACAGGACAGGACATCCATAGCCCCAAGATGATCCTCTGCAATAACTGTGGAACCAAAATTGTGATGGATGTGCGTGATCTTATCTACAAAGTACTCGAAAAACAAGTCACAGCGGTCACTGGATTGCTCCAGGTCCACGCGAAGACAGGCAGGACTGACCAAACCTTTCACCACCCAGAAAGGCTCCGCTGGATGTGACTTTGCAGATGCAATAAGGGCAACAAAGAACTGCTTCTTTGCTGCCTGCTCCGCCACAGAATAGGCCTTTAAACTGCTCTTATGCTGCGATCGATCATACTCATCGCGAGTCCGGTGCCACCGTTGCTCCAACCGCCTGCTCTCCCGCTTCAAGCACCGCAGACCCTCAGTAAACCAAAAAGACCTGCAGGAGACTCGGGAGGGCAGTGGATGCCTGGGAGCCACTCTGTCAATAGTATGAAGACCCCCCCAAAACCCCCTACAACACCAGGCTAACCCGTTTTCCCCACATTTTTGCATAATGTCTGAATACATTGGTTTGCAGGATTTCCTGCTTGTGAATTGCAAATAGAACACAAGTGACAAGGTGAATACCAAGGTTTAGCATTGGGGCTAGATCACTCGGCTGCTTTTGATACCGTGGACCATGGGCTGCTACTGAGATGGCTGCGTGACCTGGGGGGTCTGGACGGGACTGTTTTTGAATGGTTCCGTTCATTCCTCTCGGGGAGAAGCCAGCGGGTGGTGTTGGGGGATGAGACATCGTGTCCCCGCGCCTTATCATGCGGCATTCTGCAGGGTTCTATTCTGTCTCCATTATTATTTAATGTATACATGCAGCCCTTGGGGGAGGTCGTGAGAGGGTTCGGGGTGCGGTGTCACCAATATGCTGATGATACGCAGCTATACCTCTCGTTTTCAACTGACCCAGACCCTGCTGTCTCGTTGCTATCCCAATGTTTGGAGGCCGTGGCGGAATGGATGCGGCAGAGCAGACTGAAGCTCAACCCCAATAAGACGGAGGTGATGTTGGTGGGGAGAGCGAGGGAGGTAGTGGCCCCCCTGGTTGGGGGGGTTC
>QEPC01001665.1:125536-147980 GCA_003113815.1 Sphenodon punctatus | reverse complement strand
GCCAGGCTAGGATCTATCTAAGAACTGTTGCATTGGGTTCATGCTGTACCTGATTGTGTGAGCAGGATAATAAAACAGTGTTGTACCCAATTAAAAACGTCTAATTTGTGGTGTGGGGGTGACTAAGATCCCTTCTATGTGAATCTCTCATATGTGCAGACCAGGGTGTGTGGGTCCCCCGATCCAAAGAGAGCTAATTCCTTTAAATCCTAACACACCCCCACACTAATGTCTCAGGGTGACCTCTCCAGGTTCTCAATTAAGTCAATTGGGTATTCCCTAAGAGTTGAATTCAGGCAGGACACGGGGCTTTGCACTCCCTCCACCTGATTGGATTAAAAGTCCTCAGGGAGAGATTTCCAACTCACTGCTTTGAAAACAAAAGGAGACAATTACAGTGCATCACTCGGTGTGGGCCAGAAGGCAGGAGGGGAAAAAAAATCCTCTGTCTGGGCACATTTTAAGCTGGTGCAAGCTGATGATCCCAGGGAGGTGCCATGCACTGTGTGCAATAAGGGTGGTGGTGGTGCACTGTGTGCAATAAGGGTGGTGAAGCATGGGTAGGTGGTCACCAATCTTGGAATAACTGCCATGGCGAGACACCTGAAGTCATGCCACAGCACCCTGCTGCTAAGCAGACAGGCAGGGGCAGTGGATGCCAGTGGGTTGCCAATTGCAGCAGCCACGCCGGCCAGTCGCCCACCTCCTTCAGTGGGCAAGCATCCTGCACCAACTGCTGCCTCTAGCAGCAGGAGCAGTATTCCTGCTGGGGGGAAGAGCATCAGCAGGAGCCTTGCCAGCAGTGTCAGTCCACCATGGAGGAGTTGGGGTGGGGGTAGCTGCCAAGGCCACTGGCAGCTGGAGGGCCATGTGGCTTTCAAGTGAAAGCCATGCACCTGTTGGGATAAATGATTGTGCTGGATGGGCAGCCCTTCTCCATTGTAGAGGACATGGGCTTCAGGTGGCTGATTGGGTTCCTGGCCCCCCAGTTTAAGCTGCCGTCCCACACCACCATCAGTTGGAATGTGGTGGCAGACCTGTACAGGGCTTTGAAGGACCAGATGAGGGAGCAGCTGGCAGGGGCTAGGGGTGCCACCATACACTTCACCACAGACCTGTGGTCCAGTCAAAATGTGCAGCACGCATACCTGGTGGTGACAGCGCACTGGTGGCAGGACTCGGAAGAGGCAGCATTTGCCACTACCAGTGGCAGGAAGGGTCCCAAAGCAGGGTATAGGTGGGCCCTGCTTCAGGCACAAGTAATGGACAGCCCCCACACCGTTAAGAACATCGAGGCAGTCCTGACCGCCATGGTGAGGGAGTGGGTCACACCAGGTGCACCCTTCACCAAGGGATGTGTGGTGATGGACAACGCGGACAATATACTGAAGGCAGTCCATGACAGGGGCTTCACCGCACACACCCTTCACCTGGTGTCAGGGATGCTCTGGGCTTGGGGGATAAGGGGATTGGGGCAGGCACCCATAGCTCATTGATTGAGCAGGGGAGGAAGCTGGCAGGGTTCTTTAACCAGAGCGTGAAGGGCAGCGAGCTCCTCCGGGTCAAGCATGCCGAGCAAGGCTCCCCGGTGCACCAGATGGTTCAGGAGGTCTCCACATGGTGGAATTCCACCTTCCTGATGCTCGAGCAGCTTCTCGAGCAGAAAGCCACCTTGCATCAGGTTCAACTGGTGATGGACAGTGGGGCACCTCCAGCGTACTATCAGGCAGAATGGGAGATCCTGGCTCACATGGTCTTCATGCTCAGACCATTCCTGGATGTGACAGTGACAGCTCCACTGCCACCCTCAGTCAGGTGACCCCTCTTGTCCAGAGTCTCCACAGGAGGCTGGACGAGATTCTCAGGGGTGTGATTGTGGCCCTGAGGGCAGGAAGCTGGCCGATGAGGCGCATGACCTAACATGGCAGCTGAAGGCAGGGCTGAAGGCGCCGTTTGATGAGCTCCTGTGGAAGAAGGAATATGTCCTGGCAACAATGCTGTACCCCAGGGTCAAGGGCAGCATGGCACACCAGACAACACTCTATGGCCACTGGAAGGGTGACCTGGTGGATAGGGTCTGGCAGGCAGAGCGGGCTATGCAGCAGGATGCCCCTGGGGATGGTGGTAGTAGGAGCAGCCACCTCTTTCAGCCAGCTGGGTCTATCCCTGCCCCCAGCCCTAGCAGTAGCAGCACCAGCAGCAGCAGAAGCAGCTCGGCCTATGTGCAGGCCACTGTGGGGAGCATGGCGCCGTGCACAATAGGACAAGCAGCATGGCTGAGGGCAGTGGTGGAGGTGGTGCTCCAGCAAAGCTACCGGAGGGAGTACGATGACACCTCAGCAGCTGTGGAGACCAACCTGGAGGAAGAGCCATGCATCAATCCCAGAAGCGATTCCTTGGCCTACTGAGCCGGCAAGGCCAACATGTGGCTGGCCCTGTCAAAAGTGGCCATGGGTATACTGTCCTGCCCACCACCGAGTGTCCCCTCCTGGGGGGCTGTCTGCAAGGTGAGACCCTGTTGCTGGCACATCTTGGGGTTAATTACCTACACTACATGTGCTGCTGCTGTCAGGTAGGGATCTGTGACAAGCTGTATATAGTGAGATTCTGCCACCTGCCAAAAGCAGCACAGAAGGATAAAAGAGTGGACTTGACAAACAAAGCTGGTAAGGTAACATAACAAATAGAACTTTTATTAAAACATTTTAAACAACAACAACATCACCACACAACTTTATAAAACCAAAACCAAAACCAAAACCAAATATTAATATAAAAGAAAGGAAACTTAGGGGTCTACTCTTTGTCTTTGGGCCTGTCCCCCGGAACTTGGGGGAAAGACAAAAGGGGTACATGGGACCGAGGGGCAGGAAACACATGCTCTCCATTTTGTAGCCATGTTGGATGGCAAGGTCCATGGCCCCTGCCACGGCTGCCTGCCACTTGGAGACCGACTGGCAGTAAAGTTCCAGGTCGGCGATCTCGGCCGAGACGTACTGGGAGTATGCCTCCACCTTCTGTTGCTGTACCTCAACCTCCTGGAACTTTCTCACCAGCCAGTTCACCATACTGACTGCTTGCAGCCATAGCCCATCCACAAAGTCCTGGGTAGGCCTCTCCACTTTGGCCCGAAAGGCCCTTGCCGCTGAAGACTCCTCCTGGGGGGACTCAGCAGAGCTGGAGGAGGGGGAAGGGCTCTGATGGCCTCGCTTCTGGTGTGCCTTCATCCCCTTCTTCTGGTGACGATGATGCTCTACGCCAGAGTCCTGCTGCATCACCCTCTTGCCGTGGAGTTTCTCTATGTGGGCAATTAGGCTGGATGTGGTCCCCTGGCTGCTCTTTTTTATTGTTTTGCTGCAGACCTAGAGAACATAAAAAGATGGAAACATAAGAAGTGCCATACTGTGTCAGACCAATGGTCTGTCAAGCCCTGCCTGCATTCTGTCTCCACAAGTGGGTGGGTGGGTTGCCAATCTCTCTCTGCGGGGGACTTCCTAGCAAGTCATAGGGCAATCCATTTCCTGTTGTTCCAGTCCCCATGCCTTACCTTGCAGACGGCGAATCCGGTATGCTTATCACCGTCAGACATCTGACTTCATGCTCCTGCTGTCTGGCAGTGGTGACCTCCACCTCAATGGTGTCCTGCACGTGGCACTGGCACCAGCACCGGGGGAGGCATCATCACCCTGTCTGAAACAGGAACACGTAAACAACACCTAGTAAATAATATTATAATATCATGCATTTATGATGATGCCTCTAGTCCTCCCTCCTTGGGGTGCTAGGGGATGCTAGGGATGGCAAATGGAGAGACCCTTGCTAGCACGTGCAAATTCTGCCTTTCTTGGGGTGCTAGTGGGTAGGGATGGCAACTGGAGAGTGGAGACCCTTGCTAGGGATGACTGGCACATGTTTGGGTGGGGGTGCTCGTGCTCATGCCTGACTGCTGGAAGAGCCCCCCACACCCTCTCTCTCTGTGGCAGACATCTGCTGCCACCCGCTGATGCCCACTGTTTGTGCTTGACTTCCCACCACCCATCCACCCACACATCAGTGAGCTCGGTCTAAAAGATAGTATTCTTCTTGTCCTCAAAGTAAAAATAAAGTTTACAAACCTTGCAGCACCTCCTGTGCCCAGATCTTGCTCCTCTGATGAGGAGATGACCTCCACCACTGAAGGTCCAACAACCTCTTCCTCCTCCACCAGCTCTGCCACCTTGGCCGGCTTCCAGGTTCTATTAAGCCTGACCCACTTCATTTTTTCCCCAAAGTCCCACACAAACACTACAGCCAAACAGAGCACACCCACCAAGTCACCAACCACAAGCAGCCAAAACAACACAGCCAAACAAAACCAACACACAGTCCAACACAGCCAAAACACACCAAACAGAACCAAACAGCCAGTCAGCCACAACACACATGCTCTCTCTCCACACAAGCTCTGCACGCACTTGAATTTCCGGTTTCTGGTTTCCGCTGCGATCTTAGTGGTGTTAGAAGGGCAGAGGAGCACAAGCACTAGCTTTGGCATAAGCACCCCAAAGTGTCGCAGGATGTCAAGTTGCAGAGATCACCCCGGGGGGCAGGACATATGAGAGAGAGACTCATTCAGGCAGTAGCAGCAGGAGGCTGGCAGAGGAGTGGCAAGTATGGACAAAACTTGATCTTGTGATTCTTGTCTCTCTATATAAGAATCCGGGTTCTCGGCTTGTTCTGACAAATGAGAACAAATCGAGAATCAGTAGTATACTCGTCAAGAAACATGAGGAAAAATACGTGGCAGGGCATCAACTTTCAGAGATCACCTCAGGAGGGCAGCATTGGCACCCCAAAGTGTGTAAGGGCATCAACTTGCAGAGAGTACTCCAGAGGGGCAAGAGATGTGTGAATGAGACACACATTCAGGCAACAGCAGCAGCAGCGACAGGAGGAGCAGCAGGGACTGACTTTGGCACCAGCACCTCAAAGTGTGGCAGGGCATCAAATTGCAGAGAGCATGCCAGGGAGGTAGCACATCTATGAAAGAGAGAGAGACTGGTGGCAGCAGCAGCCGGAGGTGGGCAGAGGAGCAACAGGCACTGGCTTTGGCACAGGCATCCCAAAGTGTGGCAGGGTATCAACTCGCAGAAATTACCCCATGGGGACAGCACATCTGTGAGAGAGAGAGAGACTAGTCACAGCAGCAGCAGGAGGAGGAGGTGGTCAGAGGAGCAGCAGGCACTGGCTTTAGCATAGGCACCCTTTCTAAAGATCATGTAAGAACTAGTTATTCCGCTGGGCCTTTGGGGATGGGGGACTGTAGGTGGTGGTGGTGGGGGGTTGGAAGGGTATATTTATTTTTTGACTGTAGCATTTAGCCTTTTTAGCAATTTTAATATTATAATACTTGTTTTATGTATTTTATTGTATTTTTATATGATGCTGCCGCTCCGAGCTGCCATTGTACGGGAGGATGTGGGGTAGAAATGTATTAAATAAATAAATTAAATAAATAAGTATGGTCGGGTGTCAGCTTGTAGAGATCATCCCAGGGGGGCAGCATTTGTACCCCGAAGTATGACAGGGTGTCAGCTTGCATACCCTAGGTGGGTAGCATATCTGTGAGAGAGACACAGACTGGCAGCAGCAGCAGCAGCAGCAGCAGCAGCAGCAGCAAGAGGTAGGCAGAGGAGGAACAGACACTGGCTGTGGTATAGGCACCTCAAAATGTGGCAGGGCATCAACTTGCAGAGATCACCCCAGGAGGGCAGCATTGGCACCCTGAAGTGTGCTAGGGTGTCAGCTTGCAGAGACTAGCCTGGCGGGGTGGGAGGCAGAAGAAATGTGTGGGAGAGACACATTTGGGCAGCACCAGCAGGAGGAGCAGCAGGCACTGGCTTTGACGTAGGCACCCCCACAGTGTGGCAAGGCGTCAACTTGCAGAGATCATCCCTGGTGGGCAGCACTGGCACCCCAAAGTGTGGCAGGGGTCAACTTGCAGCGATCACCCCCGGGGGGCAGGACCTATGAGAGAGACTTAGATGTGTATGTGTATCTCAATGCCAATTGGCCAGTGGAGCCAATCCTATCTCCCGTCTTGTTACATATTAACTTGTGACTGCTCCCCCTCACCTTTCTGAGTTGTTTTCCAGCCTGCTAGCAAGCAGGCTACAGGAAGACAAATGAAAGCAAATGAATATCATTTGCATATTCATTCATTTTCTGGTCTTTAGTTACTAAAATGAATGGGGCTTACTTAAAAAATGAAAATGAATTACAGACCACTTTGCAGCACCTGCACAGCAAAAATGAAAGCAGAGGAAACAATAAGGCATGTAAGAATAAAAAGACACAACAGATACCTCCCCCTGTAAATTTAAAATGTGGGAGGACAGTCTTGAATGAATGTGCCCTTAGTCTTTCTTGGGCCTCAGTTGCCAATCTGTAAAACAGAGAGAATTCTACTTTCCTACCCTACAAGGGATTTATAAATGTAAGTATATGTAAGGTTGGAGGGGAGATTGTGCACCATTTAGATATTATGGTAACATGGACCATATAAATATCACTAATACACAGACTCATGCTAGCTGCAATCAAAAGTGGCACTGAGCACCCTCCCTTCCCGCTGACTCGTAGGCGGCATCTACACCTCACAAGATGGGGTGTTCTGGATGCAAGCAGACATTGCAGGAAATCAATAAAGCAGTCACTTGGAACATTATTTTTTCCACCCAAAAAAAAAAATGGAGAATTTTTAGTGGAAAAAATAATGTTCCGAGTGGCTGTCTTTAAATATGGTGCAGAGAGGGCAAGTAACTGAGGTGGATTACTCAGGCCTGACAAGAGGGAATGATTGGGGGCATAATTGTACTGGGTAAGCTCACTCCCTTCCTCCACTATGAGAATTTCCTTAATATTTCTTAAAATATGAATGAAATAATAATTGCAAGTAACATATGTGCAAATAAAGTACCAGCATTGTCTCCAGAAACTGATTTCAAAATTTATGAGAAAGGAATGGGAAGTAGGTAGTCTGGGGAGCCCCCATCTACCAGGATGTACCACCACCCAAAATTTTTCTCAACAAGCCTAGAGTCACTGTTTGGGACTTCAGAGAAGGTGTGACTTTTGAGAAGGTATTTGAAATGAGGAGAAATCAGGGTTTGCTGTATTAAGTATTGAATACCCTACTCTAAATAGTTTGGACAGTGTGAGCGCGACAATTTCTGCATCTTCCAAATTAAGCCTCATAATATTGGGATCAGTATGATTAATGAAGAGAAAGGAACAGTTTCCCCCAGAGCTGCACTGCATTTTAAGTCACAAGTGACCTTTAACTCTTCCAGCTGACGATGATTTATCTCATTTCATCGTTGCCATTTCCTCCCTGCTATTCATAAATTGGATTCTGCTATTACCAATGTGAGCCATTCTCCTGGCAATTGTCTATGTTCCCACACCAAAAAGGGAAGCTTAAGCCACATTCATACAAAACAGAAGATACCCTCTGGATAGTTTATGTTGGGTTGGTGCTTGTTTGTGTGGTTGCATGTTTCACAGAAGCATAGAATTTTAAGGTTGGAAGGTACCTGAAGGGTCATGTAGTCCAAACTCCTGATCCATGGCAGGATATCCCTGTATACAGCATCACAGACAGAAGCTTCTCCAGAAAACCAAAAAGTGGAGAAAGTGGGCAGGGGGTAATGAACCCCCTGTCAGAACATCAAGATGAATGGTAAGTGTTACCCCTGGGTAGGTTTCTCCCAGCTAAGGCTCATTTATATAAGTGTGAATGTCTATGTGTCACAACGACTATTTTGCTCTGATCCCCGGACCTCTCAGCCCTGCCCTGTTTTTGAAGTCAAACCACATGAATGTTACACCAGGGGAATCCTAGTGATAATTTTGAGACATTCCACTCCCAGGTGAGAAACATACCCGTGGTTAGAAGGTGAAAATCGTTGTCTCTCTCTTCTAAAACAGAGCCTAGACCCTCCTTAATTCTATCCTCATTAAAAGAATCCTCTTGGAGAAGATGTGTCTGAGATTTTTACAGTGCATTCAGCTGTTACATTTATTTCCTCATTCACAGTTAAGGCACAATAGTATAGGAGGAAAGAGTAAGAAGCTTGGTTAATGCTTAATACAAATCTAACAGGGCCCTGTCTTTTAACTTTTTCAATCAGCTTTCAGTTAAATACATCCCTTTCTCTGTAATCTTTCTGATGCAATTCCTTCCCTGAAATTCAAAGTGCCTTTTAGGATGAGAAAGTCAGGGTTTAGTGCAGGATTAATCAAGAGAAGTTAGATATAATGCCACATTGATGAGAATAAGATTCACAGCCTTTCTTCACCCCCTTATGGCTTGACTAAGGGTGTTTTCAGACAACACACTGCCCACCCACTATACATGGTCTTTTTCACATAGACACTCTAACGCTGACCAAATATTTATTATTTGTTTATTTATAAATATTTATTAGCCGCCCCCTCATGCCAGAGGCATCTCGGGGCGCTGTACAAAAATAAAACAACAATAACACTTTTTAAATTATCAAAAATTTCAAACATTTTAAAACAGCACAACCCCCCACCCTCCCCTCTGAAGGCCTGGGTGAACAGCCAGGTCTTTCAGACTCGGCGGAACACCAGCAGACCCGGGGCCAGGCGGGTTTCCTCCAGGAGGGAATTCCAAAGCCGTGGCCCAGCCACCAAGAACACCCTTTCCATTGTGGCCCCCCGCTTAACACGGGGGACCTCCAGGAAGGCGCCCTTGGCAGTCTGAAAGAATCACTCTGAGGTGCGGAGGATGTAATGGGTGTTACATTTTATTATTCATGTTGCAGGGCACTCATAGAGCACACCTGCAGTCCTGCAACATGTATAATAAAATGTAACATCCATTTTATCAGTGTTAGAGTGTCTGTGTGAAAAGGATCGTGTCACAGGGCACCCTGCAACATGTATAGTGGGTGGTGGGTGGGTAGTGGGTAGACAGTGTCTTGTCTGAAAACTCCCTAAGACTCATATACGTCCCAAAAAGTTGACAATCCTTGAAAGGTTGCACAATGTTCTCTGTATGTGTCCAGGTGTATGTGTGCATGTATAAAATTCTTCTTCCATATGTATAATTCCTGACTGACCACATGGCCTCCTCTTCACCTCCTCACCATTATACCAAAGTATTAATTACAGATGAATCTGAGGATGTTTTTAGGTGAGCGGCGGAATCTAGCAGATTGACAAATCTGCTCTTTAAAAAGTTGTACTGGGAATGTTTATATACGCACCGGAAACTGCCGGCCACCGTTGAAAACATCAGCGCCCAACAGCTCACGCATTATTTTTAAAACTGGATTTGTAAAACAGCAATATTGAGATTTTAACAAATCTGGTTTTAAAAATAATGTGCAAGCCTCCAGGCACCGCAGTTTTCAATGGCGGACGGCAACTTCTGGTGCGTGCAAACACTCCCCACGTGACTTTTTAAAGAGCGGATTTGTTAATCTGCTAGATTCCCCTGCTCATCTAAAAATGCCCTGAGTAGTTTTCATTGTCAGCTGGAGATGCTTTACCATTGCTGCAGGAAGGCTGCTTACTTAACAAGGGATGTAATCACCTTTAGTTTTGCCCAAGCAAAATTTTAAATTAAAGCTGACATTTGACAAAAGTGGATTATTGACACTTTTAGTCATCCATCCTTGAGTAATCTAGGTGTCAGTGTTCTAGGGAATCCACTGCCAGTATGGTGTGGCTATTGAATTTCTGGCCCAACACAGCTTCTGTGAACTTCCTGCAGAAAAAAGGAATAGATGACACTTAGTGGCTAGCAGATTGCAGACCCCCCTGACAGGAGCAGGGCACTGCCAAGTCAGGTGGGTTATTGCTGAAGTGCAACCACCTCTGGAACTAATCAGAGCCACACTGCTCAAGAGTTCAGAAGGGAAAATGAAGACCATTTTGCAATTTGGGGCAATTCAAGCTGACAGCATGGAACCTGACATTTGGAATTTAGCCAGGACTCTGGAGCTAGCATTCCCCATCTCTCCTGAAACATCCCATCAGACCATTTGTAGCACAGAAAAGAAACAAATGTGGTGAAGGGAAATACCTGCCTTGCTGAGTGCCTGCACTTATTGGATAATCCAAGCCTTTGGCTGGCACTTGAAACCACTCCTAGTGTCTTCACCAAAAAGGATGTTTTCTGTCAGCAGCCTTAGAAGCAGCTGTCTTTAATATCACATACAGAGACAGCGTGGGCATGGGGAAGGCTACCCTTAATTTAAAGTGGAGTGGATGGGTCTTGAGGAAGAAGAGGAAGGTAACAGAAAAACTAGAGAAGATTGCCAGAGCTATCCCCCTGTCTTTCTCTTGCAAGGATTCAGGGCAGCCTTTCACCCACAGTAATACAAATTAAGATAGCAAAAAACCCAGAAGCTGTTCTTGGTGTTTCTTTGCAACACAAATTGAATCCTATTACACTGAAAAATGACTCCAGAAGTGAAAACTAACAAACCAAGGCAAAGAATATATTGGTATAAGGGTCAGGTTCACTTCTTATGCTTGTCTACGTTACAGAATTTCCCCTTGACATAGCTACATTCAGTTAGCAACTGCAGACAGTCTCCATAACTAGGAATTATCTCTGATTCCACTTCTAACATTTTTTTGTTTTTATTTTTATGTTTTAATATGTTGTGATCCACCCAGAACTACAGTGACAGGAGGAGGTGGCCTAGAAATCTAAGAAAATAAATAAATAAATTAAATAAACAAACACCTCCTTTCCTCCCTTCCCCTGCCTCTGCATCAAGTTCCTGTGTTCATGGAACTCCCAACGGATTTATTTTCAGATGACAAGGCTTTTCTACCTGCCTTTCCCCCTACCCCTGGACATAACCCTCAAACTTATTATTTAATAACTAACACCCCTACACAGGCAATCCCCATCACTGATGTCCCCCATCATCTGTTTCAGCAACCAACATATCACACAACACATTGAAACATGCTGGAACTTCCACTATCTTTTAAAGTAAAAGAAGAGAATCCCTACAAGATAAGCAGAGAATCCCTATAAGATTAACAAACTCTCCTACATGTATGCAGTGTAGCAAATGCACATATGCATGCTATTGCCAATAGGTACCTTTACCTTTCAGGGGAGTTTCTAGCAGGGCTCCGGCTTTTGGCAAGTGAAAGATTTCAAGCCAGTACACCTTATTACATGGGTGGTCGAGTTATTGAACTCTATTGACAAAGAGCTGGATTTTCCAGCAAGACGGAGCTTCATTAAAATTCTGCAGAGACTGAAAATTCAATAATCTCTCTCACAAAGCACTGCATGAGTAGGGCTGATTAGGCAATTTCTCTCTCATTCCATTTCTTTTGCTAAAAGCGTTGTTACTTCTTGTTGGTACAAAAAGACAATCATTAAATGAGCATTTGCTGAAGTTGATTAAGCGGAAAGTTTTAAAGGTGCACTGGCTCCTTTCTCAAGGCTTAATTGAGGTCTTAAAAAAAACAAAAAACTAGTCCACAACACAACAACAATACAGTACTAGATTATTCTAGGGTGCATTATTGAAAATACAGATCTGATAAATCCATCCTGGGTTCTTTCCTCTTTTCCTCCAAGTGTTCCTCCCATCCTGGCAATTGTTCCACTGGCAGACCGTGATGAGCTGTAGCTGGAACATGCCTAAAACAGGTATATTTTAGGCCTACTGTCTTCTAATTCACTTTTTCTTCTGTCGATGGGATTAAAAGAAAGAGAGGATCCTACTGCCATAACTCTCATGCTGCAGAAAGAAAGAAAGAAAGAAAGAAAGAAAGTGAAGACTCCAGAATTTGGCATTGTATCAACATAGTAAAATACTGCACTGAAGTATCCACAATGGACCTTGATATTCCATGGATGTCTCCTTCATCGAATTAGTGGACTCTCCTTTCATCCCAAGAGCGTAGCTAGGTTAGAATGGGACCAGGTGCATTGTAAAGACTCCAAAGGCACTAATGAGTTGCACCATGGCACTTCTGCCTCTCTCCACTTGCAACACCTAAGACCTGGAGGCTGCGGCTCCGCTACCTGCCTCATGCCGCTGCTGGTGCTTGCTCCATTCTGTGCCACCTGCTGGGTGGGTCCCATGCGTCCCACATGCTGCAGGCACTTGCGCTTCCACTCATCTCTGGGCGCTTTTATACAAGCAAGTTGCCGTGGTGCGACCCACTTGCGCGATATTTCAAAATCCCACAAGGCGGGATTAGATGAGATGGAAGTCTGGGATCACATGCTTTGAAGGTGGTCGCACATTGTTTGCAGACTGCAAATTAAATACCTTGATCATGAGGTATTTAATTTGCAGTCTGCAAACAATGTGCGACTGCCTCCAAAGCGTGTGATCCCGAACTTCCATCTCGTCTAATCCTGCCTTACAGGATTTTGAAATATTGCGCGAGCGGGTCGCACCACGCGACCCACTCGTGTAAAAGTGCCATCAGTCTTTGCCTGGCCACACCACAATAGGACACGATTTGTGACTTCCCCTGCCAGTTTGAGGCCTGTGGCCCCTCCACCCCTCCCAGCTTGGGTCCCGGCACAAAAATCCCTCCTGACTCTGTGATAGGTAAACCCCTGTTTCATCCAACTCCTTTCATCCAACTAGTCAGCCTTACACCAAGAAACATTCTGATTTAGGGAGCCTGGATAATATTCTTTTGGCCTAAAAAATAAAGCTTTCCAATTGGATACACTGGATGTTTTCACATGTGACAGTGCCCACTGCCACTACAAACTTACATGGACAGTGGTGGGAGACGTCACTCCTTTCAGGATTCAGCCTGGTCACTGGACTGACGAGACAGTGGCTGATCCAGGGAGGGGGCAGGGAGACGCATGGACGAGCATCCACCTGCCCTTGCTCCTGCACTGCGTGCAGTTGCCAACCCCTCCGACTGACAGGCAGTCATGACAGTCAATGACGGCCACCATGGTGCCTCCCCCCCTCTCCCAATACTCCAGATCAGGTCTAAAGTAGGCTTTCAGACATGAAAACCTACATTACTCCAGGTCCAGCGACCGGATCCCGATCATCGTGGGGGCTAGCCCTGGCTGTGACTCAGGGATTTCCAACCCTCACTGGAGAACCATCTGGCAGGTGCCTTTTGACGTGATGGTGGCACCTGGGTTAAACCGTGCTAAGGTGGGTTAAACTGTGCCACTGTCATGTCTGAAAACAACCATTGGTAAAAAAAATTTTTTTAAAAAAATGGGTATTTGACAAATGGAATGGACACTTACAATAGATGTCTGAGATGCCATCATGACAGAAGGTGTTCAAGAACATTTAGATGGTGCCTTCATACTAGAGAAGGGAAGGTAACCGGATAAAGGACAGGCAAGAAGAATAGTCCTGCAGACAAAAAGGTTCAGTATGATTGGTGCTGAATGGCTTTTCTGGACTTACCACCTAAGCATTATATTGTATAAACCTTCCAACTAAAGTCTGTCTGATACACTGAACATCAGACGTGTACAATGGGCAATTCTAGGATGTAATTATGCTGTTCACGGTGGTTAGGAATATGACAGAGTCCACAGCCTTCAGAGGCCGTTTTTAAATGGGCACGGCTGTCCAAGTCTGCTGAGTGAAAGTGCCCACTCAGGTGGAGAGCATGGGGAGGGATTCTAATGGGCGACTGCCTGAGTGGGTACTGCGGCAGCCCCCATGCACTCCCCCTGCCAGGGACCATGGGGAGGGGGAAGTGGGCAGGACTGACCTTTGAAATTGACATGTCCCATCATGAGCCCTGGGAAACCCGGGCTCCCCAGCACTCTTGGCCAGTTCCTGTGCCTTGCAAAGGCTGTTTCCCCATGCACGGTGCTTCTGAATGGTGGACCACTCAGCTGACATAGCTGGCTGCCACTGACCATACAGGCTGGGAATGTGTGGGCATAGGCTCCCACACACTTTTTTGACTGCCCCCGCATAGTGCACTCAGAATTTTGCCAGTGCTCCATGAGTGGTGAAGAGTGGGTGCTGCGTGGGTCACAGAAGCGCACACCCAGCCACACCACCTTCACACAGGCATTCGGGTGGTTGGTTGATGGATGGATCTGCATGTTTACTTCTCATTTAAAAACAGTCAGAAACACCAAGCATCCATCCATCTCTGCAAACAAGTCTCCAGGATGAATTCTACGGGCATAGCTATAGTAAGTCGAGCAGGTATAGCTGCACTGGGGCCACATGACTGGGAGGTGGGCATACACGTGTAAAATGCATGAGCGCACTGGAGTGGCGTGCCCCTGCAGGAGGCCTGGTGCGTCTTCAGCACCAGGGCCCATTCCCACCTAGCTATGCCCTCGATGTATTTCCTTTATTCTAGTATCTTGTAAGGCTGTTCATAGCATGTTTACCCAGTTGTCCGCCACTGGATGTCAATAGGGTCCTTTGTCCAGCAAAGCAATTTTCAACTTGAGACAGATGAGCAAACAAGTTGTTAGATTTACTTTATTTAGCTGTTGTTTCTGCACACAGTATCTCTGAAAGACAGTGCTGACAATGCGTAAGGCCCTCCACTAGAGGGCAGGCAAAGCTAACACTTTTTATGGGGGAAGGCTCAGCGAAGGAGAACCAGCTTGATTGGAGCTACAGTTCATTCTTGCTGTTCTTCTCCCTCCTTATAACAGCCCTTGCAAAAGACTGGTAAGGGAGAGTCCTGCTCATCCCCAGTTTAAACTAAATATGACCTGGTAACAACTTGCTTGAGTTAGACAAGTTAGCAGAGCTGACTCACATCAACACAGACATGGGCCGTTTTTAGACGAGCGCGGCGGTGCCCCCTCTTGTTTTTCAAAAGAGTCGGCAGTCCTTTCTACATGTGACGCTGCCACCGAATACGCGCATGCGCGGGCGATGTGCATTCATTTCCGGCCACGAACTGACCGGGTCGGTGATCGAGGCCAGTCATACACGGCCGGAAATGGATGCGCATCGCCCGCGCATGTGCGTATTCGGCGGCAGCATCACGTGTAGAACGGACTGCTGGCTCTTTTGAAAACAAGCGCGGGCACCGCCGCGATCGTCTAAAAAGGCCATGGTGAGCAAGATAAGGCCATATTTGCAAAATCACTTCTTTTACCACAATTGCACTTTACATTAAATGCTGAGTAGTAGGGGTGGGACTTGGGCAAAATTTCAGTTCTCGGTTTTAATGATATCGGCTCTCTGTCTACTGGTTCTCCTATTGGTTCTCAGTTCTCTCAGTATCATATTTTTAACACTGTATTATTCACAATGTTAAAAATTTGATTAAAAAACCAATGCAAAAGATCCGATACTGCCGATACTGAGAAAGAACCAAGATATCAGATTAATCCGATATAGCCATTAGTGGGTACTTTTCGTTCTCGACAATACCGAAAGCCCCATCCCTACTGAGTAGTGAGTATGGAAAGACCATCCTGTGTGTTTCCAAACAATAATTATAGTTTCAGTTTGTTATAATAGCATTCCCCCAACCCCCCAACAGGATGTTTTGGCTAACTAATCTCTTCCCTGTTAAAAAATAAAGACAGGTACTTCCTACTTGTCACCCACAGCATCCGCTACCTTGGGTGACCCGTTGTGCATTAGCTCTAATGGGATGCTGGGGCACCATCCACCAGCCAGGATGGCACCTGTTCTCAGTTAGCGCCAGATGAAGGGACATCATTCATCAGCCAGGATGACACTGGCCCACAGGGAGCACTGGCACCACACTATATGCTTTGGCCTTGACCTATAAAGAGTCGTCCTGGGACTAAAGGGGAGTTCAGGAAGCTCCTAGGACTTCCTCTCCCCTATATTATGGACAGACAGCCATTCCACTCTTGGCTTGCCATCTGTGTCGATCTCCTGCTCTGTCTCACTGTCATTCCCGCTCCCAGCCTCTGCTCCTGCACCTACCCAGCTCGTTACCCCACCCTGCTTAAGCCTCTGCCTTAGCACCTGCACCACAATCCAGTTCCTGAGTCCCTGCTTCAGCCTCTGCACCTGTGTCTGCCCAAGTCCTGGATTCTTACACCACACTCCTAGCCTGTTCACCGTCTCCAATCCTTGGTATATTACCAGCCCCGGTGTCCTTGCCTGATCCCTCCAACTGCCTTCTGGACTTTGACTCAGACTTGAAACTGACAATGAACTTGGACTTCCCTTCTTGCCTCTTCTTTGGATTGTCTCCTGGAATTCGAACCAGACTTGCGAATTGACTATGAACTTGGACTTCCCTTGTGCCTGGGTGAGTGCCTAGCCAGAACTGGGGGTGAGCTACGCCCAGCTTCACCCCTGACACTACTCAAGTTAAGATAGCATGGCACTTTTCATTTTCAAAGCATTAACGCTGTGAATTTAGCCGTGTAATATTATGTGCAGATAGACAAGTATTGATCCACCCCCACTGGATAAACTGAGGTACGGAGTGGAGAGATGACTCAGTCAAAACCACAAGTGCTTCAGTCAGAGCCAGGAAGAACTCAAGAGCTCCTGGCTTCCTTTCCTCTACTAAGACCACAGCTTTCTCTCTACCTACATCCCTGCACGGCACCAAAACCGCTTTCCACATACACACACAACAACTCCTCCAATTGCTGCTTCAGCTCAGAGTATTCTGGTACCTTCCACACTGCCACCCTGAAGGAAAAGCAGGAAACCATGTGGAGAAGCAGGAAACCATATTAGGCTAGGCTTGAAGATAGTGAAAAGTTCAAATTGGATGCCACATTCCAGAAGAAGCTCAAACAAGTAGGCAGGAATGGCAAGGGTGATGAGGAGACTCTGCCTTTTCAAACACGATGGGTTCCCTAACCATTTCAGGATCAAGTTCACTCTGCTCTTGGTTTCTAGACTCTTCCATGGATGTGCTGTAGCTGTTATGAAGATGTATATACTGGCTTTGTGTGTATAAGACTCTCATTCATCATAAACCTAATTGGAAACAAAGACATAGTGCCACAGATTTAAATGGGATTGCTTGCATGGTTAAACACAGGTGTACAAGTACAGGCAACTATCCCACTAAGAGGATAAGGGACATATTTCCATTGGCAGTTAAGGCAGCTTGCCCTTAGCTTTTTTGGTAAAGGCCTTTGTCTGTGCATCAGGACACCAGAGTCATAGTCCTGGCTCCTCATGTGTGCTTGATTTAGGGCTTGATGAGAAGCACATAGAAGCCAGTGGGAGCCTTTCCATTGACTTCAAAGGGCTTTGGATCAGACTGCTGCACAGTAATTGTGGCTGTTGTGTTGTCTGTATTACATGAATTTATTATAGACTGGCATCCAGACAACACTGCTGACAAGTTACAGATGCAGTCAACTGGCAGGATCCAAGCACCCCCAGACTCAATATCTTCTGAACTGAAATCCTTGGTCTGGACATAGCACACACACTGGGCCCATCTGGGGCATTTAACCCTTTAACATGCCTTTTAGGATGACACTGAAATTTAACACTGCAGAATACAATCCCCCCCCCACCCCCCGAAATTCATCGTCTCTTCTCTCCAGACGTGTCTCTGCCTCCTGCTGCTGCGCAGAAAGAGCATAACGTTGCCTCAGGAAGATGCATTTAACCCTTTAACATGCCTTTTAGGATGACACTGAAATTTAACACTGCAGAATACAATCCCCCCCCCACCCCCCGAAATTAGCATCTGGCTGCTTTGGGCTGTTGCTTTTAATCACAGGGCAGACTTGCAGCCACATTTCCTAGCAGCAGACGCACTAATGAACAGCAATCGCAGGAAGGAATCACTGTCTCTGCTGAGGCCGAGGTGAAACAGCAACAGTTAAATGATCCCCTCTTGCGATGGCATTAGTCAGGCTGCTCAAAAATATGCGCTTGAGAAAGCTGGAGAAAGTGATTTGTCTGCGACAGCGCTGCTTCAGAAAGAGAAAAATGAAAACCACAACCATGCAAAAAAGAAAACTCCTTTTAATGAGCTTCTGATGCCTCCTGGAAAAGCAAGAAGGGATTTGAATGCATACACAATTTTGAGACAGAAGGATATTTTCTGCTGGGGTTTTCTCCCTCCTCTTTTTTTTATTGCCATTTGAAAAACGTACGTGAAAATAGGATTTTTGTTGTTAGCAACAGAAAACAAGAAGGAGCAAGGTTCACCCACCCAGCTGTCACAGGAAATGGCCTGTGTGAGAAAAACGTACCCAATCCTCCCCAATTATCTTAGCCCAGTGCTGCAGAAGAAGAGGAGAACGCCCTAAGGGGGGCACCATTTAAGGTGGGCAGTGGGGGAGATCTTAGGACTTGGAGGGCGGGGCTGAAAGTTGGGCAGCCATTTGCAGTGGGGGAGTGAGGAACGCTCACACAACTCAGTGCCCCCTCCCCCTTGCTGGAGAAGCTTACACATGCCCCTTCCCCTCCAAAACGAACCCAGAGAGGAGGGAATTGGGTTTAGCCCAGAGTCTCCAGATTTTAACCCATCCACTCCAGCTGCCTGGATCATCTGGAGAAACCAGGGATTTGTGATGGGGCGTGGGACCACATTCAAAAGGGGGCGGGGCGAAGAGGCTCTCCTACCACCCTTCTGATGCATCTCTGAGTGTTGTGATGTCATGATGGGGGTGTGGCCATGTTGAAAAGGGGCAGCAGTGCTAAGCAGCTCAGCTATATAAGTGGCTATACTCTCATTAGCTCCTTAATTTCATTTGTGAAACTGAAACCTTTGGACAATGATAGATGTTGTAGGAGAGAAATGGGCCTTTAGCAAAGTTTCAATTTCCTCATAAGTCTTTGGGCTCATTCAGACGTGCATTTAAATCGCACAGCCGCCGCGGCGGCATCGCGTGATTTAAAGCACCGCGCACTTCCGGGTTGGTGTGAATGCACCAATGCAGCCTAACGCGAACTGCTGGAGTGCGGTTTTAAAAGCTGCTCGGAGCAGCTTTCAAAACCGCACTCCAACAGTTCACGTTAGGCTGAAATGTGCACGGTCGGTGCATTCACACCAACCCGGAAGTGCGCGGTGCTTTAAATCGCGCGATGCCGCCACCGCGGCTGTGCGATTTAAACGCACATCTGAATGAGCCCTTAGTATTTGACAAAGCAGGTGCAACAAGCGATCGTATAATGGCATATGTTTTTGCCCCCCACACACTTAAGAATGGCCTGTTTCTGTTCAGGGTCCTCAATCTTATTTGCTCCCAGATAATATGAAAGTCTTTCTAAATAAGAATTCCATGACTTACATCAAATTCCTCAATGTGTCCCAGCGTAGACATAGTTGCAGGCAGATGTGCTGACTGAAAGTTCAAGAAGGATCCCTGAACCTGAATGCTTGCTGGTCGTGCTTGATATCACAGATCCTCCTATATATTATTATTATTATTAACAAATATTTATATAGCGCCAGCAGTGTACCTGGCACTTTACAAGGTAATAAAATAGACACGGTCCCTGCCCCTAGGGCTTACAATCTGAGAGACAGGAGCTGGGGGAGAGACATAGGAAGGGGAACAGAGGGAGAGACAAGGGGTCTAACATTCATGAAGATGCGAGGTCTCAGGTGCACGTACTTGGCTTGGTTACGATGAGAATGACAGCAGGCAGGTCCATGTTGCAAGGATAAGGGTAAACCGATCGTAGGTATAGGAATAGTGGCTCAGCAGGATAAAGAGTCAGACAGAGCAGAGCGAAAGAGGTGAGTTTTAAGGAGAGATTTGAAGGTATGAAGGGAGGGGGCAAGGCGGATGTGGACAGGGAGGGAGTTCCAGGCATGGGGGGCAGCAAGTGAGAAGGGACGAAGGCGCTTAGGGGAGCAGGGAAGGCGTGATGCAGGGAAGGCGTTACTGCTTGGTCTCAGCAACAGCAGAATCCCATTGTTAGTGCCAGATAAAGGAGTGTTGGATATGATTGGGCACGAGTACACACGGAGAAGACCGCATGCAACTCAGCTTTATTTCAACATGGAGACTCCTAACCTAGAGTGCTGCAAGGACACAGGAAAAGGAAAGTGAGAGTGAATAAGAGGAGAGAGAGGTACAGACACTGCTCTGGTAAAAGAACAACCTGTGCTTGCCTAGCACAGTGCCTCTTAGAATGTTTTTAAACATAACAAAGATCGAGTGTCAAAACCCCTGAGCACGTGTTTGGCTGTTGCATGTAAGCACCGTAACAATCCCAACACCAATATGGCCACCTGTTGAACATATGATGTGAACAACCATTGCATCACAATGACAATTTGCGTGTTTCAGCTTAACACATGGCCAACATTGTGTCTAATGATATTGCATGGCGTGTTATCAGGTACCACACAGGAAATGAGATGACAGTGCTTGCGTGCTGAGATCAGGAGGTGAGCAAAATATCAATTTGCCCCAAGTTGGGCTGTGTGTCTAAGCAGCACCACATGGTGAACACAGGGCCTTCATATCAAGGTCAAAACACACATTCAGACACTTGTTGATGTTATGTCTAAAGACACCCATAGAAAACATTCTGTACACATTACAGCACCACCTAGCGCATACATAACAGAACCACTAAGAATAATTATTGGGATTTTCTGGAGAAACCTCTCAGGACTGGTTACAATGCATGCAAACATATAAATGAATATGCATAAACATCAGTTAAAATACCTTATTCCAAATTTCACTAAATCCTATCCCCAACTGCCAAATGCCTGGCTAAATAAAAAGTCTTACATTGCCTCCAGTAGATGAGCAGGCTTTGGCTTAGGTGAACCTTCAGGGGAACAGGGTTCCATAATTGATGGGAAGCTACTGAAGAGACTTTTCTGCACACCCTTGCTTTACAAACTTGATGGGAAGATGTTGCATGCAAGAGGGCGCTCCCAGCTGAACTCAGAAGGCGTAGTGGGAAATAAGAGAGAAGGTGGTCTTTCAGATATGAAGGATCCAAGTCATTAAAAGCTATATAGGTCAAAATCACTCAGCTCCTTGAATTGTGCCCAGAAAACAACTGACAGTCAGTGTGGACTCTAAAGCACAGGTGCAATGTGCTCCCACCAACCCACCCCAGGCAGAAGGCAGGCCACCACATTCTGCACCTGCTGCAACTTTTGAACAGTCATCCAGGGAGCCACACAAAGTACGTTGCATTAATCTAGCCTCAAGATTACAAACACATACATGATGGTGACCAAGTCCAATTGCCTTTTTACCAGATGCAGTTGGTGAAAGGCACTCTTGGCCACTGCAGCAACCTGGTATTTCAAGTTCAGCAATAGATCCAGGACCACCCTAAGACTACAAAACTGGATGACCAAAGGAGGTTGGACCCCTGATGGCAAGTGTCCCTATTCTCCCCAGGTTACAAGATTGAGTAATAAAACATAAGAAGTGCCATACTGGGTCAGACCAATGGTCCATCTACCACAGCATCCTGTCTCTGACAGTAGCCAATCACAGTGACTTGGGAGAAGCACCCAACTGGTCACAATGGGGGATCCATTCCCTGTTGTTTTCCCCCAACTCCTGTCATGTTCCCTGATCCTGTCTGGCTAATAGCTACTAATGGATCTATCTTCCAGAAACTTGTCCAAACCTCTTTTAAACTCCGCTATAGTACTGGCCCATACCACAGCCTCTAGCAGTAGATTCCACAACCCAATTATACGCTGAGTGAAAAAATATTTTATTTTATTTGCTTTAAACTTGCCACCCATGAGTTTCATGGAGTGTCCCCTAGTTCTAGTACTAGCTGGGAGGGTAACTAACTGCTCCTTGTTTATTAGTTCCACACCACTCATGATTTTTATAGACCTCTATCATATCTCTTCTCAGTCGTCTCTTCTCCAAACTGAAGAGCCCCAACCTACCAAGCCTCTCCTCATATGGGAGCCCTTCCATGCCCTTGATCATTTTTGTTGCCCTTCTCTGTACCCTTTCTAGTTCAGCTATGTCTTTTTCAAGATGGGGCGACCAGAACTGCACACAATATTCGAGGTGTGGTCATAGGGATGCGCGAACAGGACGGAGTTCGGATGTTCAGACATTCGAACTAAAACCCTAGTTTGGGTTCATGGTTTTGGTCCAGCAGAGTTCAGACCGTTCAGATGTTCGGCGGAGTTTGTCGCCACTGAGAGGCTTGGGGTGCTCCAGGGACCCCCGGGAGGTCTGTGGCGGCATGACAGGCTGTTGGAGACCCAACAGCAGCAGAGACCTGGAAGGTTTGGCACTTTACACCCCGGGTTGCCCGGGCAGGTGTGGGGTGAGAGGGGGTTTGTAGGGAGAAATGGGGAAGGGCCCGTAGGCTGGGAGAGCCGAAGGGAGGATTCACACACCCTTGCGCTAGGAACGCAGCGAGGCACCGTGGGAAAAACACGCCCTCAGGGTGGAATAGGGCTAACAGGATCAGTAGTCCCCAGCCTGACTCATCATAGGGCATCTGGGTGTCGCATGCCTCAATTGCTGCGTTCACCACACACACACGGG
>QEPC01001665.1:102720-120723 GCA_003113815.1 Sphenodon punctatus | reverse complement strand
GTGCGGCTGGCGGGGCGGGGGTCCCTGCCAGCGCTGCGGGTTGCCGCGGGGTGCCTAGGGGCGGGGCTTCAGGCCCCTTAGTCCTTACAGCAGGCAGGTTCGGCGCTTGGCCCTTGGGGGTACCCATGGCACCAGGGCTGGCTGTCTGAAACCCAGCGGTGGCAGCAGAGGCTGGGAAGGCTTGGGGCTTGGTGGCTGTCCTGGCATCCCTACTTGGCTGGGCATTGCAGACTGCCAGGCATCAGTGGAGCTGAAGGAGACATTGGATTGTCTGGTAGCAGAACCCATGGTACACCAGAGGCAGCTGTGGCAGCAGCAGCAGACAGGCAGCATTACATGAGCAGTGGAAGGCAGGCTGAGGCAGGGTTCAAGGTTGGCAACCAGGGTGGGTGGGCAGACAGGCAGAGTGGCATGAGAGGCAGTAGCGAAGGCAGGCTGGGACCTTGGCAGGGCATTCAGATAGGCTGGCGAAGACTTTGCAGCATGAGAGAGCAAGTCAGATAGGTGGGCTGAGATTGTCTAGCAGGAGGCCAGCTGGCAGACTTACAGCTTCCCAATGCCACCCAGTGTCATGAGGTCAGTCAGATAGGCTGGCCAAGGCCACCTAGTCAGAGAGAGAAAGAGAGAAGCAGGGCGGGCACTTGGAATTGGGAGGGAGGGACTGCACCTCAGTAGCAGCAGCCCAGATTGAGGAGGAGCCCCATCCCAAGACTGCCCCTGGCATGGGATGGCATGTGCCACTGCACCATCAATCCATGTCCAGGGGCAGCTCAGGGAATCCCAGCAGCGGATGGTTCACCTTGATGAAAAGCAACTGCTCCACCAACTTGGCCCCCATTCTAAGGCGGTGCGGCGAGCAAATGTCCCCCACCATAAAGAACGCTCACTGGGGACACTCATTGGTGGGCAGGACAACAGAGCCTTGGCCACTTTGGACAGGGCCAGCCACATGTCCCTCCGAGAGTTGTGTCACCACCATGTTCTGCCCCTCCCATCAACGCTGTCAGTGGTGCAGCAGCAGCAGCCAGTTGAGGCCCAGAAGCGTCAGTGCACCATGGAGGAGCTGGGGAGGGGGCAGCTGCCAAGTCCATTGGCAGTTGCAGGATGTGGAGGGTGGCGTGCCTTTCAACTGAAAACCACACGCATGTTGGGGGAAATGATTGTGCTCGATGGGCAGCCCTTCTCAGTGGTCAGGGACATGGGGTTTAGGTTCCTGATTGATTTCCTGGACCCCCAGTTTAAGCTGCCCTCACGCACCACCCTGTGTCAGCAGGTGGTGCCAGCCTCGTACTGGACTTTAAAGAAGCAGGTGAGGGAGCAGCTGGCAGAGGCTGAGGGTGCCACTGTCCACTTCTCCACTGACCTGTGGTCGAGCAGAAACATGCTGCATGCCTATCTGGCAGTGACGGTGCACTGGTGGTAGGACCCGGAGGTAGCATTTGGGAGTGGCAGGAGGGGTCCTGAAGAAGGGTATAGGTGGCCCTGCTTCAGGTGGAAGTCATAGATGTCACGATCCCCACACATCTCAGAACATTGAGGCAGCCCTGACCACCATGGTGAGGGAGTGGGTCACTCCAGGTGTGCCCTTCACCAAGGGGTGTATGGTAACGCACTGCGCGACCAGCATATTAAAGGCAGTCCATGAGAGGGCTTCACCAGCATCCCTTGTGCTGCAAACACCCTTCACCTGGTGGTCAGGGACTCTCTGGGCTTGGGGGAGAAGGGAATTGGGGCAGGCACCCTTAGCTCCCTGATAGAGTGGGGGAGCAAGCTAGCTGGTTTCTTTAACTGGAGTGCAAAGGGCAACGATCTCCTCTGGGCAAAGCAGGCAGAGCAAGACTCCCCAGTGCACCAGCTGGTGCAGGATGTGTCCACCCAGTGGAATATGACCTTCCTGATGCTCGAGCCGCTTTTCGAGCAGAAAGCAGCCTTGCATCAGGTTCAGCTAGTGACAGACAGTGGGACACCTCCAGGGTATGATGGGGCAGAATGGGAGATCCTGGCTCACATGGTCTTTGTTCTCAGACCATTCTTGGCCATGACGGAGACAATCAGCTCCTCCACGGCCACCATCAGCCAGATGACCCCTCTAGTCCAGAGCCTCCTCAGGAGGCTGGAGGAGATTCTCCAGGGGCAGGATTGTGGCCCTCAGGGCAAGAAGCTAGCAGCTGAGGTGGTTGCTCTGGTGCAGCAGCTGAAGGCAGGGCTGAAGGCATGGTTTGATGAGCTCCTGCAGCAGGAGGAATATGTGTTAACAACCATGTTGCACCCCAGGGTCAAGGGCAGCATGGCATGCCAGACACCACTCTGTGACCAGCCACTGGAAGAGTGAGCTGGTGGAGAGGGTCCATCAGGCAGAGAGGTCTCTGGAGCGTGTGCATCAGCAACAGCAGCAGGACACCCCTGGGGATGGTGGGAGTGAGAGCAACCACCCCTTTCAGCTGGCGGGGTCTATCCCTGCCCCCAGCCCTAGCAGTAGCAGCACCAGCAGCAAGCTGAGCAGCAGAAGCACCCCTATTGTTTCTGGATGACGTGGATGGACAGCCCTCCCTGCCTGGAATGTAGGCCCCAGAACCCTGACAGTGAGTCCTGGGGNTTAGTCCTTACAGCACCCCCCCTCAAAGGCCGATGCAGGAACGTAGGTCGTGGTTTGAGGGGTAGCGCATATGGAAAAGGCGCACCAGGCGAGGCGCGTGGACATCCGTCGCCTTTTCCCAGGAACGTTCTGCTGGTCCAAACCCTTTCCAATCGAGGAGATACCATAGACGGCCGTGGCGTCATCGGGCATCAAGGATCTGACGGACTTCGAACTCTTGGGAAGCTGGCACGGGTCCGACTCGTTTGTTTTCATGTCGTGGCGGGGTTTCCGCCGTCTTCAATTGGGAGACGTGAAACGTCGGATGAATACGATACTGTGCTGGTAGACGCACGCGATACGCGACGTCATTAATCTTTCGACAGATGGGGAAGGGGCCGATGTACCGATGGTCAAGTTTGGCCGACGGTCGTGCGGAGGGGTACTTGCGGCGATCGACCCAGACCCAATCCCCAGGCGCATATTGGGGTGCTTCTTGCCAGTGACGATCCGCATATAACTTGTACTGTTGTCAGGTGTGTTGAAGATTAGTACGTGCGATGTGTTGCGCTTTACGAATATGGGTGACGAGTGCGCCTGCGGCTGGGACGGAGCAGGCAGTTACCTCGGGGAGGCAGAGAGGCGGGTGGTACCCATAGGTAATAAAAAAGGGAGAGTTACCTAGGGACGCATTGAGGGTATTATTGTACGTAAACTCGGCCATAGGTAAGAGGTCGAACCAATCATCTTGGTGGTACCCCGTATAGCAGCGCAAGTACTGCTCGAGCGTCTGATTCACCCGCTCTACCTGTCCGTTGGTCTGAGGGTGATACCCACAGGTTAGACTGCGCTTTATGTGAAGACTTTGTAAGAGTTCCTTCCATAATCGTGATGTGAACTGGGATCCTCTGTCGGAGACAATCTCCAAGGGTATTCCATGTAGTTTGATCACATGGTGGAGAAGCAATTGGGCCGTGCCGCTTGCTGTCGGTAATCCTGTGGTGGCAACAAAGTGCCCCATCTTTGTGAAGTGGTCCACGATTACGAAGATGGTCGTGTATGTCGAGGAGGGGGGCAGCTCTACAATAAAGTCGAGGCCAATACGTTGCCAGGGTCCTTGCGGCATGGGGGCCAATTGTAGTAGTCCCTGTGGTCGGTGCCACGGAACCTTAGTTTGGGCACAAGTGGCACACTGCTTCACGTACTGGGTGATGTCCTGACCCAACGTGGGCCACCAAAAATGCCTTTGGAGTAAGGCAAGAGTTCGTCGCACCCCCGGATGCCCAGCCAGGGGGGCATCGTGGTGCCCCCAGAGGAGGGCTTTTCGGGCTTGTGGGGGGACCACGATGCGCTGTTGGTAATACGNGAGAGAGAGAGAGAGAGAGAGAGAGAGAGAGAGAGAGAGAGATTGAGAAGCCGCTCAAGCATCAGGAAGGTGGAATTCCACCTGGTGGCCACATCCTAGACCAGCTGGTGCCCTGGGGAGCCTTGCTTAGCCTGCTTCTCCCGGAGGAGCTCACTGCCCTTCACACTCCGGTTGAAGAACCCCACCAGCTCCCTCCCCCGGTTGATCAGGGAGCTACGGGTGCCTGCCCCAATCTCCTTATCCCAAATCCCAGAGCGTCCCTGACCACCAAGTGAAGGGTGTGTACGGTGCAAGTGATGCTGGTGAAGCCCCCATCATGGACTGCCTTTAGTACATTTTTGGCGTTGTCCGTCACCACACACCCCTTGGTGAAGGCCACACCTGGCGTACCCCACTCCCTCACCATGGCGTCCAGGGATAACCCTATGTTCCTGGAGCTGTGGGGGCTGTCCATGACTAATGCCTGAAGCAGGGCCCACCTATACCCTGCTTCGGGACCCCTTTTGCCACTCCCAAAAGCTGCTTCCGGGTCCTGCCACCAGTGCACTGTTACCACCAAGTACGCGTGCTGGGCATTCCTGCTGGACCACAGGTCCGTGGTGAAGTGGACCGTGGCCCCCCCAGCCCCTGCCAGCTGCTCCCTCACCCGGTCCTTCAAAGCCTTGTAAAGGTCTGGCACCACAGTCCAACTGAGGGTGGTGCAGGATGGCAGCTTAAACTGGGGGGCCTGGAACCCAATCAGTCACTGGAAGCCCTTGTCCACTACAATTGAGAAGGACTGCCCATCCAGCACAATCATTTCAGCCAACAGGCGCTTGGTTTTCTCTTGAAAGCCACACAGCCCTGCTGCCGATGGCCTTGGCAGCTGCCCCCACCCCAGCTCCTCCATGGTGGACTGATGTTGCTGGCGAGGTTCCTGGTGCTGTTCTTCCCCCCTGCTCCTGCTGGTAAAGGCAGCAGTTGGTGCAGGACGCTTGCCCGCTGAAGGTGCCGGGCAACTGGCCGCTGCAGTCAGGAACCCACTGGCGTCCACTTCCCCTGCCTTCCCACTTAGCAGCAGAGCACTGTGGCATGACTTCAGGTGCCTTGCCATTGCAGTTGTCCCAAGGTTGGCGAGCACCTGCCCATGCTTCACCAGCTTATTGCACAAAGTTCACTGCACCTCTCTGGTATCATCGGCCTGCACCAGCTTAAAATGTTCCCATACAGATGATTTCCCCCCCCCCCCGCCTTCTGGCCTGCCCCGGGTGACACACTGCCGCCAGCACTGCTGGGAGAGACATAACTTGGTGGCACTGGTGACACAGCTCTGGGAGGAGACTCAGCTATCACCTCAGCTACAGACATCTCCTCTGTGGCACTAGTGTCTACCTCTGATTCACTGTCTGTGATCACGGTGATGTCCTGTGAAGTGGAGTACTGGGACCCTGAGGCTAGACTGCCTGTGCCTGCCATGCTTCTGGCACTCTCCCTGTGCCCCCCTCTATAGCTGCTACTGCTGCTGCTGCTGCTACTCCTCTCCCTACTGCCATTGCCCGGGGATCGGGCCCTGCCTCTAGCAGCCGGGGTGGGATCCACTAGCTCTGGACTGCTGAGGATCACCTCCACAATGGGTGACATTGGTGGCCCTGGAGGAACATCGGAAGCAGCAGCACCTGCTGCTGAAGCTGCAGCAGGGACATCCGCAGCCTCATGTACTGCAGGCCTTCCAGTGCAATGCGTGGCAGTGGAGGGCACTGCCAGGAGGCGCTGCTGAGCCGCTGAAGCCTGTTGCCCTAAAGCAGGCCTGCGGACTTTGGGGCGTGGTGATGTACTCTGGCTGCTGCTGCTGCCTGCTGCTGCTCCGCAGCATGGCCCCTACCACCTCTTCCACGTGCCCCATTGCCTGTCTTATGGGTAGCAGATCGGCCTCTCCTACTTCCCTTCTCCATGTCTTTCAACTCAAACACACACAAAGATTTTACTCATTTTTTAAAATCTAATATTATATCTATCTCTACACTAAATCTAACTGCTATTAACTATTCTATAACCTATGGAACTACATGGAATATCCTAATAACTACAAAGGCCTTGTCCTACAAACACACTATATCTCTATCTATCTCTATAACTAAGCTATCTATCTATCTATCTATCTATCTATCTATCTATCTATCTATCTATCCAATATTACACAGGGGGAAACACAAAGAACACAAGGAGGGGTACAAAACTGAAATGAAAATCAATCTAATAATAACCCTACTCTAAATAAATCCAAAACTTAAAACAGGGGAAGGGAATCAGGGATGGAATAAGAGGGAGAGGGAAAGGATTCAATGGAGGGGGGAGGGAGGAAGGAAGATTGAACACAGGGAACACAGGGAGGGGTAAAAACAAAAAATAACACCTAAATCTATCTAATATAATCTAAATAAACGATAATATGGAGGTAAATGGGTTGGATGGGTGAAATAGGGGGAGGATGGCAATGGATTGGGGAGATGGGAGGTACAAAACTGCTGGGAGAGGGAGCCTTCTGAAAATGCCTGCTGTCAGGAACAGTGACTAGCTCAGAAGGTGTTGGGAAGGGGGGAGGGCAATGAGTTTTGTTACTTGCTGCGCCCGCCTCACCGCAAGACCCATTGGCTCCATGCATCCTAGCCCGTGGCCAATCTCAGACTGCGAAGCTAGTGGTCTGAGGAGAAAAGGGATGGTGATTGGGCAGGCTGGCTGCTACTCCAAGTCTCTCCACCCCTGGTGCCTGGAAGTCTGCTCCTCAGCTGACTCCTCCCTGTGCCTGCCTGGGTCAAGCAGTGGTCACCAACTGGCAGTGGATCACGTTTCTCCCGCCTGAACCACCCGAACTTGATCCGAACCGACCAAACTATTCAGTCGTTTCGGAGTTCGGAATCAGGTTCGGTTCAGTTGGTTCTGGTTCAGGTTCGGTCGTCTGAACAGACCGAGTTCGAGCCAAACTCTGAACTTCCGAACTGCGTTTGCACATCCCTATGATCTGAGGAAAAGAGGTATGGTGATTGGACAGGCTGGCTGCTATTCCAAACCTCTCCACCCCTGGCGCCAAGAAGTCTGCTCCTCAGTTGCCCCCCTCCTTCCTGGGCCTTCCAGTCACGTTTTTCCTGCCCGAACGTCGCCAAACTCACCTGAACGGGCCGAACTGTTTGCCACGTCCGTAGTCGGTTCGGTCAACCGAACAGGCCGAGTTCGGGCCGAACACCAAACTGCCGAACTTCGTTCGCACATCCCTATGTGGTCGCACCATTGATTTGTACAGAGGCTTTATGACATCCTCAGTTTTATTCTCTTTCCCCTTCCAAATAATTTCTAACATTCTGTTTGCTTTTTTGACTGCTGCTGCGCACTGCACTGTGGATTTCATTGTATTGTCGACAACCACCCCCAGATCCTTTTCCTGAGTGGTAACTCCTAGCTTAGTACCCAGCATCGTGTACGCTTAGTTTGGATTATTTTCCCTTACATGCATCACTTTGCACTTTAAATCTCATTTTAAATCTCATTTGCTATTTAGATGCCCAGGCACCCAGTATCGTAAGATCCTGTTGCAGTTCCTGACAGTCTGCTCGTGTTTTAACTACCTTGAAAAACTTAATGTTGTCTGCATACATCATATATTGTCTGCATATAATGCATTATTTTATACATGTGTATTGCATGGTTGCAATAATGATTATACATCCTAGCTTGCACCTCCCACCATGATGTGCTTCGAAGTATGGGGTAGCAGATGCTACAACACAAGGAGATAGTAATAGTATTAGGAATAGGTTTTAGTTCTGTGTGTGGACTACATTGACTTATTCAAAACAAGCTTTACAAATATTTATTTTATCTCTTTATTTGGATTTATACACTAATAAAATTGGCTTCTGTTCAATGCTCTAGGTGCTCCTGCCATTTGCAACCTCAATGATGAATGTTAAAAAGCAGCTTATCCCTGGTAGTGTATAGAAAATCAACCAACAAAATCTCCCTCCCCCTCACAAACCTAATCCCATCAGACCCAAGCTTCCACAGCTGTGCATGCAAATACGCCCACCTTGTATCATTTCCTGAAGATCAAGAGACTGGGAAAGGAGTGATTTTGTTTTAGGGGCCTTCACAGAGAAAATGTTAAAACATTCCTTTTAAATAAAGCAGAAAGAATTTGAGGAGCAGTGCATGGGAAGGAAGAGGGTCCCTCAAGTAAGCAGGAGCATCGCAAAGTAAAGTATTGCAAGTCTACAGTGTGCAAAAATCATGAACCACAAGACTGACTTTAAATCATAAGATTTTAAAAATCATACATTTGTTTTTTGTTTTGTTTTTTTAACTTACTTAATAGTTAAATAGTTACTATTTATAGTTAAATACCTACTATTTCTCCTAACGGAGCTTCCTATTTATCGACAATGTCAGTTTGGGGTTATAGCTTCACATTCACCCTAGCTAGATTTAACCTACTTCCATCCACGGTCCTAGAGGGTAGATATGTTAGGCTACCGTATGCACTCTTTGCTGACTCTGATACCTTTATTACTTTAAGTGTTGCTAAGTTTTGTTGGGCCATATTGAAATTAAGAAAAGCAACTTCCAGGATATTTTAATTTTATTCTTTTAGATTATTGTTTTTCATGATTGTTATGTATGTTTGTTTTGTGTTATGTGATGGCTTCTGCTACCACAATAAACTTTATTGATGATGACTTAATAGTGTTGGGGAAAATTTCAAAAATCTGGAGCTCTAACCCCCTTAAAGAGACGTTTCTCCCAAACTTTTCACCTTCTGTGCTCGGCACGGTGGGGATTTGGCGTCAGCCCCGACTAGGAAGAAGAGGCAAGGACAGAAAGCGTCCACTTCCTCACCGTGTCAGGCAACGAAGGGGAGGGGCCGTAGTGCTTGCCCAGCAACCAGGACGAGGCGCCCGGGACTCTCGTGATAAGCGGAATTCCCAACGCCATTTTAGTTTCCCTGGTCACCCGCCTCATTTTGGTCGTGGCGGGGAGCAGGAAAGACGTGCACCCACCCACCCGCACCCCTTTTGGCAGCACTCTGAGTTAATACTGATCACCAATTAGGACCAGAAAGGAATTTTCCCTGAGCCTAATTGGCAAACTAAAGGCAAGGGGTTTTTCGCCTTTCCCAGAGTGTTTTGCTAATTTGGCCAAGGGGTGGCATGGCAATTAGCTGGTGGTAGGCTTGCAATTGTCGCACTCTTTAGTGGTGAACTGAGCTAGGGAATTGTTTTTACAAAAAAGGTTGACAGTTACAACACAGGCTGAACAGAAACATCTCCTTTAGAGATGGGTAAGGCCATGCATAGCTGCACAGTGCGACCCACGTATGGCCATCCCTGGGGCGAGAGGCAAATGGTCGGACCTGCTGGGTGGACAACGTGCCAAGCAGTGGGTAACGGTGTTCTCACCCTTGTTTCAGCCCTCAAAAACGGGGTGTAGTCACGAACAACCCGCCCGGCCTGGGGCAACCCAGGGATCATGGCAGGGAATAAGTTAACATTTGGGAAGTTAGGTCACAGGAGGATTCCACTTGGGCTTAACTCGAGAATGTCTGGAGCCATTAGACAGGTGACCAGAGACAATCTCCTGTCTTGGATTGGAACCTCCTGTTTTGACAAACAGTTAAAATATAAGTAGGACCCCAGTTCAAAGGGGGGAAGCGGGGAGGGCTACCCCTTCCCCCCTTTTGGATTTATAATTGAGCCAATAAATAGTGCGCCCGTTCTATCCCATAAACCGTATCCTCGTCTTCTTTGTGGGGTGCGTCAACAAATTACTATCTAGTACATAGGCAGGTCTTACTTTATACTTTCAAGGCATTATATAAATGTGAATGTTTCATCAAACCTTCTGTAAGGCTGGAAGCCAGAATCTAGTCACTGATTTCCCTAAACCAATCTTCCTGGTTACCTCTTGCTCCACTCTTCCTACACAGCTATCTATGTGGTGTTTTTGTTGTGCAAAGGTGAGCAGGCATTTCCTTCTCAAATTGCTCTTTCCATCTGCTCTATGAGACACCAGAAAGAGAGTGCAGGGCAAGGGGATTCATGAAATTCTAATTGAGAGGTTCTCAGCTATTAAAAAACAACAAACCTTGATCTATGCAAAGGGCAGGTCACTGCTTTTATAAAGAGTCTGCATAGGTAGTCTTGGCAGAGATATAAGGAATAATTTGGCTAGAAAGAAATGAGGCCCTCAAGAGCTGTGGGGTTGGGTCCAAGTTCATTTTCCTATCCTTGTTTGCAATTACCTGAAGCCAAACTAGATCTCTTGTGCTCTGGGGTTTAGTTAGTAGTGCTAGCTTGCCAGTTCAGCACTGTACCATCCCACTGAAAAGAATTCCAGTGGTGCATCAGAGCATCTATCCAAGCAGCTATGATTCATATCTCATGTATCTAGACACCTTGTCTTCTTGAGTGTGAGCTCACCCACCTGGAGGGCTTATGCCAAAGAGGTTTTGTTTCCAAATGGTGACTCATGTAAATTAAATATTGTGTAATTAAGTGCTAATCCTGTCACTGAAGCCAGTAGCAAAACTACCTATGAGTTTCAGCTTCTTCTCTGTGTACCAACATGTTTCCCTCCTTGCATGGGTCCTCAAGCCCAGTCCACTTTCATTCTCCCGCACTGGGTGTTTTCAGATGGACAGAGGGTGGTCCGAAGCCCCGGGGCAGGCATGAGGGTGACCCAACCTGATGCTTCACACACCCACGGGTTTCCTGGCTTCAGGCAGACAACCCAGCCCATGGGCAAGCATGTCTTCCCCCTGCCCTGGGAAAGCCCTGGCTCAGGAACACACAGACAGGCGAACCAGCCCCGTGCTCTGACCCTGCGACTTGCTCTGGTAACCATGGCAGTGGGACATGATGGCAGCAGCCATTCTGGCCATTTTGGCATCTATGATCCTGGAGGACCATGTTTGACCAGGGCTTATGGGCCTATTTAGACAGACAGGGTTCCATGTTTGCCTGTTGCTGTGGGTTTAGTCACCTTCCTTGGCGAGGTGTGCACCGCAATCTTCCAAAGTGCCTCCTGCAGGGCTGCCCTGGAGCAGCCACACAGCCTGTTCCTACTTACACATCTAGCAGTCACTCTTCAAATGGACAGGTCAACCCAGGGGTGGAATGGGCTGCCATGGGCAAAGCAGAGCTGCTGTCTGTCTGTTTACACCCATTGACATGGCTTGGAAATGCACTGCCGCTTTAGAGTAGAGACTGCCATTTTGCCCCAGTAGATGTCCAATCCCAAGCCTGCCTTTCTAAGTTAAGGCTGCCTGGAGCTGCCAAGTTGCAGGAGGGTGCAGAATAGAAATGTTTTGTAAATAAATAAATAAGATGATTCTAGACATCACAGAAAACTCCTGTAGGTCCCTGTTGGAGCACCACAGAATTGTCTTGGGGTTACTATTTGGTGGTGATTTCCATGACATCAGAACAGATCAACCAGGTGGTAACCCTGAGATGTTCTGGGATACAAACACCATGGAATATCCAGGGTTTTCTACCACAGATTATCTCAGTGTTACTTTATGATAGACTCGTTCAAGTTCCTGGATATCACCATGGAAATAACCCTCAGCGACACCATGGAATTGCCACTAGGATACTTGTGACTTCTGAAAGCACCTTTTATTTGCCCCAACACCCCTGGAAGAAGACAAGGACACATGTTTGGAATTAAAAGGCTGCACTTTTATTGACCATTGTTAAAGTTGGGGAGGGAGCATCCTCCGTCCTGGGTCCAGCCTGAACTAAATTTTTAACTAATTTATCTAACAACTAACTAAAACATCTAACATGTGCGGTTTGATGTCCCTTGGTATCATGTAACTTTTAACTACTGCTAGGTCACTCTCACTCCAGCCGTCCAGCTGGTCGGGGAGGTTGGGACCTCTCGTGACCGAAGTAGGAGGGAGGCGGTGACTGCAACGGAGACCACCCCTGTTCTCTGGTGTATAGCTCACCCCTCCCTTCTGGGCCTGGGTTGGAAGCTGGCTGCCTCTGCTCTAGCTTCGCCCGTGGCCCCATCTCGTAAGGAGATGACTTAATGAACCTCTAAATCTAGTGAAACCTGTTAATTATTAATCACCTGGACCCCTGCCATCAAAAACTGCCAGCATAAGCTTGGCTAGTTTTAGCCCCACATCCCAACTTCAAAGAAACTGCAGCAGCTTTCCTTTTGTGGCCGTCAAGTACATCTGTATACCCTCATTGGAGAGGTGGACTCCATCTGCCCTGTACAATTCGGGTTGTGAAAAATGAATTCCTTCATAGACAATGCTGTCCCCGCCAGGAGCGAGGACCAACTTTTCCACTTCCTTATTGATCTTTCTGTGTGCTCTATCTACTCTGCCAGGGTAAATTGTATTGGCCCACCTGATTCTCTTGATCATGTGTGACCATATTAATTTAGTGTTTGGGAGTAGCCTGCTGGCCTCCATGCAGTACCTCTTTATCCTTACCACTAATTCAAGCCCTGTTGTTTTGGGAAGGTTGTTCTCACCTAAGCGCACTACCATAATATTGGGGTGCCGCCCCTTTGGAACCCCATGGATCAGTGGCATCAGCTGTTCCCACCTCATGCCACTTCTGGCCTTCCAGATAACTTTGACCCTTTTGCTGAGACCCATCTGGGACCCCCAGTGTGTGAGGCCCACAGCTCTGCCCGCCTAATACACAATGCTGTGGCAAACTATTAGGGATGTGCGAACACGGTTTGGAAGTTTGGGGTTCAGCCTGAACTCGGGGTGTTCGGACCATTCGCAAACACCCCAAAACTGAACTGCCCTCTGCTCAAACCTGCCGAACAAAGTTTGGGTTCCGAACTGATTCGGGCAGGTGTGCGGGGGTCAGGGAGGAACCTGGTTTTCCATCCCCACTCCAGGCTGTGCGAGTGGAAGTGGTGCTGGGGCCACCTTCCCCCCACCCTGCCCAGCCTCATAACAAAAATGTAACCACCCCACCCCAGGGATCGCCCTACCTGGTGGTGCCGGGGCTCCGGCCCAGGGTCCAGTGGCAGTGGGTCCGGAGGTGAGTCTGGAGGCGGTGGCACTCCAGAGTGCTTCAGGTTGCTACTAGGCCTTCTGGTTTGACCCATAAAGCCTAGTAGCAGTCTAAAGCACTCCAGAGCATTGTCGCCACTAGACCCACCACCACTGCTGCAGCTGCCGCCGGACCCAGGACCGGAGCCCCGGCACCACCAGGTAGGTCGGGCTCTGGGTCTGGCAGCAGTGGTAGTGGCGATGGCACTCCAGAGTGCTTCAGGCTGCTACTAAGTCTTCCAGTTTGACCTGGAAGGTCTAGTAGTGGCCTGAAGCGCTCCAGAGCACCGCCACCTCTGGACCCGCCTCCGGATCCACTGCCACCGGACCCTGGGCCGGAGCCCCGGCACCACCAGGTAGGGCAATCCCTGGGGTGGGGGCTTAAAAAAAATGTACAAGGTTGTGCACAGTGGGGGGGGGGCAGCCTGCAGGGGGGAGGGAAAACCACCCCCCTTCCCAAACAGGTTTACCCCCCCGGACCTGTTCAGGCTGAAAAGGCCGAACCGAATGGTTTCAGGTTCAGCCGAACCCCGAACGAGCCGAACACTGAACCCCCCGGTGTTCACACATCCCTACCAACTATTGAAATCATCTTGCACTTGGTTTCCCTTCCTGGTCCTGTAGATAAAGACAGATGGTGGTGAATATGGGCGCACCTAGCATGCCAAGCTACGCACGTATGATTGGAATACCCCCGATCTCCATCTCCCTATCTCCTGGATTTTGCCGTCTGACAGTCCAATTGCTGCAGCATAGCTCACAGCACCTATGCGAAAGAAGTGGGAACCAAACTGGTGTGCAGGCTGGTGTATTGTACGCAGCGCTTGGAAAAGAATAGCTGAAAATTGGTGGTGGGTAGGGATGGGTGAACGCGGTTCGTAAGTTTGGAGTTCGGACTGAACTCGGTCTGTTTGGTTGACTGAACCGAACTTCCGAACCGAACTCGAATTTCAAACCAAACCGAACTGAATTTCCGAACTCCGTTCTGTTCGCCCATCCCTAGTGGCAACACACACCAAAAAACCTGGTTTTGAATGGCGGAACTTGGTTCAGAAGTTTGGAATTTGACCAAACTCGGTGTGTTCGGTCGACTGAACCGAACTTCCAAACCGAACTCGAATTTCAAACTGAACCGAACCAAATTTCTGAACTCGAATTTCAAACTGAACCGAACCGAATTTCTGAACTCCATTCTGTTCACCCATCCCTAGTGGTGGGTCAAGGGAGCACCATCTTTATGTATCAGGAAGGGGCCAGGCAAGTTGGGGTGGATGGTCATGTACTGCCGGGCTGCTTCTGCTTCTACTGGGCACAGATCGGGGGAACTCACATGGTGGAGGAGTGTGGTGTGGCCCTTTGATCTCTGATCTGTTTTTGAACTACACACAGGAGGATATAGAGGGACTGACCCCGAATTACTACGTCGCTAACCCCTACTGCCCTGACTACTGGGTCCCATTTGGAAGCCGCCGTCAGGTTTCTGACTCGGAACGATCTGAAGAAGGCCAACTTGAAAGCCACGCCAAAAAGGTTGGCTTTGAAAACATTAAAACAAATCTGTGGAAGAGATCTGTTAACGCTAAGAGTATCTCAGGGGTGATGGGCAACCTGCTGTTCTCCTTGGGGCTGCGCTGTCGCGCCCAGGCTTCAATCAATCTACTTGAAAAGAAACTTGCCCAGGCTTCAATCAATCTACTTGAAAAGAAACCTTGGTCTGGGGGGTGGGGGTGGGGGATGGCCTGCCAGCTTGCTGATAAAAGAGACCGCTGCTAGTTTGCCAGCTATAGTGGCTGGTGCGAGGCCACTCACCTGCAGTGACATGATGAACTGCAGCACTTGAGGCTCCAGTATGGGGAAACCCAGGTTCCAACCTTTGGTCACTCTGAATTGTTGAAACTGGGAGAATGCCCGAAGCTATGCCTCCCTGGTGCTGGGTGCTAATGACCCCTGGACTGCCTCATACAGCTCTACTGTCCAATGCTCCACATGTGGGGTGGTATGACCTTGGGCTAGGGATGGGCGAACGTGGTTCGGAAGTTTGGAGTTCGGCCCGAACTCGGCCTGTTCGGACGACCAAACATGAACCCAAACCCGAACACAAACACACCGAACAGAACACCGAACGGCAAAATGGCCAATTACGTTCGGGTGAGTTCGGGTGGCAAAAAAAGGTTCACTGTAAGGTGGCAGGGAGGGGTAGTACTAGTCACTGAGGAGCAGACTTCCAGGCACCAGGGGTGGAGAGGCTTGCAAGAAATGAAACTATCTGCCTCCCCCCTTCCCAACACCTTCTGAGCTAGTCACTGTTCCTGAACAGCAGGCATTGAGTAGGATTATTAGATTGCTTTAAGTTTCATTTCAGTTTTGTACTGAAATGAAACTTAAACCTTAAACTGAAACCTTGTGTTTGTGATTCCCACCCCCCATCCCATATATATAGAGATAGAGAGATATAGATATAGAGAGATAGAGAGATAGCTTAGGGATAGTAGTTGTAGGAGTTAGCTTAGTGATAGAGATAGCGTTAGTGCTTTAGTTTTAGTGTTTGTAGGAGTAAGTCTGTGTACATATTAGATAATCCATTTAGTTCATAGCATTTAGAATAGTTAATAGCAGTTAGATTTAGTGTAGGTAGATAGATATAATATTAGACAAAAAAATAAATTAAAAAACCCCATATAAAAACAAAAAAACAAATAAAAAACAGAAGAAAACCATATAACACCCAATAAAAAAACCCAAAACCATAAAAAACAAAAAAACCACGATAACATTTCCCGAACGGCCGAACCAAACGGCCGAACAGAACGGCTGAACAGAATGACCGAACCCAAACCCGGACCCGAACGCAGCCAAACCAAACGCAGCCGAACCGAATGGCCGAACCAAACGGCCAAACCCGAACCGCGATCTGTTCGCACATCCCTACCTCGGGCTCATCGCTGGCTTCTGCTGCTAGTTTCCAAAAGTGGTCCATCTGGTGGCAGGAGAGTGCATTGGCTATGCCGTTGTTTACTCCCAGGACATGCTTGACCAGCCCCATTACTCTATTGGACTTGGAAGACAAGTTGTTGATGACATGGACCACTGCTAAGTTGTCACACCAGAACAGGACAGTTCTGTTGGCGAATTCCTTGGGCCACAAGTGAACTGCGAGTAAGATAGGAAAGAGTTCAAGGAAGGTGAGATCGCGCATCGCTCCCAACTCTACCCATGAGGGGGGCCATGGGGCAGTGCAAGCGCACCACCTACCACAAAAGTACAGACCAAATCCCAGGGACCCAGCCACGTCAGACTGGACTTGTAGTTCAGCCTCCAAAGGCAATTTTTGCCTCCAGAGGCTCACCCCATTGAAAGCGGACAAGTAACGGCTCCAAATTGAAATATCTTCTCTCATATCTGCTGTTACCGGTATATGGTAGTGGGGGGGGGGCAGGTTGCCCGGGACCTTAGTCTAAAGATGGGACAGGAATGCCCGGAGCGACCACCCGGCAGGCAAAGTTCAGGCTACCCACTAGTCCTTGCAGTTTCCATACCATGACTTTGGCACAGGTGAGGCATTGTTGAATCGCCTTTTGTAGGGGGACTAGTTTGTCCTGGGGAAGGTGTGACTCCTCTTTGATCGTGTCTATTTCTATCCCCAGGAAGGTCAGCACAGTGACCAGGCTTACTGTTTTTTCTGGGGCAAGGGGGATTCCAAGTTCGTGAGCAATGGAATGGAAAGTGTGGAGCAGCCTGACACACTCCCCGATGCCCTCCCTATCCAAAAACAGGAAGTCATCAATATAATGGATGACGTACTGCGACCAGGTTCGGTAGCAGACCAACCAGTCGATAAGCTAGCTAAAACTTTCAAAAGCCGAACAGGGAATGGCACAACCCATCGGCATGGCTTTGTCAAAATAAAAATTTCCTTGAAACTGAAAACCCAATAGCTTGAAATCATCTAGGTGGACCGGCAGGAGGCAGAAGGCAGACTTAATGATGCATTTTCCTAGGAGCACTCCCGGGTCACAGGCCTTGGCCATTTGGACCGCCGCATTGAACGATGCATAGCGGATGGAACAGAGTTCCTCGTAAATGATGTCATTGACTGACTCCCCTCTGGGGTAGGAGAGATGCTGAATGATCTGGTACTCACCTGGGGTCTTTTTCGGTACTATCCCCAATGGCGAGACGTGCAGCGAGGCCACAGGTGGGGATCTAAAAGGGCCAGTGACCCTGCCTTCCTCTATTTCTTTTTGGAGTTTGGCATGAACCAAGTCCTCCTTACCCTTAATGGTTTTGAGGTTCTGAACCCATTTTTGAGACTTTATCCAGCCGGTGGGAATACTGAAGCCCTCTCTAAAGCCCTCTACCATGTACTGCACCTTCCCCCACATGGGGCAGTTGTGTAATGCTCTATCTAAGGCCCTATGTTGTACTGGTGTTGGGGCCCTTTCTCCCACCCAGGTCTTGGTCCCCTTGGAAGTATCTGGTTGGTGGCTTGGGTCTGGGTTGGGAACTAACTTTGTTGCAGTGGCAGGCTGTGTGATTGCCTGCGCAGTGGGAACAGGAGTGCCGGAAGCGGCAGGGGGAGCGGGTGCAACTCCCAGTCCCATTATATTCCCAACATGTCACCCCCTTGGTGGGGTGGCAGTGCCTGTCTGACCAAAAGGCAGGGGCTGGCAGTGCCTGTCTGACCAAAAGGCTGGTAGCTTTTTAGTTTGGAGGGGCAGTAAGGCAGTCTACATGCACAGCAAGCTTAAAACACAGGGAAACACAGAACACGCTGGCAAAACACAGCAGTAAGGCAGTAAGGCGAGCTGGTGGGCGGAGCCAGGGCAACGGTAGGTGGAGCCAGGAGTTCCCAGGTTTAACATCAGATGGAAGAAAACCCAGTCTAAAATGCACTTCAAGCTTAAAAGGGAAACAGTGGCAAAACCCTGGCACAACCCAGGAGCTCCCAGGGTTAACATTGGATGGAAGAAAACACAGTCTACATGCACATCAAGCTTAAAATAA
>QEPC01001665.1:89280-101339 GCA_003113815.1 Sphenodon punctatus | reverse complement strand
GCGTGGGCTTTGAGCAGGGAGGAGCGCGCACACGCGCGCTGCTCCCTACCCAGTCCGCACCAAGCTATAGTATCTCGCCAGGGCTGTCAGCCCGACCGCCCTGGCGAGATCTTCCATTGCGCCCATTGAGCGCAATGGAAGGCTCAGCCCCTCCCTCCACAGCATGTCCCATACGTGCTGTGGACAGAGGAGCTCAGCTGCCCCAACCGCGTTTTCCTATAAGAAAACGCTTTGGGCGGCTGAGCTTCTGAACCTTTTTGTCCCTTCGGGGACCCACTCCCTCTCCCAGTGGAGTGGGTGGGTCCCCGAAGGGAGAACAGGTTGAGTGACAGCTACAGCAGCCTCTGCAGCAGCTCAGAGGCTGCTGTAGCTGTCAGAAACGGCAGCGCGGGGTTTTTTTTAAATTAAAGCTGCAGCGGTCCCCCTGCAGGGCTTTGGGGGGCAACGCCCATAACGCCCTGCAGGAGGAGCCGCGCCTGCCAAAAGGGATCATTCACAGGAGCCACCCCACGTCTGACCAGTGTGCGGCCATTGTCAATGTGCAGAATGTTAGTCACATTGCTCATGCACTCCAGCCATAGGTCCTGGGCGTACCTGTCCCAACGCAGCCCCAGGGTTATGGATGGGGTTGTGGGGGCCCCCCACCCTCCCACCCTCCCCCGTTTACGAAAAGCCTCATCGTAACACAGCCAAGCCCCAGGATTACCCATGTCAAAGGCCCTCTGAACTATATCCTGATATTTGATCAGTTCGGTGGCTTGCTCAGGGGCCATCTGTAACATGACGCTCATAAGTACCTAGAAATCCGCTGTCCAGTTGGACCAGTTACAGTCCGCCTTAGGCCTCTTAAATTTCTCCTTGTCCGTGCCCTCATCCTTAGATTTGGGATCTGGGATGGGGTCACTGAAGAGGAGGGAGAACATATCAGTGTTATCTCCCTTCCATATCATGTCCCTGGTGGCCTGCATCAATTGGGGCATTCACTTCTGCAGAACCACCAGTCAACGGGGGGAATCTCTTGCACCCTCAGGCATACCGACTGTCCCAGAGTGGCATGGTGCCCTGTTTTCACCCACCCTTGGGCTACCTACCTCCTGTACCCGCCCCATGTGGCCATGCCCAGCGGCAGCTGTTCCTGAGTGCACCCCATATGGAAGCCGGGGGGGGGGCGACTGTTCGGGTCACGGCACTCATGATCCCACCCAGCCTAGCCTCTGTTGCCCAGTTGGCTTGGGAGGGGTGCTCCGGCCATGGCCAGCGCAGCACCCTCTGCCATCCTATTCCCACTCATGTGGTTGTGAATCGTCACAGCACCTACCTGGGCTCAGTCACGGGAACTCGAGTTGGTGCTGAGGACTTGGTTATGCGTTGTGCACTGGTGCCTGCCTGGGATGTGCCTGCCGGTCCACAATTGCTCGCACGGTTGTCTCGAGTGACTCCATACTACTGGCGAAGTCTTGCAGCTGGTCGAGTTTGGCCAATAATGGATCGCTCCACGGGCGTCGCCTGGGTGGCATCTCTTTTCTTAAGCTGTCAGGGGACAAATCGTGACAACACCACCCCCACCGTGGTGGGTAGGGGGTACCTGGTGGGGTCGCCTGCCTGGGGGGTGCAGGATCCCCACATCGCCTGGGTGCTGGCGGGGGCCTAACATCCTGCCTTGGCAATGGAAGCCATGGCGGGTCATCCCTATATCGTGCCGAGGGCCACGATTGTCTGTCTGCCCTCCTGGGTGTTGGGAGGGGGTCATCCTGCTGTTTGGGGGATCGCCCTCTGCCAGGGGGTCCTGAGACCCTCTCCCGTAATAGTCGAGTCTCCTCCGTGGCCACCCCTGGAGGGGGGGGGGCAGAGGTGTAACCTCCCTAGTTTCCCTGGGGTGGTTACCAGGCAATGTGGGGTCCCTCCTCTCCTTGGAACAAGTGACAGACTGGTCAGGCAGGGGGTACTCCTGAGAGGGCTGGCATCCTGCCAGGCTCCTCAGGATCCCTTCACAACCTCCCAACCTGTCCTGCAGGGAGGCCAGGATTGCCTCAGCCTGCCACTGCCTCCCAGCCCTGCCCCCAACTGGGTGGAACTTGGGCTGGCCCTTGGTTCTCCCCTTATCCCTCCTCCCCATTGCGTGGGGATGCGGTGTGAGCTAATGTCCATTTCCTAGGCCACTCTCACTGAGAGATGGGGGGAAGGTGGAGGAGCGGCCGATTCTCAGCCTCCTCCTCACTTCACAGCGGGTCTCCACTGTGCTGGGCTGCGGCGAAGCATGTTGCTCCGCTGCCGAAGTTAATGGGGAGGTGGAGAGGGGCACTCAGTTCACGGCATCGCTACCACGTCCAAGAAGGTCAGAGGTACTGCTCCTGCTTCTTCCTGCCTGAAGGTCTTCGACACAACTAGCTTTCTTCCAGCCACGCCCTAAGATGGCTCCCATCCCCAAGTCCTGCCTCGCGAGACTTGGTTTCTGTTGCGACGCTGATGTCGCGACACTGCCCGACAACTCCACGCTTGACTCCCTCCCAGTGGGCGGGGCAAACCCCGCTCTCTCGTACGCTGCCCCCCTCTCAAGGTAGGAGAAGGGGGCAGGCGGGGAATTGCGATTCTCCCTTTAAAACTCTCTGCTACGAGAGAAAGGGTCATGTTGTGAATAAAATTAAGCAGTAGGAGTGAGAAGAATGAGGTCACGCCCAAGGTCTGCTGTGGTCTTGCTATGTGACCTTGCACAAGCCACGTCATGTTTCTGCCTTAGTTTCTCCATTGGTAAAAATAGGGCAAATACTACTGACTTACCTCCCACAGGGCTTGGAATTGATAGTGAACTGAAAATGCCACAGATGTTCAAAGTGCTATTATTACTATGAATGGAGAAATTCAATTTTAACAACCAACTTAATAATAATTTGCATTGGAGTTGGCATCCAGATGCCCCAAACAGAGCCAGAGTTCTTAATGTGCTGAATTCAAGTCAAAGATTTAGCAAGAGAGGTGCTCAGACAATGGCCACTGGAGCTGTATTAATAAGTTTGTAGAGTTCAGACAGACAGATACATAGTCATGCCAAATACCTGCGTGTATTATTTATCCTGAACTTACTGGGGCTTTTCCAACAGAAATGCTAACCTATCTAGAGTAGAGGGGATGCTAGCACAAACTACAGCAAAGCACACTGGGGATGATCACGCTGCAGTTCTCTGGCACACAGCACTGCCATTGCAGAGAGATATGCTATTGGCACTGGTGGAAGTCAAGATCTTCCATTCCAGGCACAAAGCATAAATGCTGATGTGTCCAGGCAGCAGTCACAAATGGTGCTAATGCAATTAGAAACAGGTCCAAATTCAAGAGGTTTCAAGCCAGACCTGGTTCGTAACTTCCCTAAAGTTCAGGGCTATTAGATCCTGGCTTCTTGTTCTGGTCCTGTGCATAATTCCAGCTTTCAGCTGCTGCGCATAACAATAATGTGCACTTCATGGAAAAATAAATTGTATTTTGTCTTCCCTTTCTTAATCACCACAACCATCTCTGATAATTTGTAAATAGCTACACTAATAGCAGAGAGTTGAAAACTCTCCGGCTCATTTCACATGCAACCAAACCTAATCCAGATGAAAAGAAATAAGCGGGCAAGGCATTAGTTCACTTGCTAAACTCTTCCTGGCAGCCTTAGAAAAGACCTGAGATTGTCCTAAGGAAAAGAGGATGTCTGGTCATAATTATAATGGAGACGCCTAATCTGTCACATGAGAGTTCGAGACAACGTCCAAATGACCGAGTTCACCAGTTGAAGAATCAGACTTGAGGTTTCCAAATTAAGCTCTGAGACTTGGAGGCTGTGACTGAAGCAGTTACTGAGGAACTTTTAAAAAAAAAATAACCAAAAAAAGAAACCAACAACCCAACACATAAAAACACTTGAATCTCTGAAAAACTTGTTTTTCTGTGCTTTATAGCTTCTAAGAGTTGACTGTCTGTCTGTATCAGTAACCTTTCAGTGATTCAGCCTTCCAGCTGCTTGGCCCTCCCAAGTCCAGTTGCTTTGCTGCTACAAATGTACCAAACCAGCTGCTAGGATAGAAACCACAAGGTGTGACAGTAAATGTTGACTGGACAGGAGACTGTCATATACTTGAGTCAGTAGGGGGTGCTCCTCTCCCCTTTCTGTCTACTGTGATTAAGTCTGGCTGGAAAGTTGCTTACAAAATGATTTCCAAGTGGAAAATGCAGCTTTGTCTAAACCAAAATTTCCTGTGGGAAAAGGTTGTTTTTGATGAAATTTTCCCACCCTGATTTGAGTTGATCAGAAAGAAAACAGTTTCATTACATTTCATTATGTGCACCATGGGGCCATGTCAACACATTATAGCGATGGCATCCTGTTCTATTTATTTATGTGGATTTGTATCTCATCCTTTTTCAGAGGCTCAGGGCAGCTTACAGCAGAAAACATACCAAAAAATTAAAAAGCTAAAAATATTAAACTATACAATTCCAAGTAAAACCATTCCCACTCCCACCCCACAAACCCTATCCCTGCCTGCTAAAAGCCTGGCCAAATGGCCACATCCGCAGTACTTAGATCGGGGGGAAACCCTGGTTCAAGTCTCGCCTTGGCTAGAAACTCACTGGGTGACCTTTGGCCCATCACAATATATTCTCTCAGCCTAACCTACCTCATAGGGTTGTTGTGATGATTAAATTGTGTTATATGTAAAGCGCTCTGAATGCCATGGGGTGGGGAGGGGGCTATATAAAAATAAAAACATAAACATAAATACATAAATGAGTCTTAGATTGCCTCTGGAAAATGTTCAGTCTTGGAGTAGGGCACCCCCTTGCACTTTTGTTGACCCAGCTCACTGGCTGCTGCCCCCCTCTACTCAGTCCTTCAGCACCTCTGTCCAGCATTCTTTAGGCCTCTGTTCAGCTTCATTCCTTTTTCAGACACAGCCTCCTGCCTGTTGTCCAGCTCGAGCTCCCTTGACTGAGCCTGCTTCTGCCCTCCTCCAAGCAAGCCTTACATCTGCTATCTTGGCCTCTTGCTGCATTACCTGCTGGAAGGGTACAGGACCAAACACTGAAGAGCGCTGGCCCCAGCTCGAGCCTCCCGCTGCTGCTTTGAGCTGTTCCCTAGTTCGGCTGCTGCTCCATCCACTTCCTGCTAGGCGGCTGCTCCACTGGCTCTTCTCCCCACTCTAGTGGGTCCTCACCTCAGCAGCCCCTAGCCCACCAATCCACCCCATAGGTTCTCTCCTCCCCCGACACCTGTGTCCTTGATTTCACCTGCTGCCTGGATCACTTTGGTGACCCTTCTTAAAGGGGCCTCTGCAGTCACCCTTTGTGGCAGGATGGAGCAGCTGGGGACTGCTGGCCCTTTAAGAATCCTACTACAGCCCTAACTGGTTCAGTTGAAAGAGCACATCTGGGCTGGCTGAGGGTAGAAATGTTTGCAGCCCTGAAGGAGTGAGAGCGTGGAGAAAGGCTAGATGTGGTTCTGGCTGTGTGAGCAGAGCTAAAGCCTACCTGGAAGGACACTGCACCTGCAGAGGCTGGAACCCTGCCTCCAAGCAGGGAACTGAGCTAAGGAGGAGCCCTAGCAAACAGGAACTCCTGGCTGTCTCACAGGTCTGCCTAAGCAAGACAGGCTGCAAGATCCAAATTGAACTTTTCTTTGATTGTTCCAAGCCCAGGAGGCCAAAATTTATGTTTAGAGTGTCAACCGCTGGGAACCCACCTGTTAGTGGGAGAAGCCACTAACTTGTGGACTGGACTGGCTAAAGGGGAGATGGAGGCCAGACTCAAAACACACCTTGGAGTTGCTTCCATTTGGTTACATGGCATGACTGGGCTCATTGCCCTGTGTCAGAGGGACCTGAGCTTAATTCTCCAAAGTGGCAGCGGTTAGAGTGATGGTGGCATCACTCGCATACTGAAGTTAACCAATTGCGGCATAGAGTCGGGTTACGTACCTATGCCGTTGCAGTGCTGGATAAAATCGCTCAAATTCACCACAGTTTGACACAACTTTTTTAGCAGTGGGTGAGTCAAAGGCAGTAGAAGCCCCGCCTTGTCCTGTTTTGTGGGATGAATTTCAGGTTGTGTCGCCCTCGGATGTGGGGAATGCTCTTGGGACTGTTCGAGCCACTTATTGTGAACTAGATCCATGCCTGTCCTGGCTGGTTAAGGCCAGCTGGGAGACATTAGGACCATTGCTGTCAGGGATAGTCAACGCCTCTTTTGGGGTGGGCAAGGTGCCAGACTGCCTCAAGGAGGCGGTGGTGCGGCCGCTGCTCAAAAAAACATCATTGGACATTGGCGTCCTGGCCAGCTATCAACTGGTCTCTAACCTTCCCTTTTTAGGGAAGGTTATTGAACAGGTGGTGGCTCGGCAGCTTCGGGAGCATTTGGACCGGGTCAATTTTCTTGATCCCGCAGAGTCTGGCTTTTGTACAGGTTATGGCACAGAGACTGCGCTGGTGGCCTTGGTCGACGACCTCACCCGTGAGTTGGACCAGGGTTGTTCGACCCTGTTGATCCTGTTAAAATCTCTCAGCTACATTTGATACCGTTGATCATGAGTTGTTGGTGACTCAGCTGCGGGACCGGACAGGGATTAGCAGGACTGTTCTTGAACGGTTCTCATATCTCCCCCCCTCCCTGGGGCCTCATGTGGGGCATTCCGCAGGGTTCCATTCTATCCCCTCTCTTGTTAAATGTGTATATGCAGCCTTTGGGGGAGGTTGTCAGGGAGTTTGGTGTATGGTGTCATCAATATGCTGATGTCACCCAGCTATACCTCTCATTTTCATCTGACCCAGGCCCAGCAGTCTCTGTGCTTACCCAGTGTTTGTCAGCTGTGGGGTGATTGGATGAGGGAAAGCCACCTGAAATTAAATCCTGGCAAGATGGAGGAGATGGTTGTGGGGAAAGCCGAGGGAGTGATGGCCCCCATCATTGATGGGGGCCGTCCTCCCTTGTTTTCTCATGTCCGGAGTCTGGGGGTGCTCCTGGACTTGCAGCTCTGCCTGGATGTCCAGGTGGTGGCTGTGGCAAAGGGGCATTTCGCCAGTTTTGTCTGGTGCATCAGCTTCGGCCATATGTCTCAGACTCGGATCTGGCCACAATCATCCATGCTTTTATTACCTCGAGACTGGACTACTGTATCACGCGCTACGTGGGGCTACCCTTGGTGTTAGTTTGGAGACTGCAGCTGGTACAGAATGCGGCAGTCCGTCTCCTGACTGGGACGGGCCGACGCGAGCACATTACAACAGTGCTTCGCTCTCTGCACTGACTGATGATAGTTGACATTTAAAGCCCCAAACAGCATGGGCCCCACCTACCTGCAGGACCGTCTCACCCTCCGGGTCCTGGATTGGTCCCTACGGTTAGCTGGGGGCACCGTCCTTAGGGTCCCCCGCTATCCTGGGTGTCTACCATGAGGAGGGCATTCTCTGTGGCTGCACTGCTGCTGTGGAACTCCCACCTGTTGGAGGTCCACTTGACCACTGACCTCCCCTCTTTCCACAAACAGTGTAAGACCTGGCTGTTCCACTGGGCCTTTACCGAGGGAGATGGGGTGGGTGGGTATGGGTTGTTTTAATTGTAGCTTTATTGTTGTGTATTTTAATGTTTTTTAAATGTTGTTAGTCGCCCCGAGATGCCTGAGGCAGGAGGGGGCGGCATATAAATTTTAATATAAATAAATAAATTAATTAAATAAATAAAAAGTGCTTGCAGGACCAGGTCACTCTGTCACACCCTGCTTCTACTCTTTAAAGTGTAGGGTAGCCCCAATCCACCCTGCTACACTTGGGCTTTGGCAAACCTCCAGGGGAAGGGAGTTCTGTGCATGCTTACTGATGGACTTGTTGCAATAATGGTGGCACTTACAAGAGGATGCCCTGGCTGACCTTAGGGAGCATGATGGAACATAGGACAGGAGGTGGTTCTTTAGATATGTAGGGTCCAAGTTGTTTAAGACTTTATAGGTCAAAACAGCACCTTGAATTAAGCTCAGAAAGCTATTGGCAGCCAGGGCAAACCTTAGAGCACTGGTGCAATGTGTCCCTGGCAATCTACTCCTGTCAGAAGGTGGGCCACCATGTTCTGCACCAGCTAGCTCCTTGAACAGTCTGGCAGCCCTGTGTAGAGTGCATTGCACTAGGCTAGCTTCACGGTTATGAAAACATGGATGACAGTGGCCAGATCATTATGTTAGCCCTTCCAAAATATAAGGTGGCCCTTTTAATGCTCTGATTATCAGGGTAGATCAGTCCCAGAGGCTTTTAATAACATGGAACTGAGATCCTAACCATTTCCTGGTTTTAGTTTAGCTTAATGTGGACTTAAGGACTATGCTTCCTCAGAGGCTTCATCTCTCATAATGCAAGTCTGCTGCTCAGTTTTCTCAGGGTTATGGTGCACCATGCTCCCTCTCCCAGATTCGAGCATATATTTTGACCAGAGCCAGCCTTAAGCAGGGCCAGTAGGGGCCATAACTCTATCCCAGAGAGCCAGCCATGGCTGCTGTTCTAATGCTCTCTGGGAGCATGCTGAACTACATTTCCCAGCATGCTCCCAGAAAGCATTAGAAAGCATGCTCCCAGAGACTCACATTAGAACAGTGGCTCTGTCTGCTCAGGATCCCTCTGCTTTCTGGTGAGTTTGCTGCCCCTTGGGAATGGTCAGGGAAGGGGGGGCATGGGAAAGGGTGCAGCATACTCACCAGAAAGTGGACAGAGCCCGTGTGCCGCTGTGGAGTGGACAAAGTTGCTGTTCTGTGATCCCAGGTCATTCCACAGTGGTACTGCTGGCTCCCTCTGCTTTCCGGTGAGTTTGCTGCCCTCTGGTCCTGCTTTCCTGCTGCCCTTCCCGCTGTGCCCGAGTGCCAAGTATTCTGTCAAATTACGGAGGAGTGGGTGAAAACTTGGGCCCTCAGAAACTCAGAAATTCTTGCGTGTTATTTTTTGGTACTTGGTTTAGCCCTATTGAGGAGGGAGAAAATGAAATGAACACCTAGAAGGAGCAAGTTCTACACTGAGGGATGCGCCACAGCAAAGGCCTTATCACCTGCAACTTAAGGTGCGATGGCGGGATCCCCAAACAGTGGGTGGTTTTTGAGCACAGATAACCAACAGGGCGAGGCTCCAAGAGCAGGTCTCGAATATAGCCATGGCCTATACTGTTCACATGGCCCTAAAACCCAGCAGAACAATCTTAAATTCAACCCATTGCTCTACAGGCAGCCAATGCAGAAAACACAGGGCGGGCATTTCTCAAACCTTGATATTCATCACCAAATCCACACCAGAGAGTAGCCCCATAAAGGCCTTTAGGGTGGAAAAAGCGTCAGTTGCAGCTCACACCTGAATATTCACTAGAGAATTCACACAGCAGAGAAGTCCTGAATGTGGGCAAAGCTACAGTTCAAGAGTTCTTGTGGCTAAATCCAACCGCCTTTACTCTATTCTTCTCCTCCTTGATCTCTCTGCTGCCTTCAACACTGTTGATCACTTGCTCCTGCTTGAATCGCTTCACTTCCTGGGATTCCAGGACTCTGTCCTTGACTGTTTCTCCTCCTACTTCTCTGACCGCCCCTTCAATGTATCTCTTCCTAACTCTTCCCCCTCCTCCTCCCTAGTCCTCTTGGTCGGGGTTCGTCAAGGCTCTGTCCTTGGCCCTCTCCTCTTCTCTATCTACACCCAATCCCTAGGCAAACTCATTGCCTCCCATGGTTTCCAATACCACCTATATGCTGACAACACTCAACTCTGTCTCTCCACTCCTTCCCTCTCCCCCTCTGTTCAAGCTCATCTCACCAACTGTCTCTCTGATATCTCCGCCTGGATGTATCAACGCCAACTCAAACTGAACATGGTGAAAACTGAACTCCTGATCTTCCCTCCCAACTCTTCCTCTCCCTCCTCCCTGTCAATTGCTATTTATGGGATCTCCATCTTCCCTGTCCCCCAAGCCCGGAGCTTGGACTTCATCTTCAGCTCGCACCTTTCCTTTACACCCTACATTGACTCCGTGGCCAAATCCTGCTGCTTCTCCCTCCACAACATTGCTAAGATTCACCCTTTTCTGTCTCCTCTGCCAAAACTCTCATCCATGCCCTAGTCATCTCATGCCTAGATTATTGTAACCTCCTCCTCGCTGGCCTTCCCTGCTCTCACCTTTCTTCCCCCATCTCTGTTCAAAACTTTTCTGCCAGGATTATCCACCTAGCCCATCGCTTTGACCATGTGCAACCTCTCCTCTCCTCTGGTTCCCCCTTCTTGTGTGTATTCTGCACAAACTCCTCATCTTCACCTACAAAGTCCTTCACAACCTCGCTCCCCCCTACCTCTCTGCCCTGATCTCCCTCTGAACCCCTGCTCGAACACTCCGCTCCTCTTCCATCCACTCCCTCACCTTCCCACGCCTCCCCTGCTTCCCCAACCGCCTTCGTCCCTTCTCCCTCACTGCTCTGCACGCCTGGAACTCCCTCCCTGCCCTTGTCTGCCTTGCCCCCACCCTTCACACCTTCAAGTCCCTCCTCAAAACCCACCTCTTCCGCTCTGCCCTTCCTAAATCCTGCTAATCATCCCCACCCAGGATTATCCACCACCTGTTATCTGCAAACTCCCAATTTACTGTAACCAAGCCAAGAACGTGTACCTGAGCTCTCACATCCTCATGAATGTTGCATTCCTTGTCTCTCACTCTGTTCCCCTTTCCCTGTCTTCCCTCCCCGTCTTTAGATTGTAAGCCCTCGGGCAGGGACCATGTCTAATTCTCTGTAAAGCACTAGGTATGTCACTAGTGCTATATAAATGCTTATAGTAAATAATAATAATAATAATAATAATGGAGAATCACCATTGGAAGCCCACAGAAGAGGGAGTTACAAAAATCAAGTCTTGTGACCACCAGTGCATGGGTCACTGTGACAAGGTCAGGCTGGGATAAATAAGAACGTAACTTATGCAAATTGCAACAATGAAAAAAGCATCTCAAAGCCATGTCTGAGAACTGAGTTTTAATGGAGAGAGTGTGGTTCAAAAAAGATCTCCAGTTTTTACCTGGTTCACCATCACAACCTGCACCCCTTCAACATGCAGGGACCTGAGGAATACAAGAGCATCCTCATATCAGCTGCCCCTCCACACCAGCAACAACTCAGTCTTACCTGGATTGATCATGACACGGTGTCATGGTGATCGCACTCTAGGAAGGACTGACTGGGGTAATCGTCCGAGTCAAACTGCCCTAGACTTGAGACAGAATAACACAGTAAAATAATAAGTAGCTGAGCAAAGCAAGGCTTCACACTTAACTTGACACCATGCTTCTGTGTTGCAGCAGTCAAAGGCAAATAAAGCATTAGGAACTATTAGGAAAGAATAATTAAAAAAATAATGTGGTATAAAATAGAATGCCACTATATATATTCACGATGCATCTGCAACTTGAATATTGTGTGCAGTTCTGATTGCCCCATCTCAAAGAGGATAAGATATAGTAGAACAGGAAAGGATCCAGAGAAGGGCATCAAATAGGATCATGGCATGGAATTACTTTCCTATGAGGAGGGACTAAAAAGAGTAGGACTTTTCAAGCTTAGAAAAGAGAAGAATAAGGGAGAGGTATATGCTAGAAGTTTGTAAGGTCATGAATGGTGTGGAGAAAGTGAACAGGGAAATGATATTTAGCCTCTCACAATACAAGCACCAGGGATCACTCAATGAAATGAATAGGGCGGGATGTTTAAAACAAAGTACTTTTCCACACTACACAGGATTTATCTTTGGAACTCATTTCCATGGGATTTTGTGATGGCCAGTAATATAACTAGATTTAAAAATGGATTAGACAAGTTCATGGAAAATAAAACTATCAATACTTATCAGTCAAGAGTAGGGGTAGGATTGGTTTTAATTGATATTTTATAGGACTTAGACTACATTCATACCTGCGGTGGCGGCAGCAGCAGACGGCCCCATGCAGATTTTGGCTCTGGGAGAAATTGCGAGAGCCAAAATCTGCGTGAAGTTTGGCCGGTGTGACACCGCCTCCCCCCCCCCCCC
>QEPC01001665.1:76257-89196 GCA_003113815.1 Sphenodon punctatus | reverse complement strand
GGGGGCGGGGGGCGGCTTTCACACCAGCTGAACTCTGCGCAGATTTTGGCTTGCAGGAGTCAAAAACTGCACGCCGCCACAAGTGTGAATGTGGTCTCAGTATTATTGCTTGGGGTTTTTTAAAATATTTTTGTATATTTGTAAGCCACCCTGATCCTGCGTGAAAGGAAGTATATAATTCCAAGTAAATAAATAAATAAATAAATAAATAAAGAAGATGGTCAGGAGATGCAGCTTCATGCTCTAGGTATCCCTAAACCTTTGCTAGCAGCTAGGGGCGAATGACAGAGAAAGGATCACTCTGCAATTCCCTTCTATACATTGAGGTGGGGAACCGAAGGTCCAAAGACCAAATGCAGTCTGCAGCTAGTTTATATTTGGCCCCTTTTCAGTTCCTGGATCTACCCTCAGGCACTGGAAGACTGACCTCAGGAGACGGGAACAGAGATGAGAGCATGCACATAAGGAAAGGGTATGGATCCATGGCAGAGATCCATGATCTCGACCCCCTTTCCTTCAAGCAGCCTGAGTCCTTCACCCCACCCCCAGCCTACCTTCTCTGTGGCCCTCAGAGCTTGCACTAATTTTCAAAGAGGCTCCTCAGTGTAAGAAGTTTCCCCACCCCTGTTATACAGTTTCTCTGAAGCACAGTTTTCAACTCGTTTTTTGCAAAAATTGATAATTGAGAAAATCGCAGTTCTTGACACTTTCTTGGTTGAGAATTTTCTCAATATACCATTTACCATTACTGTTTACCATTTACCATTACCGTTTAGCATGAACCACATTCGTCCTGGTAATGCACATATGTAAAATGGCTGCCCTTTTCCAAAATGGTGGTCATGCTGCCAGCATCATCTCAGAAGAGGGCTGCACATGTATAGAACAACCATGGTGACCATTGTGCATGCGCATTACTGGGAATAACACGGTACACGGTAAACCTTTCATTACCTTGAGACTAGACTACTGTAACATGCTCTATGTGGGGCTGCCCTTGGTGACTGTTCGGAAGCTGCAGCTGGTGCAGAATGCAGTGGCTCACCTCCTTTGGGGGGGGGGCGGGGCACCAGGAGCACTTTACACCAGTGCTCTGAAGTCTGCACCAGTTCCTTATAGCTTTCCGGGTACAATTCAAGATGCTGGTTTTGACCTTTAAAGTCCTAAACCAGGGATGGGGAACTTCAGGCCCAGGGGCCAATTGCGGCCCATGGCAGGTTTTTATGTGGCCCCTTTCTAGTTCCTGGATCTGGCCCCCTGGATCCAGTTTCTACTCCCAAGCACTGAACAAATGAGCTCAGGATAAGGGCACAGAGATAAGGGCATCTCTCAAGGATAGGGAGCAGATCCAGGGCACAGATCCTCCTTTTCCTGAGTATGCCCCATATCCTCCCCTCCCATCCCTGGACCCTAACTTCTATGTGGCCCTCGGAGCTTGTACTACTTCTTAAAGTGGTCCCTGGGATGGAAAAGGTTCCACACCCCTGCCCTAAATGGTCTGGGTCCCACATATCTGAGAGAGCACCTGCCTTCCGCATCCCAATGTGACCCCTGCAATCAGCCGGGAGTGCCACCCTGCGGGTGCCATCTTTTCACTGCGACCCCTGAAATCGGCCGGGAGTGCCTCCCTGCAAGTGCCATCTTTTAGTCTTGTGAGGGCTTGCAGGGAGACGTTTTCAGTTGCTGCCCCAATGCTATGGAACTCCCTTCCCACTGAGGTTCGTTTGAGCCCGAGCCTGGGCATTTTTCATAGGCGGTGCAAGACCTTTTTATTTGTTGAGGCATTTGGTGGGCAGGGACAGGGATGGGGGGGTTTGGTGGGGGTTTGGAGTAGGGGTGTGATCAGATGGTTGTGGTGGGGGTAGAGGAAAGGTTTGGGGGTTTTAAGCTGTTTTGAATTAATTGTTTTTATTTGCTTTGTAAGCTGCCCTGAGCCATTTAGGAAGGGTGGGGTAAAAATTGGACAAAATAAAGTAAATGGTAACAGTAAACGGTAATGATGATATATACCGGTACCCAGTATTTGGCCTGATGTCCCACCCCTAGCAGTCACTATATCTGCCTACCCCACAGCAAGGACAACTACCTGTACCAGAAGGTTTTTTCTAGGGATGGGCGAACAGAACGCCATTTGGATGTTCGGATGTTCGGTCGTTCGGTTCGAAACCCGAGTTCGGGTTCGGCTGTCTGGTTCAGCGGAGTTCGGTTTGGCTAAACTTGGCCAAACATTCAAAAAAGTGCTATCAGTACCGAAACTGAATTTTTTTCGGTATTGGTATTTTTGGCCCTGAAACCACTTCTGGTGTCCACCCCTGGTGCCAGGAAGTCTGCTCCTCAGCTGCCTCCCCCTTTCAGTCACATTTTTCCTGCTCAAAGTCACATTTTCCCCACCCTCGAACTCATCCAAACTGTTTGGAAGTTGGAGCATTCGATTCAGAAGTTTAGTTCGGTCGTATGAACAGGCTGAGTTCGGGCCATACTCTGAACTACCGAACTGCGTTCGCCCATCCCTAGTTTTTCCCCATGGTTCTCCAGTCCATAGTGAACCACCGTGACTAGTTTATGGATATGCTGGCTGGGTGGTATGGGAAGAACCAGGATGTCCGCATCTTCCGTCAGTCTCCCTTCTTTGGCTGCATGTACACCGGAGACTTTGGACCCTCCACAGAAAACATACATTGAAGGACTTCTCATGAGACCTGTTGTTCTCAGTGATCCTGCCTACCCCCCCTGAAGCCCTGGGTCATGAAGGCATACAACATTACCAACACCCTGGAGCAAAGATACTTTAACTAGTAATTCAGAGTCACCCACTCTGTTGTGGAGAGGGCTTCGGAGCTTTTAAAGCAGAACTTGAGATCAATAGCTGCTATGATTGATATCCAGCTAGAGGCCGCTCCACTGTTAAAAACTGCTGTCTGTCTTCCCCCTGCCAGTTCATGCACCACCCATGGTGCCTTCCCACCCACTTCCCATGCCCTCCATTCCTGTCTGCTGCAGCAGTTTCCCGGTGATTTTTCTGCTGCTCCTATGCATTCTCCTGCACACATGTCAACACAGTAAACAATAAGAAACATAATTAGATAACAATAAATGGAAGTCTTTATTATGCAGCTGTTTAAATGCAAATATACATCCCCAGGTGCTTCAACTTACCATTTTCCTCTGCCTCCACTGCATCCTCTACAAAGGTGGCATCTGGGTCCTCCATGCCCTTAACCAGAACCTCTGGTGGCTCCTTGAATAAGGGCTGGCTTTTGAACTTAAAAAGGGAAGGTTAGAGACTGGCTGATAGCTGGCTAGGGGGTCAACATCCAAAGATGACTTCTTGAGCAGCGGCTGCACCACCGCCTCTTTCAGACAACGCGGCACCCTGTCCTCCCTAAGGGAGGTGTTGACCACCCCCGCCAGCAACGGCCCTAACGTCTCCTGGCTGGCCTTGACCAGCCAGGATGGGCACAGATCTAATTCACAACAGGAGGCCTGAACAGTCCAAGGACATCCACCATGTCAGCGGACGACACCCACTGAAACTGATCCCAGAACAACAGATGTTCACCCATCCCTAGGGCCTATGTGTCTGGTGGGTGGTGGCCACCTGGTCAGTGGGGGAGAATGCCTAATAAACAGGCAGGTGGACAACCACCTGGTGTGGGCTATGGTCTCATTTCTTAATAACCAAGAACTCAAGGTGCGGAATGTCCTGTATGTTCTGCATCGTTCTTTTCTGACTCTTGCAATCCTGCTGCTCCAGATCTCTGCAACCCCTACTGCTGTATGCTAGAGAGTCATGCTGGCCTCTGGGCCTCTTGAGGTTGCTTCTCACCTCTTCTTTTCCTTCATGGGACATGGGCACCCTGGAGAGCACCAACAGGGTAAAGATGGAGCAGAGCCAGAAAGCACAATTACTACCAAAGGAGCAAACAACTCCCCATGCTGTCAATTTCTATTTCATCTGCAACCAAAGCAGGAACTCACAAAGGCTAGTAAAATCTAAGGCAATAGTTGACTGTACCTGAGAATTATTGGCTTAACCCTGAGATGATACTTGAAAAACCCTGAGACTTGGAGTCCAAACCTGAGAGGTGGTAACCCTGCCTCTCACCCACGTGCTGAGCTTTTTCCACCTCCTCTGGAGTAGTGAGGCAGAGGAGAAGGACCAGAGTGGGAGGGTGGGCAAATTTCCCCTGTAAAATTCAGAGCCCTAGATACTTTAGGACGGTCTCTGAACAGCACTTGATGACAGAAATACAAAATAAGTAATTTCTTCCAAAGAAAAATAGACAAGTTTATAGACATCAATTTCTTTTGTTTTTTTTAATTATTATTTTACAAAAAATTTCTATCCCTCACCCTCTTGCACATTGGCAGCCCGGAGCGTCAAACAACATAAAACATAACAATAAAATCATCTAAAATTACAATATCTCACAAATATAAAATGGGCACATATAATATATAAAATATTAAATAGCAGCTAATAAATCCCCCTCTCCCCCCACCTCCCCGAAGACCCGGTGGAACAACCAGATCTTACAACACCTACAGAAAGAGGGGAGGTCAGGGGAAAGATGGGCCTCCAGTGGGAGAGAATTCCACAGCCGAGGTGCAGCCACCGAGAACAGCCTCCCCGCTGTTCCTACCCACTGTACCTGGGGGACCTCGAGTTGCGTGCCCCCGGCTGACTGCAGGGGCCGTGAAATGACCCAAGGCTTGAGGCGGTCTCGCAGGTAACCAGGACCCAAACTGTTTAGGGCTTTATAAGTCATAACCAACACCTTGAATTGGGCCCAGAAGACAATAGGCAGTCAGTGCAGAGTCCGGAGCACCTGTGTAATGTGCTTGTGGCAGCCCATCCCTGTTAGGAGGTGGGTTGTCGCATTCTGCACCAGCTGCAGCCTCCGGACCATCGTCAAGGGTTAGGGTAGCCCCACGTAGAGTGCATTACAGTAGTATAGTCAGGAGGCAACAAAAGCATGGATGATGGTGCCCAGATCCGAGTCCAAGATATACGGCCGAAGCCATCACACCTGATGTTGTTGGCGAAATACTCCTCTTGCCACAGCCTCCACCTGACAATCCAGGTGGAGCTGCAGGTCGAGGAGCACCCCCAGACTATGAACCTGAGTGTCCAGAGAGGGGAAGACCCCACCAATGATGGGAGCCATCACCTCTTCAGCCCTACCCACCAACATCACCTCCGTCTTGTCAGGATTCAGCCTCAGACGGCTCGTCCTCATCCAGTCCCCTACAGCTGCCAAGCACCAGGTAAGCACCGAGACTGACGGGCCTGGGTCTCCAGAAAATAAGAGGTAGAGTTGTGTATCATTGGCGTACTGATGACATCATATGCCACACCCTCTCATGACCTCGCCCAGTGGTTGCATATACATGTTGAACAGGAGGGGAGGACAGAATAGAACCCTGCAGGACTCCACACGTGAGATTCCAGGGAGATGATGTAGATTCCCCAAGAACCACATGCTGTGTTCTCCCTGCCAAGAATGAGCGGAACCATTCAAGAACAATTCCGCTCACCCCAGCCCAGTCCTGCAGCCTCGTCACCAACTTCTCATGGTCAACGGTATCAAACGCCTCCGACAGATTCAATAAGATCAAAATTGAGGATTTGCCCTAATCCAATTCATGGTGCAGGTCATTGACCAAGGCCACAACTGCAATCTCTGTGCCAAACCCGGGGTGAAAACCAGACTGCAAGGGATCAAGAAAACTGACCCGGTCCAGATGCCCCTGCAGCTGCCAGGCCACCACCTGCTCAATAACCTTCCCTAAAAAGGGAAGGTTAGAGACTGGCTGATAGCTGGCTAGGGAGTCAACATCTAAAGATGACTTCTTGAGCAGGGGCTGCACCACCGCCTCTTTCAGACAACGCGGCACCCTGTCCTCTCTAAGGGAGGTGTTGACCACCCCCGTCAGCAACGGCCCTAACGTCTCCTGGCTGGCCTTGACCAGCCAGGACGGGCACAGATCTAATTCACAACAAGAAGCTCGAACAGTCCAAGGACATCCACCATGTCAGCGGATGACACCCACTGAAACTGATCCCAGAACAACAGACATGGTGGGGCTTCCCGTAACTCTGATACCTCCACTGTTGTAAATGCAACATTGAGATCATAATGAATTTGAATGATTTTATCTGCAAAAAAAACAGCAAACATGTCAGAGTGGGCACTGGAAAATTCTAGTTCCAGGTGGAGAGAGGCCGGACTGACCAGCCTCTGCACCACCCGGAAAAGCTCCGCTGGACATGATTTTGCAGACACGATGAGGGCAGCAGAGAACTAGGGATGGGAGAACAGATCGCGGTTCGGGTTCGGCCATTTGGTTCAGCCGTTCAGTACGGGTGTTGGGTTCGGGCATTTGGGCAGTTCGCCGGGTTCGGGTTCGGCTGTTCGGTTCGGTCATTCAGTTTGGGTTTGGCCATTTGGAAAAAATGATCGTGAGAGCACGAGAAGCCGTAATCGTGCCAGAAACCAGAAATTCAAGTGTGTGCGGAGCTGTGTGGTGAGTGAGTGTTTGTTTGACTCAGTGGCTGTGCGGTTTGTGTGTTTTGGCTGTGCTGTGTGTTTGGGTGGTTTGTGAGTGTTGGTGTGTGTTGTGTGGGTGACTTTTTGGGGGTGTGTGTTTAAAAAGAAAATTAAAAAAATGAAGAAGGCTGCAGTTTTGATCACCCGGCTGGAGGCCAACTTGCTGGTCGAGGAGGAGTAGGAGTAGGAGTTAGAGGTCGCTGCCCCTACTACACCTCCGGTAGTGGTGACCGGCTCCTTGGATGAGGAGAAAGCGGAGGGCTCAGGAGGTGCTGCCAGGTTTGTAAACTTTTTTTTAACTTTGAGGACAAGGAAGGCTCTATCCATTAGAGCGAGCTCACTGGCATGCGGGTGGATGCATGGGTGGTGGGCATCAGTCAGGCACAAACAGTTGGCATCAACGGGTGGCAGCGGATGTCTGCAACAGAGAGAGAGGGTACTGTAGTGTGGGGGGCTCTGGCATGAGCAGCACCCCCACCCAAACATGTGCCAGGCTAGCAAGGGTGTCTACTCTCCAGTTGCCATCCCATTCCCTACGCACCCCCAAATAAGGGCAGGATCTTTGCTCCAGCCAGGGTCACATCTCCCGTTGCCATCCCTAGCACCCCAAGGAGGGCAGGATTTGCACGTGCCAGCCAGGGCCTTCCTAGTTGCAATCCCAAGCACCACAAGGAGGGCAGGGTTTGCACGTGCCAGCCAGGGCCTTCCTAGTTTGCTGTTGTTGTTTTGTTTTCTTGTTATGTAAATAGTTTTAATTAAAGTTGTTATATTTATTGTTACGAGCTTCATTTGACCTGTCCAATCTTTTATCCCTATGGGCTGAAGTTCTGGCTGGCAGGTGGCAGAATCGCATACAGCTTGTCGATCCCTTCCAGAAGCACCTGCCACCTCATGTAGCGTAGTTATTAACCCAAAGATGTGCTGTGCCAGCAGCAGGGCCTCAACTAGCAGAAAGCTCCCAGGAGGTTCAGGGCTTGTGTTTGTGTGGGTAGGTGTGACAGAGAGAAAGAGAGACAGGCTCCTCGGCAGGAGGCAGCAGGCAGTGGGAGCTGGTGGTCGGAGGGGCGTTTAGTTTCAGCAGCCAACTTCAGCTGGCATCCGTGGGTGGGTGCAGAGGAGTAGGCTTTTGGGGAGGGGGGGCAGGCTGGCATGCGGGCACCGAGCTTCTGGATGCAATGGAATGGAATGCAGTCCCCAGTGACTGGAATAATGGTTGCATAATCTCGTTGATGTTCCCTGGGATGGGCGGGCATGACTGAATCAGGGATAGTGGAATGACAGCCTAAAGCCTATGGGGCACACTTCATTTGATCAGGCGATAAGTGGTAGCAGGGCAGCAGGTACAAGGACACACACAGGCAGGCACATATAATACATTGTGTGTTGTATTCCATCTCATTATGGTAGGTTTGCTGTGTGCTGGATGTGGGCAATGGGCATTAATGGGTGCATGAGCACAGATGGGAGTTCTTCCTGGTTCTGGCAGGTGGCAGTCAGGATATACCTATCTCTCCCCCTCTAACCCCCATCTTCCTCGTTCTAGCTGGGAACCTCTTTCTCTCTCTGGCCATATAGTGCCAGTGACAGCATGGGTGGGATCGTGTCTGTCTCTCCTTCAAGCAGTGGGTGGAATGACAGGCCCCAGAACCTGTGGCACAGACAGCATGGGCGGCATTGGCAGCAGCAGCAGACATTGGGTTGCCCAGGCACAGAACCCGTGGAACAGCAGAGACAGCAGCAGCAGGATTTGCCTGTACACAGCCCCCCTGGACCCAGGATGGTTGGATTTCCAAGGGAATAGTTCCCAATACAGCAGCAGACGGCAGCAGCAGGATTGTGTTGGCACATTTGGATTGGCCAGGGCAGAACACCCCTGGACCAGCAGACAGCAGTGGCGGGATTAACACACCAGTGGTGTACATCACCCAGAGTTGCCAGGGTAGGCAGAGACAGGCACTGTGTCATGAGAGGTAGGCATACTGAGGTGGGGTTCAAGCTTTGCAACTTGGGCGGGCAGGCAGGCAGGCAGCATAGCATGAGCAGAAGGTAGGCAGACTGGGGCAGACTTTGATCTAGACCACCTGGGCAGGCGGGTGGGCTGGCAGGCAGTGCGGCATGAGCAGAAAGTGGGCAGACTGAGGGAGGCAGGGTTCAAGCTTTGCAACCTGGGCGGACGGCAGGCAGCATGGTATGAGAGGCAGTAGGGAAGGCGGGCATGGGCAGGCTTTGAGCTAGGCAACCTGGGTGGGCAGACAGGCACCTTGGCATAGGAGGCAGGAAGGCGGACTGAGGCATATTACTTTGAGTTTTGCGGCAAGCTTGGCGGGCAGACAGGCAGTGTGGCATGAGAGGCANTAAATGGAAGTCTTTATTATGCAGCTGTTTAAATGCAAATATACATCCCCAGGTGCTTCAACTTACCATTTTCCTCTGCCTCCACTGCATCCTCTACAAAGGTGGCATCTGGGTCCACCATGCCCTTAACCAGAACCTCTGGTGGCTCCTTGAATAAGGGCTGGCTTTTGAACTTAAAAAGGGAAGGTTAGAGACTGGCTGATAGCTGGCTAGGGGGTCAACATCCAAAGATGACTTCTTGAGCAGCGGCTGCACCACCGCCTCTTTCAGACAACGCGGCACCCTGTCCTCCCTAAGGGAGGTGTTGACCACCCCCGCCAGCAACGGCCCTAACGTCTCCTGGCTGGCCTTGACCAGCCAGGATGGGCACAGATCTAATTCACAACAGGAGGCCTGAACAGTCCAAGGACATCCACCATGTCAGCGGACGACACCCACTGAAACTGATCCCAGAACAACAGATGTTCACCCATCCCTAGGGCCTATGTGTCTGGTGGGTGGTGGCCACCTGGTCAGTGGGGGAGAATGCCTAATAAACAGGCAGGTGGACAACCACCTGGTGTGGGCTATGGTCTCATTTCTTAATAACCAAGAACTCAAGGTGCGGAATGTCCTGTATGTTCTGCATCGTTCTTTTCTGACTCTTGCAATCCTGCTGCTCCAGATCTCTGCAACCCCTACTGCTGTATGCTAGAGAGTCATGCTGGCCTCTGGGCCTCTTGAGGTTGCTTCTCACCTCTTCTTTTCCTTCATGGGACATGGGCACCCTGGAGAGCACCAACAGGGTAAAGATGGAGCAGAGCCAGAAAGCACAATTACTACCAAAGGAGCAAACAACTCCCCATGCTGTCAATTTCTATTTCATCTGCAACCAAAGCAGGAACTCACAAAGGCTAGTAAAATCTAAGGCAATAGTTGACTGTACCTGAGAATTATTGGCTTAACCCTGAGATGACTTGAAAAACCCTGAGACTTGGAGTCCAAACCTGAGAGGTGGTAACCCTGCCTCTCACCCACGTGCTGAGCTTTTTCCACCTCCTCTGGAGTAGTGAGGCAGAGGAGAAGGACCAGAGTGGGAGGGTGGGCAAATTTCCCCTGTAAAATTCAGAGCCCTAGATACTTTAGGACGGTCTCTGAACAGCACTTGATGACAGAAATACAAAATAAGTAATTTCTTCCAAAGAAAAATAGACAAGTTTATAGACATCAATTTCTTTTGTTTTTTTTAATTATTATTTTACAAAAAATTTCTATCCCTCACCCTCTTGCACATTGGCAGCCCGGAGCGTCAAACAACATAAAACATAACAATAAAATCATCTAAAATTACAATATCTCACAAATATAAAATGGGCACATATAATATATAAAATATTAAATAGCAGCTAATAAATCCCCCTCTCCCCCCACCTCCCCGAAGACCCGGTGGAACAACCAGATCTTACAACACCTACAGAAAGAGGGGAGGTCAGGGGAAAGATGGGCCTCCAGTGGGAGAGAATTCCACAGCCGAGGTGCAGCCACCGAGAACAGCCTCCCCGCTGTTCCTACCCACTGTACCTGGGGGACCTCGAGTTGCGTGCCCCCGGCTGACTGCAGGGGCCGTGAAATGACCCAAGGCTTGAGGCGGTCTCGCAGGTAACCAGGACCCAAACTGTTTAGGGCTTTATAAGTCATAACCAACACCTTGAATTGGGCCCAGAAGACAATAGGCAGTCAGTGCAGAGTCCGGAGCACCTGTGTAATGTGCTTGTGGCAGCCCATCCCTGTTAGGAGGTGGGTTGTCGCATTCTGCACCAGCTGCAGCCTCCGGACCATCGTCAAGGGTTAGGGTAGCCCCACGTAGAGTGCATTACAGTAGTATAGTCAGGAGGCAACAAAAGCATGGATGATGGTGCCCAGATCCGAGTCCAAGATATACGGCCGAAGCCATCACACCTGATGTTGTTGGCGAAATACTCCTCTTGCCACAGCCTCCACCTGACAATCCAGGTGGAGCTGCAGGTCGAGGAGCACCCCCAGACTATGAACCTGAGTGTCCAGAGAGGGGAAGACCCCACCAATGATGGGAGCCATCACCTCTTCAGCCCTACCCACCAACATCACCTCCGTCTTGTCAGGATTCAGCCTCAGACGGCTCGTCCTCTTGCCACAGCCTCCACCTGACAATCCAGGTGGAGCTGCAGGTCGAGGAGCACCCCCAGACTATGAACCTGAGTGTCCAGAGAGGGGAAGACCCCACCAATGATGGGAGCCATCACCTCTTCAGCCCTACCCACCAACATCACCTCCGTCTTGTCAGGATTCAGCCTCAGACAGCTCGTCCTCATCCAGTCCCCTACAGCTGCCAAGCACCAGGTAAGCACCGAGACTGACGGGCCTGGGTCTCCAGAAAATAAGAGGTAGAGTTGTGTATCATTGGCGTACTGATGACATCATATGCCACACCCTCTCATGACCTCGCCCAGTGGTTGCATATACATGTTGAACAGGAGGGTGGGACAGAATAGAACCCTGCAGGACTCCACACGTGAGATTCCAGGGAGATGATGTAGATTCCCCAAGAACCACATGCTGTGTTCTCCCTGCCAAGAATGAGCGGAACCATTCAAGAACAATTCCGCTCACCCCAGCCCAGTCCTGCAGCCTCGTCACCAACTTCTCATGGTCAACGGTATCAAACGCCTCCGACAGATTCAATAAGATCAAAATTGAGGATTTGCCCTAATCCAATTCATGGTGCAGGTCATTGACCAAGGCCACAACTGCAATCTCTGTGCCAAACCCGGGGTGAAAACCAGACTGCAAGGGATCAAGAAAACTGACCCGGTCCAGATGCCCCTGCAGCTGCCAGGCCACCACCTGCTCAATAACCTTCCCTAAAAAGGGAAGGTTAGAGACTGGCTGATAGCTGGCTAGGGAGTCAACATCTAAAGATGACTTCTTGAGCAGGGGCTGCACCACCGCCTCTTTCAGACAACGCGGCACCCTGTCCTCTCTAAGGGAGGTGTTGACCACCCCCGTCAGCAACGGCCCTAACGTCTCCTGGCTGGCCTTGACCAGCCAGGACGGGCACAGATCTAATTCACAACAGGAAGCTCGAACAGTCCAAGGACATCCACCATGTCAGCGGATGACACCCACTGAAACTGATCCCAGAACAACAGACATGGTGGGGCTTCCCGTAACTCTGATACCTCCACTGTTGTAAATGCAACATTGAGATCATAATGAATTTGAATGATTTTATCTGCAAAAAAAACAGCAAACATGTCAGAGTGGGCACTGGAAAATTCTAGTTCCAGGTGGAGAGAGGCCGGACTGACCAGCCTCTGCACCACCCGGAAAAGCTCCGCTGGACATGATTTTGCAGACACGATGAGGGCAGCAGAGAACTAGGGATGGGAGAACAGATCGCGGTTCGGGTTCGGCCATTTGGTTCAGCCGTTCAGTACGGGTGTTGGGTTCGGGCATTTGGGCAGTTCGCCGGGTTCGGGTTCGGCTGTTCGGTTCGGTCGTTCAGTTTGGGTTTGGCCATTTGGAAAAAATGATCGTGAGAGCACGAGAAGCCGTAATCGTGCCAGAAACCAGAAATTCAAGTGTGTGCGGAGCTGTGTGGTGAGTGAGTGTTTGTTTGACTCAGTGGCTGTGCGGTTTGTGTGTTTTGGCTGTGCTGTATGTTTGGGTGGTTTGTGAGTGTTGGTGTGTGTTGTGTGGGTGACTTTTTGGGGGTGTGTGTTTAAAAAGAAAATTTAAAAAATGAAGAAGGCTGCAGTTTTGATCACCCGGCTGGAGGCCAACTTGCTGGTCGAGGAGGAGTAGGAGTAGGAGTTAGAGGTCGCTGCCCCTACTACACCTCCGGTAGTGGTGACCGGCTCCTTGGATGAGGAGAAAGCGGAGGGCTCAGGAGGTGCTGCCAGGTTTGTAAACTTTTTTTTAACTTTGAGGACAAGGAAGGCTCTATCCATTAGAGCGAGCTCACTGGCATGCGGGTGGATGCATGGGTGGTGGGCATCAGTCAGGCACAAACAGT
>QEPC01001665.1:61810-71862 GCA_003113815.1 Sphenodon punctatus | reverse complement strand
GCATTCGCCCATCCCTACAAAGAACTTCTTCTTTGCTGCCCACACCACACAGCATAAGCTCTTAAACTAGCTTTATGCTGCAATTGGTCAGCTTCAGTATGAGTTGAACGCCACCGGTTTCTAACCGCCGTCCATCCTGCTTCATCCAGTGCAGGTCCTCCATAAACCATGGTGACCCCCGCTGTCGTCTCTCTGGAAGCGGATGCTTGGGAGCCGTTCGGTCGATAGACTCAGCCAGTAAGCTATTCCAGAAGGCGGTGAGGTCATTGAGTGAATGATCATCAAGATCAGAAGACATTTCCCCATGAGCATTCCGGAACCTCTCAGGTTTCATAGGTCTCTGGGGGCAAACCCAACGAACCGGCCCTGCATCTTTCCAGGGGCAGACATGCACTAGGAGACTGGTCCAGAAGAGGTAATGATCCATCCATGACGGGTAGAACCAAAACGTCCCCCACCCACCGGATCCCCCGCCTCAAGGCCGGTGCAGAACATCAGGTTAAGGGTATGTCCCCCATCATGTGTCGGGCCCTTAACCCTCTGAGACAGTCCCATGGTTGTCATGGCGTCCATGAACACACGCTCTGCTCCCCCTAAATTGGTATCGGCGTGGACATTGAAATCCCCCAAGACCAAAGTCTTCAGGGTCCGGGGATCGCAAGACCACCTCCGATAGCAGTTCTGCTAGAGCGTGTAGGGATGCTGCAGTAAGGTAGGTGTGCAGTATACCAACAGCAACTCCAATCTATCTTCCACCAAATCGAACAAAAGGTGGACCCCTTCCATGCCCACGATGGTCTGCACAGGATACTGCCTCACAGACCAAGTGTCCTTAAAAACAACAGCTACACTGTCTCCCTGCCCCTCTGATCTAGGCTGATTCTGCACAGAGTACCCAACTGGAACAAGGTCAACCAATACCCGACTCATTGTCCAGCCAGGTCTCTGTGATGCATACGAGGTTGGATGATTGATCCAGGATCAGTTCCCGGATTGTTGTTGATTTATTACCAACCAACCTCACATTCAATAGTAACAGTTCCAGACCAGTGGCCCCTCCGATCTTGATCCCTGTATCACCTGCCTGGGGGCCTATGTAGGGGACAGGAACCAAATATCGGCTCCTCCCCGCAGATGGTGTCCGCCTCCCAGAGAGACCATAATTGCCCCAACCCATCACGATCTCAATGGCTGTGGACACTCCCCCCCCCGCGGTGGTTGTCCTGCCAGACGCCCGAGGAAACACCCTCACCCTCCCTCCCCTCCACTCACCCCTCATTACCCTCACCCCCCTCCCCTGGTCTAATCCCCTGATTAGAATAATCTTTTAAAAACATTTTCGTTACTTCAAACTCTGATGCTAGTGACCAGTATTACGTGAACTGCTTACCAAGGATAATAAAGATTTAAAGAAGGGCGGTTTAATCAAACCATCAAGTCATCAATTTCATAGACTCCAAGGTTGGAGAGTACCAGCATAGGGGTGTGCATGTCATTTTCGTTATTACAATAATGATAATGAAATTGTTATTTTCGTTATTGTTATTGCAATAACAAAAATGACAATTGATAACGACAATGATAACAAAAACGACAATGTTGTTATCATTGTCATTAGTGCTGTGGCAGTTGTGTTTTAGAGGGAAAATATGGAGAGGGGAGGAGGGAGCAGACATCTCGGAGCCTTAAACAGGGCTGAACTCTTGAACTGTGCCTGTGTTGGGAGGGGCAAGCAACTCAGCAGTATCTGATGGATGTATCACTGGCCAATGAGCAGCACAAGCAGGTCTCAGCAGTCTCGTGGGACTCTGTGATTGCTCAATGCCTGCTGCCTCCCACAACCAATCAGGGGGGCTCAGGGGGAGGGCACTGCAACTCGTTATAATGAGAGGGCCAGGCTTTTTGTCTCTGTTCTGTGAGAGCTCTACTTGTCAGGTTGTGTTTACAGAACTGTGGTGCTTGTACACAAAAAATCCTCCCTAGCCCTCATTATATTACCAATACCTTTCCTTCCTCATACCCTACATTTTACCTTCTCCCTTTCCCTGTTCTTCTCCCCCTTGTACATTATATATAGATAGGTAGTATAGATTAGATATAGATATATATTATAGACATATAGATTAGTTATATAGATAGTTGATTAGATAATAGATAGTTTTCCTTTTCCCTTCCCATCTCCCTTAGATTTAGATAGATATTACTTGTGTACATATATAGAAAGATTAAATATTATATAGGTATTTAGGCTAGGGGTGTAATATTATATTACAACCCTAGCAGATCACTGAGTCTGATCACTTGCATACGACAGACCACTGAGTTCAACCCCTCCACCCCCATATAAAGTCCCCAAACACATGGAAGCTGAGATGGGGTTTAGGGGTGGTACTTCATCCCATGGATTTTGCACCTTTGGGGTGCCATGACATCATGGTATTCCATAAGGTGTGTGGCCATCTTAGAACAGGGCAGATCAGAGGGACTCTCCCACCCCTTTCTGGTGCCATTCCCCATCCTCAGTGCTGTGATGTAGGAGTGAACGTAAAGTTTTTGCCCAGGACTGCTTCTGATTGAACCTGTTTTTTCATTCGGTCTGATTAGAATGTTGACTGAACAAAACAACAAAAGGCCATTCTGCACATGTGCAAAATGGCTGCTGTGATTCTGTACATGTGCAAAATGGCAGTAGCCATACTGCGCATTCACAAAATAGCTACCGTCATACGACAAGATGGTGGCCATCATGCTGAAGCAGATCATTGAGTCTGTATGCTGGGAAAATTTAATAAAAAACAACCTTTCAGCCAGAATTCTAACCAGGTCATTTTATGCTTGTGTGGTATGGCGGATGCCGTTTTGCGCATGCATAAACAAAATGACCTGGTCAGAATTCTGACCAAAATATTATTTCAGTTGGAATAAGTCATTCCAATTTTGCAGAAAAGTCAGTGAAATCGGAATGGCGTATTCAATATCATGATATCACGATGCTGCATAGAGAAAACAGCTGCATCAGAAAGGAGGCAGGAAAATCCATTTACCCTGACCCTTTCTGACTTGGCCCTGTGCCCCACTTCCCCCTGAGAAACATCTTCAAGACATAAACCAAATTAAAAACAGTACAGCACTCAGAAAGCTAAACTGGAACATGCCACAGGGAAAGAACAGGAGGCACCACTAGAGGCTCCTGTAACAGTGTATTTTGTTGGATATGCCCAGATTACTCAAGGAAGAAAACCACATCCTACACTGCAAGGGAAGTCAATAAAGATAAATCCTATCCAGTCTAACCTGGGGAGAAATTCCTTCCCAAAATTGCCACGCAGGACAGGAAATTGTTCTACTGTTGGGAGGAAACGTCTCCCATCAGCACAGACCAATTAAGGTGACATCTGCTATGCCTGGTTAATACTGAAAACTGCTTATATCTCCCTGACATGCTTTCACCTGTTCCAGCTGCAGGCAGATGGGCCAGCTTTCCATGTGGTTGAACACTTACTTTGCTTTGTTTGAACATGCTGAAGTCCATTGACCTGGGATGGTACAAAGAATTCCAATCACATTTAGCCAGAATACTGGGATGTGGGGGAAGAGAGCCTCTCCACATCAACAGCTGATGATATTGTCAAGGGGAAATTTGCTAAAGCTACTGTCCTAATCATAAAAGGGTTGACTGATTATATTTATGGAGATAATGCAATTTTGACCCAATAACTGGCATGGCCGTAGGGTTGCCAGCCACCTTTTGTGGTTTGACCCTGAGACTTCCATTTTGGCCTATTGAAGTCTCAGGGTCAAACCATAAAAGGTGGCAACCCTACATGGCCGCCATGAGGGAGGCTGGGACAAGCCCCCTTTAGAGCATCCCCTTTAGAGTACCCCCCATAGGTCACAGTTGCTCCCACTTTGGCTTATCCAAGTCTGAGGGTCAAACCATGAAAGGTGGCTGGCAACGCTATGGCCATGCCAGTTATTGATTGGCGAGTAGTCAAGGGTGAAGGTACTGCTTCTCCTTCCCCACTAGCTGCTTGCCACCACCTCCCTGGAGCCTGTTCAAGTTCTCTAGCACAGCCTCCAGCCCTGTAGTTTCACAGCCTCTAGTCAATAGCCCCCGTGACCCTGGGGGAGGGAGAAGGAGGCCTCTTTAACTTCATGGGTCTGCCGTACTCATGCTTCTGTTGTCTTGGCAACCAGCCAGTTTTCCATCCACCACCAGTGTCCCCAATGTGTGTGCCCTCTTATCTGTGGCTCCATGTCCCTTTTAAGCTGCTTCTTTGAATGCACACGGGCTGGGTGCTCCTTGATGATGTCACACTGGCCCGTCAGCCTTTTTGCCATTCCATCCCCTGCACGTCTCCCACCGCACTGCTCCTTTGGCTGCTTCAGAGCACCCACAACTCCAGGGGTGCCGCTGCTGATCCATCTAGCCCCACCGCCGACCCCCGCCCCACCGCCAGCCCCCTGTCATTCTTGTCACAGCAACTAATTTGTTAATAGTGTCCTAACATACAGAAAAACACATATTGGGCCTAATAAATTAATGGCGAAACTATTGATTTCTAGGGGGATCTGGATTTAGCTCTGTATCATTAGACTTGAGAGAGGAGAGGGTTATAAACAAGAAAGAAAAGGAGGACTTTGGGGGGAGATTTGGTGTGAAGATGAGTGAATCATCCAATATAAGAGAGGTAGATTTAGCCTGAGAAGAGTGAGCAAACTGAAGTAAGTCTTGGGGAAGAAGTGGATTTGGACTCAGTTTCCAGATGATGAGAAGCCACTGGCAAGGATGAAAGATACAATTCCTTTCCCATAGTCTAGCTACAGCAAAGCCTGATGAACAAAAATGTAGGAAAGTCAAATATGGGACAATCCGAGAACATGAACTAGGAAATGATTGTTATCAATAAGGATTTCAAGCAGTGCTGGAGCCAGGGAAACTGGGGCCCTCTGAAAAATGGTTGTATAGATCCTATCCTAACCCTGGAGTGTTTGATAGACAAAAACTGACACACTCATTAGAAAAATAAAAGTAATTACCTGTATAGCCCCCAGACAGGGTTGGCGCAGAGGTCCCCTCTAGTGGTGTGAGTGGTGACTAACTACTCACAGGTTCATGAGCCTGCTATTCTCAGACCTGAGAGACTCATGTCTTTTGGCTTAGAGGATAGAGAATCATGCAGATGGAGCTGAGGTCACCAGTTCCCAACCCTGCCAGACCAGACAGCAGGGGCGACTGGTGGGTTTGGAGGCTGGTGGGGCAGTAGGCGGGTTCAACCTGCCTAGGCCGGCGGGCCTAGGAGCAGAACCTAGCCTAGGGGTGGAGCCAGGGCAACAGTAGGTGGAGCCAGGGCAATGGTAGGTGGAAGCAAGAAGTTCCCAGGGTTAACATTGGATGGACATTACATTACTTAATGCTGGGAACACTGCCTTGTGAAGCACTGCCACCAGGGAATAGAGAACCCTCTTACTGGGGTCCTGTACACTCTCTTTCCCACTGGGTCCAAATTAACCATAGTAGGTTAAAAAAATAGATCACATTACCATTGCCTACCTTTATCCTGGACCTGAACCCTCGAATCCTCGATTTTCACAGCATGCTTGGCAACATGTAGTCTTCTGAATGTGTAGGCTTTGGGACAAGCCTTCCTTCTGGCTTGGAGAACTTGGGAGGACTGAGTTAGCTCCCTCTTCTGCGATAAGCTGAATCAGAAGAGAATAAAAGGGAAGAGAAGGACAGGACAGAGGAAAAGTAGGAGGGAACAGGTTTGGTTTTGGAGCACGACAAGAGGAAGGGGGAAGAGATGGGTTCAGTGGGGAACAGGGGAAAAGGGTTCCCTTGTTGTCTGCAGCCTTCTCTTCGGCCGTCTTCCTACTTACTTCTCCTATGTTCACAAGGAGAGCGAGGCGAGGTGTGGAATCATGCCAGATCTCAGACAAACTGGATAGAAAAAGAAGCAAATTACTTTAGATGTTTGCATTTTGAATGTACTTTTAAATTTTGCTTCTTTGTGGACCTCTCTGCCAAAGAAGAGGTCCAAGACCCTCCCAATCCCAATGCCATCACTTACCATGATCCAGAACCCTCTTCATTTTCATGCTCTCCTTGGCTGCCTGTAATTTTCTAGGGTAGGCTCCCAGTTCACAGACAAAATAGGAGTTAAGTCTCCATTGGGAATCAAGAACCCCCCACTGGAGTCTGAAGTTCTAATGTGTCTTGAAGGCAGTAGGCATCCACAGAACCCAACTGTAGACTGAGGTCGCAATGCGTCTGGAGGCGTAGTGGTGGGTGGAAAATTGCATTATGTTGCTGTGGAGCTCTGTCACTGTGGAGGTCCCACTGCTGGTGTTTTGGAGGCCTCAGATAGAGTGGAACCATCACACCTGTTGGCCTAAAGAAACCCACTGGAGTGCAAGGTCCCACTTTGTCTAGAGACACAGGGGTGGGGGGAAATCGCTGTTGAGACCATTAACTGTTCAGGTCCCACAGCTGGTCTTCTGGAGGCCTCCAGACACAGTGTGACTTCATGCTTCGTTGGACCTATAGAAGCCCAGTAACACCTAAAGTCAAACACTGCATCTGGATACACAGTGGTGGTGGGGGCAGTTGGTGTAGAGGCCCCTATGGCTGGGGTTCTGGAGCCCACATGAGTTGTTGGGGGTGCCCTAAGACTTTAGGGTGTCCCTTGGCCATGGGCCCGCCTCTGCCCTTAACAAGTGTTTTAACTTTTATCTTTTTTTTCTATGCACTTTGTTGCTCGGTGTCCCCAAGAAGAGGTTCTACCCTCCCAATGAATGCCCACTGTACCTCTTCTTGGGGGCAGGGGTGGGTCCAAAATTTAATAGCCGCCTAACTAACTACTTCTAAACTACATTAACACCAATAATTTAAAAAAAAACTCTAACAAGTGTTTAACTGTAAACTGTTTCACTGTTTAAACTGTTTAGAGTTTAACTGTAACTTAAGACATAACTTTTTAACACAACTTTTTTTAACTTAACTTTTTTTAACTTAAGAAGGAAGCATACTTATCTTTAACGTGGAATGTCCTCTGCTGGCTCTTATCCTCACACTCGCAGCTGCCAGAAACGCCTCCCTCTGTCAATCCAGTCTCCGTATTGGCATCAGTCTCCCTGTAACGTAACCGAGACCATGCAGGCTAGGCTGGAACTGAAGGGCTCCAAAACAGGTTGTCTTATTTTGTGGTCTCCCCCTCCTTCTAATCTTCATGCAATGGTGAGTCCAGATCATCACCTGTTTACTTGGATGCAGCATCCATGTTGGCATTGGTCCCCCTATAAGGACAAAGACCATGCAGGCTGGAGCTGGATGGATGCAACACAGGTCTTCTCATTGTGTGGGACTTTGTCCAGAATCGATCATCTTTAGGTCTGTTCTGTGCCTGTACTTGAAATTTGCTCGTCGTTCCTTGCGCTGTGAAAACAGATCTATTATTTTGTTGTTGAAGTCTGGAATGTCCCTGACCATGGCTTGCTCAATAGACAGCATTGCTAGAGCATTCAGAAGGTCCTCTGTCATGGCACTTCTCAGAAACGTTTTAATTCTTTTTAGAGCTGAGAAGCTTCGTTCTGCTTCAACAGTTGTGAGAGGCGTTGTCATCACAATCTTCAGCAGTTTAACCACCTCTGAAAAAGATTTGTCTAAGTTGTCGTCAGTCAACACAGCAAGTAGTGCAGAGGCATCTTTGGCGGAATGGAATTCTGACCTGTCATACAAAGTCCCAAGCTTTGTATGACAGGTCAGTCAGTCTCTCTCCAGCATTGGGTAGGCTTCCATTGCCGCATTAAATGCTTGGATAGGAAAGCGTTCACTGTGCCTTTGAAACAAAGATCCTTGCACCAAAGTTGTGCTCTCTAGATGTTTCATGAATTGAAATCTGTCATGTGCATGAGAGATTATAATATCACACACTTCCACAGCGATCTGCTCTAGTGTCTCCATGCTAGGTGCACTTGTGCCCATCCGACCTTTCTCTGGCAGGTCTGAGAACAGAGTTCCAATGGAGTCCCTCACTTTATTGATGGCTCTTACAAAGTCAGTAGTATATCTTTGAATACCTACAGTGTCAATGGGTTTTTTTGGAGCTCCTTGTAAAGTATGTCTACGTGCAGCATGATTCTGTGGAACAAGGACAAGAAGTAGAGGAACTCCCCGTCAGATTCCAACATGTTCATGTATGACCTAGCCTCAATATCAGTCTTGGCATCACACGACTATCTAGTCGTATTTGTTCAAAGCACTCAACCAGATCCTCTCTGTGCTCATAGATGACCTCGACTGTCTGCACACTGAAGTTCCAGCATGTTTTAGCTACTTTGGGGAGCCTTTGTTCACCACCGCATCCAGAACTTCAGTCCTTTTTGGAAACGAACTGAAGAAAGCAGGAATACCAGACAGACTTTGAAAGAAAATCCTTACTTGTCTTATTTGGGATACGGCTTGATGCACAATAAGGTTCAGTTGATGGGCAAAACAGTGAACAAAGTGTGCGTTCGGGTATACATCCTTTATCTTCCTCTGGACTCCACCATGCTCTCCATGCATCACGCTCGCTCCATCATAGCTCTGAGCTATGAGTTTCTGTTTGTCAGAGTCCCTTGGGAGAGCAGCACTGAGGTTTTCAAGCAAAGAATCACTGATTGTTTCTGCACGGGAGTCTGTCAAGTGTGTGAAGCTGAAAAAACGTTCCACGGTTGAACCCCTGCCATTGATGTAGCAGAAAATCATGACAGACTGGCAGACGGTTGAGACATCAGTGGTGTCATCAGCTTTGATAGCCACAATATCTGCATTTTTAATTTCATTAATTATGTGGTCATGAGAAATTTCCAGCATGCAGTCCAGGAGTTAATTCTGCATGGTTTTTGAAGTCCCTTGAAGACAGTTGCAGTGTACTGTCAGCTGTGGCAAGTAAATCTATTGCACCTCGAAAAACCCCTGGATTGACATATCCCTCGCTTTCATCATGTCCACGCAACGCCAATTCAAAGGCACCACAGAACTTTATACAGTCTATTATTCTGTAGAGAATGTATTGCTTTTGATCGATGTCCTCATTATGCTTCCTTACAGAGACATGGTAGTCTTTGGTGAGTCTTTCGGCGATGTTTGTTTTTGCCAACCGTGACAGGTTTAGGCAGTTGTCAAGGTTGCTTTTACAAGAATCATGTTTCTTTGCCTTCTCAGACAGGTGCTTAAGGTCCTTTACTCCCGTCTTTGTCCATGTTGCTTTGCCACCAAACAACAGGCAAGGAAAACTTCTTGGAAACACTGCCACATAACCACCAGAACTTCTTGTACCAGGATGTGTGGAACCTGCGTGTATAGCCTTTCCCTCTGTCCTGTGCATCTTGTTCTATTCTGGACGGTGAGGTCCCATGTCTTTGATCTTCAGTTTCTCTTCATAAGTCAGCGTGGTGAATGGTTTTGCGATAAGAGCATCCACAGTATTCATTTTCAAGTGTAGGCTCTGAAAAAAGAAAACAAAAATGGGGATTTTGCACTAGCAGCACTCTCACAAAGATATTAACATTCCCCCCCAACCTTGCCTTTTGTCCCTCACCTTAAAGTGATGTCTTATGTGTAAACAAAAAAAATAATTAATTTCACATATGCAAAGCGATCCTTTTTTTGTAATCCACTGTCCAATGGAAAATTAACCCAGACAGTAAAAAACACAATTTATTGAATACTTTATTTAGAAAAAAAATTTTAAATGTAATATTCATCCTAAACTTGGTCTTTCTGGGGAAAGAAGAAACCACTAGAGACAACCAATTAGAGCCTCTATTAACTTACATAATATTTGTACAGTGTTAAAGTCTTCAAATGTGTTGACGAACGCTTTCTCGGAGTGCTTGAAAGAAACGTAACTGTCCTACTCTTGATAGATGCACTCCATCTACATCATACAGGGATAGCTGATGTCTTGAGAACCTATGCCAGATTGTAGTAGCCCTCCTTTGATGACACAGAAAATTATCCATTAGCCTTCTCACATTTCACATTAATTTCCTAAACTGACGAAGTG
>QEPC01001665.1:20020-32274 GCA_003113815.1 Sphenodon punctatus | reverse complement strand
TGAGGAACAGGGACAACACCCTGTCCTCTTGTGGGGGCGTTCCCACAGGCCGTGGCCTGTAGCTAATGGCCCTTCACTTTTCCCTGGTGCTCCCTCCACCGCTCACCCCGTGCAGCCCCGAGTTCTGCCCCCTCACAGTTCCTTCCACCAGGCTGGGAAGACGCTATCCGTCTGATCCTCTCACCATCCACGCCCCCTGTGCAGTCTTCCTTGGCTCCTTTTCTGCTCCTCCCCGCTTTCTGCCCAGGTGCGGCTCATTCGCCCCTCCCGGGCGAGGGTGCCTTCTGATGACGTCATCCCTGCGATGCCAGCTGTTGACTCCGGCCTGCCCCCATTCTCCGAGGAACCCGGAAGTACTGGGGTTTCTTTCCCCGCGGTGTCAAGGAGGGGTCCCGGCTCCCCTGCCTCCCTGCCCACCCCTGCCTTCTCGGTATCGCCGCCCGAGATAGCCAGCGTCACTGCCGGAGGTGGGTAAGCTCTGTCCACCTCCCCAGGGCCTTCTGATTCTTCCTCCGGTCTTGGGGCTCCACCGGGGTCAGGCCCGTCACACACCCGCATCTTCAAAATGCGATCCCTGGGGGTAGCATCCTGGGCGCCGACTCACCCTGTCGAGACAAAAAGTCTGCATTAGTGTGTAGCCGTCATGCCCTATGATGTACGGTGAAGCTATAGGGTTGCAACTCTAGGTACCACCGCATCAGGCGGGCATTCATGTCCTTCATGGCTGCCAGCCATTGTAACGGTGCATGGTCAGTGACTAGGGTAAAATCGCCCCCCACCAGATAGTATCGTAAGGCCACGATCGCCCACCGTACTGCCAGGGCCTCTTTCTCGATGGTGGTGAATAGCCGTTTGCGTGTTTCCAACTTCCGACTGATGTAGGCGATGGGGTGTTCTTCACCATCCACCATCTGGGACAGTACCGCCCCTAATCCGACGTCTGAGGCATCTGTTTGTACGATGAAGGGGTGCATGAAGTCCGGTGTGTGGAGGATGGGGGCGGCGCAAAGCCGATCCTTCAGCTGTTGGAAGGCCTTCCGGAGGTCTTCAGTCCACACGATGGGCCCCGTCTGGCACAGTACCGCCCCTAATCCGACGTCCGAGGCATCTGTTTGTATGATGAAGGGGTGCATGAAGTCCGGCGTGTGGAGGATGGGGGCGGCGCAAAGCCGATCCTTCAGCTGTTGGAAGGCCTTCCGGAGGTCTTCAGTCCACACGATGGGCCCCGTCTGGCGTTTCCCGGTGAGGTCGGTCAAGGGGGCCGCTATCGTGGCAAAGCGGGGCACGTGTTTTCTATAGTACCCGGCCAGCCCCAGGAATTGCTGCACTTGCCGCTTGGATTGGCGTGGGGGCCAGTCCCGGACTGCACGTATCTTGTCCCATAGCGGCCTGATTTTCCCTTGGCCCACCTGATACCCCAGATACACCACCTCCCTTAATCCTAACTGACATTTCCGTGGGTTCGCCGTAAGCCCGGCCTGGGCCAAGGCGGCCGCTATTCTCTGCTGGTGAACCAGGTGTTCCGGCCAAGAGGGGCTGAACACCATGATGTCGTTGATGTACGCGGCGGCATACTCTCGATGGGGGGCCAGAACCGTATCCATTAGTCTCTGGAACGTGGCCGCCACCCCGTGGAGTCCGAAGGGCATTCTCACAAATTTAAAAAGACCCCGGGGGGTGGCGAAAGCCATTTTCTCTTGGGCCCGGTCTGTCAGGGGGATCTGCCAGTAGCCCTTGGTGAGGTCTAAGGTCGATAAATATTGGGCCGTCCCGAGCCGCTCTAGTAGCCCGTCTATCCGCGGCATAGGATAGACATCAAATTGAGAGATCGCGTTGACTTTCCTAAAGTCTATACAGAAGCGTGTTGAGCCGTCTGGTTTTGCCACCAGGACCGGCTGACTTCGCCAAGGACTAGTGGATTCCTGGATAACCCCTAGTTCCAACATCATTTCCACTTCTCGATCAATTACTTGGCCCCAATGATGAGGGTGTCGCCGGGGGGCTTCTCTTACTACCCTTCCCGGTTCCGTTCGGATGTCGTGGTAGACGGCGTGTGTTTGTCCCGGGGTGGGTGTGAATACGTGGGTGAAGGAGGTGAGCAAGTTTTCCAGTTGGCTCTGTTGGGTAGGTGCTAAGCCACCTCCAATGTGTACGTCGGGGACCCCAGCTCCGCCTGGGGGCTGGGTCGGGGTCGAAGCCACCGTCTCCGTGACCATGGAGTCTTGGCCTTCCCCCTCCCGGTCGGTCCATTCCTTAAGCAGGTTAATATGGTAGGTCTGTAGTTCGGGTCGCCTTCCCGGTTGCCTCACCACGTAATCCACCTCGCCACTTTGCTTAATTATTTCAAACGGTCCTTGCCAGGTGGCCAACAGCTTCGACTCACTGGTTGGCAGGAGAACTAACACCCATTGCCCCGGTTGCAGCCTCCACACCCTGGCCTTCCGGTCATAGTAGGCTTTTTGTTTCTGTTGGGCCTCCAACCCATTGCGCCCCGCCCACTCCCATACCTTCTTCAGTCTCTCCCTCATCTGGGCCACATACTGGATCACATTGTCCCGAGGATTCGGGGACTCCTCCCACCCCTCCTTAGCCAGATCTAATAACCCCTGGGGCTGCCTCCCATACAGGAGCTCAAAGGGGGAGAAGCCTAAGGAGGCCTGGGGTACCTCCCGGTAGGCAAATAAGAGGGCGGGTAGCAAAGCAGGTCAGGCCCGTGGTTCCTCCCTCACGAACCTCCTCAACATATTCTTCAACGTTTGGTTGAATCTTTCAACCAACCCGTCGGTCTGATGGTGCTATATTGACGTCCTCAACTGCTTGATGCGCAATACTTTACAGACCTGCTTCATTAATTTTCCCATAAAGTTTGTCCCCTGGTCGGTAAGTAGGGCCCGGGGAAACCCCACCCTAGCAAAGATCTTTATCAGCTCCCATGCTATCACAGGGGCCTTTATAGATCGCAGGACCACCACCTCGGGGTACCTAGTGGCATAATCCACTAGGACCAAGAGGTACCGATGCCCCTCGGCCGACCTCTCCACTGGTCCCACAATATCCATTCCCACCCGTTCGAAGGGTACTCCCACGAACGGCAGAGGGACCAGGGGTGCCGGGGCCACCTTCTGCCAGGAGGTCAACTGGCAATCCGGACAGGAAGCGCAATACCTCTTAACTCCTTCCCGGATCCCTGGCCAATAAAACCAGCTGGTCAGCCGCTCCCAGGTTTTTTCTGCCCCCAGATGCCCGCCGCAGGGGACTTCATGGGCTAACCACAGCAGGTCTTGCTGCACCCTACCCGGGGCTACCAATTGGTGTACCTTGCTCCCCCGGGCGTCTTTNTCTCCGAGGAACCCGGAAGTACTGGGGTTTCTTTCCCCGCGGTGTCAAGGAGGGGTCCCGGCTCCCCTGCCTCCCTGCCCACCCCTGCCTTCTCGGTATCGCCGCCCGAGATAGCCAGCGTCACTGCCGGAGGTGGGTAAGCTCTGTCCACCTCCCCAGGGCCTTCTGATTCTTCCTCCGGTCTTGGGGCTCCACCGGGGTCAGGCCCGTCACACACCCGCATCTTCAAAATGCGATCCCTGGGGGTAGCATCCTGGGCGCCGACTCACCCTGTCGAGACAAAAAGTCTGCATTAGTGTGTAGCCGTCATGCCCTATGATGTACGGTGAAGCTATAGGGTTGCAACTCTAGGTACCACCGCATCAGGCGGGCATTCATGTCCTTCATGGCTGCCAGCCATTGTAACGGTGCATGGTCAGTGACTAGGGTAAAATCGCCCCCCACCAGATAGTATCGTAAGGCCACGATCGCCCACCGTACTGCCAGGGCCTCTTTCTCGATGGTGGTGAATAGCCGTTTGCGTGTTTCCAACTTCCGACTGATGTAGGCGATGGGGTGTTCTTCACCATCCACCATCTGGGACAGTACCGCCCCTAATCCGACGTCTGAGGCATCTGTTTGTACGATGAAGGGGTGCATGAAGTCCGGTGTGTGGAGGATGGGGGCGGCGCAAAGCCGATCCTTCAGCTGTTGGAAGGCCTTCCGGAGGTCTTCAGTCCACACGATGGGCCCCGTCTGGCGTTTCCCGGTGAGGTCGGTCAAGGGGGCCGCTATCGTGGCAAAGCGGGGCACGTGTTTTCTATAGTACCCGGCCAGCCCCAGGAATTGCTGCACTTGCCGCTTGGATTGGCGTGGGGGCCAGTCCCGGACTGCACGTATCTTGTCCCATAGCGGCCTGATTTTCCCTTGGCCCACCTGATACCCCAGATACACCACCTCCCTTAATCCTAACTGACATTTCCGTGGGTTCGCCGTAAGCCCGGCCTGGGCCAAGGCGGCCGCTATTCTCTGCTGGTGAACCAGGTGTTCCGGCCAAGAGGGGCTGAACACCATGATGTCGTTGATGTACGCGGCGGCATACTCTCGATGGGGGGCCAGAACCGTATCCATTAGTCTCTGGAACGTGGCCGCCACCCCGTGGAGTCCGAAGGGCATTCTCACAAATTTAAAAAGACCCCGGGGGGTGGCGAAAGCCATTTTCTCTTGGGCCCGGTCTGTCAGGGGGATCTGCCAGTAGCCCTTGGTGAGGTCTAAGGTCGATAAATATTGGGCCGTCCCGAGCCGCTCTAGTAGCCCGTCTATCCGCGGCATAGGATAGACATCAAATTGAGAGATCGCGTTGACTTTCCTAAAGTCTATACAGAAGCGTGTTGAGCCGTCTGGTTTTGCCACCAGGACCGGCTGACTTCGCCAAGGACTAGTGGATTCCTGGATAACCCCTAGTTCCAACATCATTTCCACTTCTCGATCAATTACTTGGCCCCAATGATGAGGGTGTCGCCGGGGGGCTTCTCTTACTACCCTTCCCGGTTCCGTTCGGATGTCGTGGTAGACGGCGTGTGTTTGTCCCGGGGTGGGTGTGAATACGTGGGTGAAGGAGGTGAGCAAGTTTTCCAGTTGGCTCTGTTGGGTAGGTGCTAAGCCACCTCCAATGTGTACGTCGGGGACCCCAGCTCCGCCTGGGGGCTGGGTCGGGGTCGAAGCCACCGTCTCCGTGACCATGGAGTCTTGGCCTTCCCCCTCCCGGTCGGTCCATTCCTTAAGCAGGTTAATATGGTAGGTCTGTAGTTCGGGTCGCCTTCCCGGTTGCCTCACCACGTAATCCACCTCGCCACTTTGCTTAATTATTTCAAACGGTCCTTGCCAGGTGGCCAACAGCTTCGACTCACTGGTTGGCAGGAGAACTAACACCCATTGCCCCGGTTGCAGCCTCCACACCCTGGCCTTCCGGTCATAGTAGGCTTTTTGTTTCTGTTGGGCCTCCAACCCATTGCGCCCCGCCCACTCCCATACCTTCTTCAGTCTCTCCCTCATCTGGGCCACATACTGGATCACATTGTCCCGAGGATTCGGGGACTCCTCCCACCCCTCCTTAGCCAGATCTAATAACCCCTGGGGCTGCCTCCCATACAGGAGCTCAAAGGGGGAGAAGCCTAAGGAGGCCTGGGGTACCTCCCGGTAGGCAAATAAGAGGGCGGGTAGCAAAGCAGGTCAGGCCCGTGGTTCCTCCCTCACGAACCTCCTCAACATATTCTTCAACGTTTGGTTGAATCTTTCAACCAACCCGTCGGTCTGATGGTGCTATATTGACGTCCTCAACTGCTTGATGCGCAATACTTTACAGACCTGCTTCATTAATTTTCCCATAAAGTTTGTCCCCTGGTCGGTAAGTAGGGCCCGGGGAAACCCCACCCTAGCAAAGATCTTTATCAGCTCCCATGCTATCACAGGGGCCTTTATAGATCGCAGGACCACCACCTCGGGGTACCTAGTGGCATAATCCACTAGGACCAAGAGGTACCGATGCCCCTCGGCCGACCTCTCCACTGGTCCCACAATATCCATTCCCACCCGTTCGAAGGGTACTCCCACGAACGGCAGAGGGACCAGGGGTGCCGGGGCCACCTTCTGCCAGGAGGTCAACTGGCAATCCGGACAGGAAGCGCAATACCTCTTAACTCCTTCCCGGATCCCTGGCCAATAAAACCAGCTGGTCAGCCGCTCCCAGGTTTTTTCTGCCCCCAGATGCCCGCCGCAGGGGACTTCATGGGCTAACCACAGCAGGTCTTGCTGCACCCTACCCGGGGCTACCAATTGGTGTACCTTGCTCCCCCGGGCGTCTTTTGTCACCCGATATAATCGGTCTTCCTTCAATTAGAAATGGGGGTATCCCACCGGGTCCCTGTGTTTCGGGGCTGCCCATTTATCACCCTCACATGCTCGTATGCATGCTGTAAGCTAGGGTCATTCCTTTGAGCTTGTACAAAATCAAAGTTTCTTACCAGGTGGGGTAAGGCTCCCAACGGGGGGTCCGGGCGGGCTTCGGTGTCCCCAGCTACCTCTGCACCTGTCTCGTCCGTCTCTTCCCCTAGGAGCCTGGGGGAGCTGGGCAGTAAAGTAGCCAGAGCCCCCCAGTCTCGTCCCAAGATCACGGGGTGGGCCAATCCGGGTACCACCCCTGCCATGAGCGTGGCTCGGCGGCCCTGAACCCACAGTCAGACCTCGCATGAGGGGTAGGGTCGCACATCACCGTGGATACACCAAATGAGTACCCGGGGGCCCTTAGCCCGAGGCAGCCCCTGTAGCCCTTCCCTCACTAAGGTCTTCCCACACCCTGTATCCACCAGGGCCTGGTACTCATACTGCCCCACCCAAACCGGTATTAGGGGTTTGGCCCGCTGGCCTGATTCCCCTTGCCACTCCCCCAGCCACCCCTCCGCGAACGTGCAGTCCATTAAAGGGCATTCCCGCTTGAAGTGGCCGGGTTTCCCGCACTGAAAGCACACCCTCCCTCCGGGGTTACCACCCCCTCCATGCCCGAGGGGGGGGTGCCCCAGGCACCCCAGGACTGGCCAGTGGTCCCCCTTGAGACCCTGCCCCTAGGGGTCTGCTCTCCTGGCCTTCCCCCAGGACCCAGACTCCTCGTGGGCCTTCTTCCCATGGGTGGCTTATGCCTCGGCCGATCCCCCTTCCTTCCTTGAGTCCCCCCGCCATCTTGGGGTACCTATCTTCCCTTACGGCCTGCTTGGGCCCCTCCTGTCCTAGCCACCCCCCACTCCCTTCAAAAGCCTCATAATTTTCCATCAACTGTACGGCCATCTCCAGGGTGGCCAGTTTGTGACGGGACACCCACGCCCTTCCCCCAGGGGCAGAATAGACACAAATTGCTCCATTAGGACCAATTCTACTACTTCCGTCGAGGATCGCTGCTGCGGCTTTAGCCACCGTACTCCATAGGTGCGTAACCTCTGAGCGACCGCCTGGGGTGAGGAGCCGGGGGGGTACTTCTTGGCTCTGAACCTTCGGCGGTACATTTCCTCAGAGATGTCTAACCCCCCCAGTATGGCCTCCCTTACCCTCTTATAGTCTGCCGCCTCCCCCGGGTCCATCCAGTCATACACCGCTTAAGTGGGGCCCGAGAGGCACGGGGCCAGGGTGATGGCCCATTGGGCCTCGGGCCACCTGGCAGCCATCGCCACCTCTCAAAGGTGTTCAAAAATGCCTCCGGGTCATCCACTGGGCCCATTTTCATTAGGCGTACCGGGGGCGCCTTAGCTTCCCCCCCTCCCGCAGTATTGGCCGCGAGGGCATTCAAGGCTGGGGTTAGGAGGGCTGCCACTTGTTCCGCCATCTGGGTCTGGCTACGCACTTGGGTGCTAGCTAGGTCCGTGGTGAGTTGCTGCAAAAAAATCCTCTGATTGTCTAATTGGGCATTTTGGGTATCCATTACCCATTTAGGAGCGCCTCGGGCTCCATCCTATCCCGGTCTGGTGGGGTCTGAGGAGAAGGGTCCCTGAGGTGGCGAGAGGATGTGGGGAAACCCTGCCCCTTGCGGCTGACCCTGCCGACTACGCCAGTTGTCGGTGGCCCCTATATCTGTGCCCGACCGGCTTCCAAATTCGGGGCCGGCCGGGTGGGGAGCCCCCCTTGTTCTCCGGGGCTCCCCAGAGAATTTGAAGGAACACTTTTATAAAAATCCTAGCTATCACATATTATATCAATGTTTACATATGTATCAAAGATAAGTAGCATACTTGTGTTATATAAATACAACTTTGGTAGCACATTTACAAAAAATACATAAGTACATGTACTTTTGTACGTGTACATAGGCCATATGTATCAGTTTAAAAAATAATAATAATACTTAGCTTCAACTTTGTATTGATCACTTCTATTGCCTGCTGTTCTTTCAGTCGGACAGACCATAACTTTCCCTAAATAGCCAAGATGAAGGTTAAATACATTAATTTATTTTAAAAAACACACTATTTCCCTGATGCACAACACACTGAGTCCATGCATTCCTATGCTATTTCTAAGTGGACCACACCATGCGATTCCCAAGTCCAGTTTGCCTATGTGTCATTCCGTTGAGGCCATGACCGCACATCATCCATGGCTTTTGGAATCATTGGTGGGTGCTGCTATCCTGAAAAATAGATCCATGCTTCAGAGTTCTGTGCTCTGTTCCTGTGAGTTCTGCAAAGCGTGTGTGTGATATAGAAAAAGACAGTACAAATTAATCACTGACTATACAATCGCTACACAATCAAAGACANTACAGCAACATAACCTTTGCTGCTCACAAGTGGACACTGGCCAAGCATACCTCCTCACTCAGTGCTCTTGTATACCTTCCGAGATTTCATCTGGGTGGTCATAACCTTTTTTCTGGTGATCAATCGCCTCAGAGGTGCACCTCATTATTTCCTCATCTGTGGCTTGCAGGAAATCCTTAGTAATTTTAGGTAGGAATGACCTGTTAATTTTAATTAATGCTAGGCGCTCTAGATTTAAACTGGAAATACTAGTTCTTTTATTTTTAATTCCTACAATTGCACGCACACAGCTCAATAAACGTTCTGATGGGACACTGCTGCCAGGACAACCAAGGAGTGTGATTGCCAAAGTGTAGAGTGCTGGCCAAGTGTCTCTTTTTTCTGTCCAGTAAATGAGTGGATCATTATTCATGCCAACCACACCAGCAGACGACAGATACTGGTCGTACATATCCTCGGCTGCAGCTAGTGTTATTGGTCAGTGAAGCGGATCAGCTCTTCTTGGTCATCGAGTGCAATTCTGTGCAAGGAGGCCATACTTTTCAAAATTTGCCCACATAGAAGAAGCCTGAGGCTGTTGAGTGTTATCTTTGGAAATGCTCTCTGCTTCTCAGATTCATCCATGTTCTTGCCATGCTTTCCTACCATCTGTGCGGTGATTTCTTCGCGTGCAGCAGCAGCAGATTCTCCCCCCCCAAGACTGTCTTAACCTTCTTGAAATGTGAGTCCAGAGCTGTTGCCATCCGGTACACCAAATCTTCTCCAATCTTCTCAAATTGGTTGCTCTGGAGGATAATGTGATGCAAGATAATGGCAAGATGTTTACCCCTCTGTCCATCCACCTGACAATCAAAGGAGGTAGCGATGTCTTTGACTTGGCTCCTTAATAATACAAGAGAGGCCAAGCTCTGGCTGACTGTCACATCGGCCTTGCTCACGAACTCAGTCATGGCCTGAAAGGGCTCCAGCAGAATAATGAGATTTTCTATTACATTCCACTGTCTGAGATTTATCTGCATATTTGAGGTTTCTTTTACAGACTTTGTGGCCACAGCAAAGAAAGTCTCGATTGCAAGTCTTTGTGAATGCAGTCTCTTCAGCATATGATATGTGGAGTTCCACCGCATGCAGACATTGATAGGGAAGAAATGAAGTGGAAGGTTTCTCTCCTGATGTATCCTCCGTAGCTCGCAGCACGATGCTGCCGATCTACGAAAGTGTGCCACCAATTTCTTTGCATGCTCTACTGTGTCCTTAATCAATGGATCCACTTTGAGAAATTTCTTTGCCACGAGATGCAGCGAATGAGCCATGCAAGATACATTTTGGAAACCAACATCTGAAATGCTTTTCACTATATTTGCCCCGTTGCTTAAAACAACGCACCCAACGGAGAGACCAAGGGACTGTAACCACTGTTCTGTCAGTTGTAACAATTTATCCTGGATGTTTTTGGCAGTGCGTGTCTCAGGAAAGTGCTCCAAAGCAAGTATGGCTTGCTGCCTCACCAGTCTATTCTTGGGGTCACGATGAATCCAGTGGCCAGTAACGGACAGGTACTCCATGTGCTGCACACTGGTCCACATGTCTGTTTTAAGGTGAACAACACTGCCCTCGCAGTCACGCATAGCATCTGATACTGCTTTGCATGATGCCTCATAGTGTTTGGAAATAGTGTTTGTAGCGAAATAAAATCGTGATGGTACCTTCCATCATGGTGCCATTCCCTCCATTAATTCACTGAATCCCTCATTCTCAACAAATGAGAAGGGAAGCATGTCAACCGCAAGCATCTTGGACACCAGTGTGAGGTAGTACTGTGCGCAGTGTGGTGAGATGCTGGCCATTTCATTTGATTTTGCACAGATTCTGGCAATGTTGTCTGCACAGTCGTAGCACTAGCAGTGCTTCTAGATGGATTGGAGGTGCTTGTCATTCTGCAGTGTGTTCTGCTAGAGGCATTGAGAACAGACATGTGATGGTGCTTCTTGTGGCTATGCATGCTACTAGTACCAGGGCAACTCTTACCTCCCTCTTTCACTCATGTTATTTTCCTGCAGCAGTATTTGCACTGGACTACAAATTTATTTTCATCACAGGCAGTGAAATGTTTCCAGACATCTGACCTTTGCGCTTTTCTTGCATTTGCATGGCTGTCGGTGGTTTGGGTGATTGTTCCTTGCTGTGACAACAATGAAACACTGTCATCATTTGTTGATGTTGAGGGAGCTGGTGAACACGCAGGCATAGAATTTCTAGTAATGGTTGTGCTACGAGCCACTGGTGATGGACTGCTGGCATTGGTTGCTGTTGTCGTGGTGGTGTGGTTTGGGCTGGTTGATTTACATTCAGACAAACATCTGTTGAACATCGGTGCTATATTTTTCCTTATTCTAGATTGCAAGGTCAAATCATTTCCTTGGCCTCGATGTTCCACATTTCTCGGGTTGTCATCAATCCTGGCTCTTTTGTATGGTTGACTTGCCAATTTTGATGGTGCGTAACTCAGGGTGTATGTTGGATCTTCATAGTCATAGCCGTTGGCATCATCGATAATGTCAACATCATCTGCAGTGACATCACTGTCTGAGTCAGCATCACGATGCACAGCACTCACAGTGCCATTGTCAGACACACCCAGTAGTACTGCCTCACTTTCCAGAGCATTTTCTATTTCTTCCGCATCTCTCGCTGAAGTAGACAATAGGCACTGGGTGTTGTCGTGTCTGTGCGTTACTGCCTCCTGCATGCATTCGATTTCGAGTGGAAGCATTTCATCATCGTGCTATGACAATTGGCTTTCTATAGCGTTGTCTGATTCTAATGATGATTGTTATACATCAGTCTGTGTGCATTTCGCAAGATATTCCTCCAGTGCCTCATGGCAAAGAAAGTAATGGTGACGTTTAGAACTGCCAGGCTGCAGCAATGATATTTTTGCTGGCGAAATATGCATTGATAGCAGCGGCTGAGACAATTCTGCAACATCAGACTGCTGTGGGGACTCTAGTCGCAACACAAGAGGAGGCTGTGAGTGTGCGGCACATGAAGCAACAGCTGGAGCATCCAGAAAAGATTGTGGTAATTGTGGTGGGCAAGTCTCAGAGTGCTGCTTCTTCTGATGGTTCTCTGTCTCCTGTACCCTTTTTTTCCCATTGCAAAGTGACAAAGTAGGGCTCGGACAGTGACTTCTATTGCGCAGCTTAGAAGAGGAATCATCATGTTTCCACTTTGCAGAATCGTGTGCCATTTCTTCTTTTCTTTTGAGAATCTACAGAAAGAAATTGAAAAAAAAAATGAGTGTATTTTTAAAAGTTTCCAGGGTTTTTAAATGTACAAAATGTTGAGAAATAAATGTAAATTAAAACATGGTCTTACTGTAATATGCATTCCTAAAAACACACATCACAATATATTTTTTAATATTGCAGACCTAATGTTACTATTAGGGGCGGGAAACCGGTAAAATCCGGTATCCGATAATGCCGGCACCGGGCGTACCGGCATTATCGGATTCGACCCGGTAATCCGGACCGGGTACCGGATTCTGGGGTACCGGATTTTTTTTACATTGCAGCCATTTAAAAATGGCTGCAATGTAAAAAAACTTAAAGCCCCAGCAAAAAAGTTTTT
>QEPC01001665.1:0-10755 GCA_003113815.1 Sphenodon punctatus | reverse complement strand
AGGTTGATGATGTGCAGGAGGGGAGGGACGACGGTGGAAGCAATGGAGGTAAGGAGGTGGGAAGGAATGGGGTCCAGGGAGCAAGTGGAGGGGTTGGAGGAGGAGAGCAGGGAGATTTCCTCAAGGGAGGCAGGAGGGAAGGAGGACAGAAGAGAGGTGGGGGGAGGGGGGAGAGGAGTTGGAAGCAATTTCTAGGCAGATCTTGTAAATTTTAGAGGTGAAAAAGAGGGCAAGATCCTGAGCGGAGAGAGAAGAGGGAGAAGAAGGACAGGGGGGGTTGAGAAGGGAGTCAAAGGTGGAAAAGAGGTGGTGAGGGTCACAGGAATGGGGCACGTGGCAGGGGCTGTGCCAGTGGAGTGGCAGGCATCAGCAGCAGCCTGAGCCCATCACCACGCCTCAAACTGCATAGGCCTGATTTTGAGAGATAGGCTTCAGAGGCTTCCAGCAGTGGCACTAGGGGTGTGGTTCAGGGTCGCCTCCTGCCAGCGTCCTCCAATGCCATGCAGGGCACTGGAAGACCTGCAGTCCAGGAGGTTGTGGCTGTCTCTGCTGCGGCTCCAGGAGCAGGTCCAGGTGCTTCAGGGTCTGATGTTCATCATGGGCCACCAATGTCCCTCATTATTGATGTGATCCCCAGCAGTCCAGGGGTGGTGAATCCCACCTCGGCTGCTAGGCAGGGCAGGATCATCGGGCAATGGCAGCAGGGAAAGGAGAAGCAGCAGCAGCAGCCAGTTGAGGCCCAGAAGCATCAGTGCACCATGAAGAAGCTAGGGCGGGGGCAGATGCCAAGTCCACTGGCAGCTGCAGGACTTGGAGAGTGGCGTAGCTTTCAACTGAATGCTACGCACATGTTGGGGGAAAATTTTGCGCTCGATGGGGAGCCCTTCTCGGTGGTCGGGGACATGGGGTTTAGACAACTGATTGGCTTCCTGGGCCCCCAGTTTAAGCTGCCCTCGCGCACCACTCTGAGTCAGGCTGCCACCGATGCCTGGCAGCCTCCAACGCCTGGCCAAGTTGGGGGTGCCAGCCACCAAGCCCTGGCCAGGCCTCTGCCGCTGCTCCACCAACGCCAGTCAGCCTGCAATGCCTGGATAAGCAGGGGTGCCAGCCACCAAGCCCTGGCCGCTGCTCCACCGATGCCAGCCAGCCTGTAATGCCCAGCCAAGTAGGGGTGCCAGCCACCAAGCCCTGGCTGAGCCCTCTGCCGCTGCTCCACTGATGCTAGCCAGCCTGCAATGCCCAGTCAAGCAGGGGTGCCAGATGCAGTTACTGTGCCCCCCTGGCAATCCAATGTCGTCGTCTGCTGCTGGTGCTGGTACTGCACGTCAGCCATGTTGCCAGGTTTTAGTCTAATATTGATTTGGTTATTGATTTATTGGATCCTTTTCCTAATTGATAATTGATTGATAATTACACAGGTTCAAAACCTGGACAAACAGCTAAATTATGGAAATACCCAGAGAGATTGAAATACTAAATAAATGAAGAGAGAGACATAATTAGTAATAAGAATATGATTGAAAATATTTATGAAAACATAGTAAAAGCATTTTCTATGGGACAAGAGCTCAAAACAGAGTATAACCTTAATAGATGGTTTATAAAAGTATTTCAAAGGTACATGTTACATAGATATGATTAAAGTTAAAACTTAAGATTGTTCTAAGTATTAAAAGTAGAAAAGTTAAAGTAATAAACTTAAAACTAGCATAGTTACCCAGGCATACAAGCTCAAGGAAGACAGAAGAAGATCATGTGACCAGAGGATCATCATGGTGATGAAAGTGCACCACAAGAGGATTCATGGTGTCTGAGGTAACATTTCCTTAGTGACTTACATTTTTATAAGAAAACTAACATCACACTCAGGCTAAGTAATTCATATATTAAAAACTGCCAATAATATGGTCTAAAAGGACTGACGCACACATCAAATTATAAATGTATGATAACTTTTGTGGTTAAAATATTGGGGAACTAAAATAATTATCCATAAAATATGTATCCTATTTTTAAGCTACTTTAAACCTAAATCTTGCAACACATTTGCACAACAGGGATGTTTCATTGGCTGTATACCTCTACTTCCCTAAATGTGAACTTACTCATATTTTCCAGAAATTTCACTAACAAGGTTAAAGGTTAAGCAGGGGAAAAACTATCAGAAGACCAAATATGTCCAGGCCTTTATGTCCAAATTAAAGCCAATATCTCCAGACTATATCCAATATGTTAAACATATCTCACATATGTCAAGCCTGAGGGTAACAGCCATTTGCTCCTCTCTCTTGTAGATGGGCATAGCTCAGATGAGTATGCCGGCGGATGGGGGCTGGGTGTCCATGAGATTCACCACTGGGCAAGGCCTGACCAATTTGCAATGGAGCTTCTTGAGATTGGTCGAATACGATGCCAGCCTGCAACACCCGGCCAAGTTAGGGTCCCCACCAAGCCCTGGCCAGCCAATGTCTGCCACCAGTGAATGATGCCTCTGCTGTGCCATGGCAATCGCAGATTAGAATCTCAGATCAGAATTGATTCCTTGAACAGCTACAGAATTAACGTTCAAGCTGAATTGGGAAGTGTATAGAAATCAGAAAAATGAGAATTCATTTAAACAGGAAGACATTTTAATGATAAGTCTAGAAAGATCTGCTTAATCAAATGTTACACAGAGACTGGCCACAATGATCCCGTAGCCTGAATGCATTATAAATCTTCACCTGCTTTAACAAAAATTATATAGGATCAATTGGATGAAATGCAATCCAATGTCTGCTACTGTGTCCCGGCCATCCAATGTCCGCTGCTGCTGCTGCCAATGCCGCCTCTGCTGTGCCATGGATTCTGCTACTGGGCCATCCAATGTCCGCTTCTGCTGCCTCTGCTGTGCCATGGGTTCTGTGCCCCGGCAATCCAATGTCCACTTCTGCTGCCTCTGCTGTGCCATGGGTTCTGTGCCCAGGCAATCTAATGTCTGCTGCTGCTGCTGCCGCTGCCGTCTCTGCTGTGCCATAGGTTCTGTGCCCTGGCAATCCAGTGTCCACTTCTGCTGCCTCTGCTGTGCCATGGGTTCTGTACCTGGGCAATCCAATGTCTGTTGTTGCTACCGCTGCTGCCTCTCCTGTGCCATGGATTCTGTGCCCCGGAAATCCAATGTCCACTTCTGCTGCCTCTGCTGTGCCATGGGTTCTGTGCCCAGGCAATCCAATGTCTGCTGCTGCTGCTGCCGCTGCCGCTGCTACTGCTGCCTCTGCTGTACCATGGGTTCTGTGCCCTGGCAATCCAATGTCTGCTTCTGCTGCCTCTGCTTTGCTATGGGTTCTATGCCTGGGAAATCCAATGTCTGCTGCTGCTGCCATTGCTGCCTCTGATGTGCCATGGGTTCTGTGCCCGGGCAATCCAATGTCTGCTGCTGCTTATGCCGCTGGGTCTCAGATGGCCAGCCATGCCCCACAGCCACCCTCAGGGGCCAAGCGCAGAGCCTGCCTGCCCAGGCAACCTGGGGTGCCAAGTCCCAAGACTTCCCGGTCTCTGCTGCTGCTGCTGCTGCTGTGTCTCCATCAGCCTGCCATGCCCCCACAGGCACCCCTGGAATGCCCCAAGCCTCCAGGCAGATGAACTTTCCAAACATTCAGGGGGGGGGTCCAAACTCCACGGGTCCGAACCCATGAACCCGAACTAAGTTTTCGGGCTGAACGGCCGAACCCCGTCTGTTTGCACATCCCTGCTGAGATTGTCCCGAGGACGGTAAGCAGCTGGCCCAGGCTGCATCCTCGGAAAATCTCTGAGGCACAGCCCGAGTCAAGGTCTACCCACATTGCCCAGCACTTTTGTTTGGCCCAGCCATCCGTGCTTTGAGGTAGGGGCCACCATGGCTGTCTGTCATGGCATGTGGTGGGGCGCTGGGAGCAGGGCAGGGGCAAGGCTGGCTACCTGCATGTTTTTTGAGCTTCCCACCCTACCCAGGGCATGTGGGTGGTGGGACGGCTCTCCGGTTGTAGGCACCTTTGTTTGATGCCCCTCCCCAACCCAGGGAGGGGTGAACGCTGTTTCCTGAGCTGGGCTGGGGCGTCGCCGCCCCTCCCGCATGTCTGTTTTTCAAAAGTTCTGGACCAGCCACCAATCCTAAGAGGTCATATGACTCTCACGCTTAACATGGACAGATCTCTTATTCTTGTGTTTTAGTAACTCCTGATAGCAGAGGCATCCACTTCCTAGAATATCCCAGGACCAGACCATTTAAGGCTTTATAATCAAGTCAAGATGCAAAAATTTCAAGGGATCTGACCCATTGGAGTGAGATATTTGCAAAGACCCCAGTGTTACTACACTGATGATCTTGATCTGCTTCATTTTTAAGTAGCTAGAGTTCTTTCCTAGGCATATATACATCTTGTTTCTGGTGGATTGGGGATTGGACTGGTGAAAGCTAGAGGTAGCACTACTCATTGATCACCATTGTCAGCATCTCACAAGATGGGGCTGGAGTATACCATAGGTACACGCCTCTACCATTAAATTCAATGGGAACTGATCCATGGCTTTAATGGATGGAGGTTTGTGCCCTAGTGTGTTTAATAGGAATTGGAAAAAGGAGAAGTTTTGGCCTGCAAAAGTGTAATGCCTGGGGGTTTTGCATATCTTGGTCTCAGCTGTAGATGAATTCTGCTAAGAGTACCCATGGATGGATGTGTGACTCAGAGATATTTGATTAATCCCTTGTTGCCTGCTTACATCTGTGGGGAGTTTTCTGTCCTTGGCTCTGAGTGGCAGCAGATGACTTCTGCTTCCTGTGATGACTCAGCTTCATGGGCCCTGGCAAAGAAGATCAAAGCCAAGGCTTTGCCCACTCCCATCCAATTGTTTGAAGAAGAGTAGCAAGCACACCCTGCTTGTTTACCCTAATAGGCTCACAACCAAGGTCCAGAAGGACATACGGGAACTGGAGGTTTCCTATATCCCATAGTATAGGTTGGCCCACAAATTTACACATAGTTGCTGGTGACTGAGCATGATTTCATAGGCAGCTGTAACTCCAATAATAATTTTGGACTGTGATCTTTTTCTCTACATCTAAGCAGAGCTGGACCTTGGTCAGCACTTGGAGGGGAAACCAAACCAGGAACAACAATAATGCCAATTAGCAAGCACTTAGCTAGTGCTAGGTCAGTGATTCCCATGCTTTTTTCCTGTGTGACCCATTTTGAGACTTAAGTTGAATTCTCTGACACAGACAGCAATAAAGTGAAGTGTATTGCGTATCGGTCAATTTACATACCCCTGCAGCAGTATAGGAAGATGCATCCCAAGAAAGACTCACCGTGCAGAGGACAGTCGGTGTTTCTGTTATACTACTCCCTCTCCCAGTAGTACTGCTTAGGGGAGTATCTTTGATGCTCCCACAGAAGTTTTTAGGCATTCTCTTATGTGCCTGGGCATTTCTTGGATGCTTTGAGCACACCCTTTCTCCAGCCAGCTCACCAGTCTTTGGGTCTATGCCCTACAGCCATGTCTCTTCTCTGTAACCATGGGGACCAGAAACTTACTTTTTTTTAAATGGTGAAAACTGCAAGTTTTGCCTCTTGGTAAAATTGTGAGTCTTGTCATTTTAGCCTTTATGAAGCTCCTAAAATGGTGACCCTCGTGATCAATTTGTTAGAGCTGGCAACCGTGTACCTCCTGTGACTGCAACCTCTCCTGGAAGCATGCCTGCTGTCAGAGGCTCTGTACCAGCATGCAGCTTTCAGATGCTGATATCAACCCTGGGAATCTCTCTCTGATCACACTAGTATGAACTGTTGTGTATGTGTTCTTTACACAGCAGAATAATATGTGGAAAACCACAAGGACACACCAAGGTCCAAAAAACAATGTTTACTAAAAAGAAACTGAACGTGTTGAGCCTGGCTAGGTACAACGTGCGGCTCTAGTTAGATTCTGGCAGCTTTCAAATACAGAATGCAGGAAGCTCTATTGGAGGACTCACAAACTATTTAAAGGAATACCACACTATTCCTGTGCACTACATAATATAAACCAGGAGTAGATTCAGTGAAGTCAAGAGTTTATTAATGGGTGCTTTTAGAGTGATGCAGAGGCAGATACCCCTGAGTTGCTCTGGGGGTCCACCCCCATGTCCTCCCGCTTCCAGCCCCACCTGGGTCAGCCAGCTCCCCTCCCCCTACACCATAGAGTTGCAGGCGATTGCCCAACGCTCTAGGTTGACACCTACAACTCTATGGTGTTACTCGGGACAACGACTAGCTGAAAGAGGAGTTGCAGCATAGGTATTCCAAGCAGATAGACAAGTGCTCCGCTTTAGGCTGGTGCCCCAGGTTTGGCCAGCCCGCTCTGCCGGCAGCACTGTGGGATGTTCTGGAGCTCCGCCAGCGGGGTTGTCCTAGAGCAGGCTCAGCCTGCTTCACCTGCACATCTGGCAGGGCTGTCTTTAGATGGACGAGTGACCTGAGGGTGAAGCGGGCTGGTGCGGCCCATACCGGGGCAGCTGTCCATCTAAAAGCACCCAGTCCAATGTGATATAAAGCCCACATCCTCTCCAGGGTGAGAGGAGAAACATGGCCTAGGTGAATATAGCCAGGGATCCTGTGTTTCCCCCATTGGTGGCCAATGGCCATGGAGAAAATGCAGTGAACATGGGCTCCCAAATATAGCACATTATTCTTATACCTTGTTTCCTCAGTCTAGTGTGAAACAGAAGCAGAAACGTGGGAGGTGGTTTTCTTTTCAACTGACTGACAAACTCAGCTTTTCTGTCCTAAGCTATTACGATTTCCCAAATTGCTCTTTTTTCATTTGTTTCATTGTAGAGATTTGGCTGCACATATCTACTTTATTTCCAAGGCTTCTGTTCATCTTTGAATAACCACAACCAGCCCATGCTCTGATAACATCCAGTTGCCAATAATCCCTCGCTCACATGAGCATAAACTAGACAATGTGCAACACAGGTTCCTCTGCAGCAAACAGCACAATGCAGCTCTGTGCAATAAAATATAACTTTGCAGCAGAGGGACTTGGGGAGGAGTTTATGATCAGAATAATACACATCGCTCTCTTTTAGTTATTAAACCATCAGAAGATGAAGACAGACAAGATCCTGCTTATTAGAAGAGAATTCTTTCTATTCAATAAATGAATCTATTCCCCTCTCTCCCTGGTAAAATCCAACTTCGAGACTACTGTGTCCTGAACAGGGCAATTAGAAATGACAGGCAAAGCATGATTGGGAGGGGCACTTATTAAACAATAGACCTCACGGAGAAGGCAAAGATTTAGTATATTTTATGAGATTTGTACATGCTCTCTTGTACATGAGATTTGTACAAGAGAGGACAGGACAGGTTTTAGACCAAAAGGACCCAATGCAAAACCTATTGAACTACTCAATGTAAAGATGTCTACCACATTCAATGAGTGCTGAATCAGGGCCAAGCAGGGAGACAAGGGGTTCAAATACATGTCACTGGGGACATGAGGAGCTGAGCAATGCTGGGAATGGTAGAGTAACACAATCCAAAGCGTATGTGGAGGAGGATCCCCTCCCCTGTGAACCCCCATTCTACCCCCCTACCCTCCCTCAAATGGCAACAGTTCCACCCACTCATCCAGCTTCCAGAAAATTAAAATGTCAGTGGGGAGCAAAGTGACTGCACACCAAAACTATTATTTCAAAGACCATCCAGGCAAGGAGAACAGTTGGGGAAGAGGGGTGGGGGTGGGGAGAGAGATAGGGGCAGAGGTGCCAGGTGATAGGGGAGAACAGGCGAGAGGAACATGATGAACATGATGACCAGTATTTTATAGGGATGTGGAGAGGGGCAGGGGTACAGCTAGGTTGGAATGGGCCCAGGTGCAATAAATGGACTTGGCCCGCCCATCTCACCACCTCTCCTCCCCACAGCACCTCTCCCTTCCTCCATTTTTGTATGTTAGTTATGTCAGATGTCAGGTGATGTCATGTGGGAGCAGGGAATAGGCAACAGGGTTGTTGGGGGGATCATGTGGGAGGGGGGAGTGGGTGGGGGGTAGGCAGAAATGTACCTGATTTCCCGCTGGTTTATCCATTTCCCATTGTTTTTCACAAGTTCTACAGGGCTGCTACAGAGCCAGTCCCAAGCCCTCTGTGTGCCTTGCATGCACCCCCGGGGTCTATAGAGATGAAAACATGCTGGCTAAATGCTGGGGAAGTGCTGGAAATTGCCATGAAAGAGCTGTACAACTGCTGAAAATCTGTTGTAAAATTCCTGGAAAGTGACAAAAAGTCTCGGAAAGTGACGAAAATTATGAAAAAAATGTCGGAAGTGCAGAATTACTAGAAACTGATGAAGTACTGATGGCCACTCGCAAGTACTCTCAAAAGGTTGGTATTTCCCTTCAAAATGAGAATATTTTCTCTCATCTTAGCCCTAGGGAGGAGCTGCTGACATAAGTAAGGAGCGAGTCCACTCAACCTCCAACTCCACAGAAAGTTGATGGGGCATCCCAGAAGCCTGCACCATGTCTCAGCTGGGCTAGGAGGAGGAGGGTGCAGGAAGAAGCAGGCTTTGGAGCAGCCGGCGTTCCTGTCTCTACCCTGCCCCGTGCCCAGGTAGCTCCATGCCAGGAGGACCCAGTCACCCCCTCATTCTCCCACAGAGGAACTTTCATTGGGGAGGGAGGGGGGATTCCTCTGCCTGTGCCCCCTCCCCAGACTTCCGGGGGTGAGAGTTGCTGGATGCACTGAAAAGCCTGTGACAAGCAGCGAATCATTCACCACTTCTCAGTGGCTCCTCACTGAGCAGATCCCACAGGGAAATCACTGACTGAATGGCTCCCTTCCAGCAGGTGGAGGTGGATGTGCGTCCATGTAATCATCCCCCACACAATGCCCCCACACTGCAGTGCACACCCATTCCCCCCGCAACCCGTTTAAAAGCTGCACTGTCTGCTACTGATGTGGTCCCAGGTTGGGATCTGGGTTGGTCCTCACCTTCTTTCAATTGGTGATGGGGCCGCTTTTCAATTTCTCTGTTTCTGTTAGTCTGTTTTACACTCCTCACTGATGATGATGATGTCCTCCTAGGTTGAGGTCTGGCTTGGGGGGGCAGGGGAATTCCTTTCTTCCGTTGATGACTGTGGAGTTCTCTTTTCTCTGTGTCTTTCAGTGTCCAGTCTTTCTTTGTCTGCTTTACACACACTATCTGCTGATGAGAACCCTGATTGGAGAATGCTTTTGGGGGGGGGAGCTCTCCCACCCCTCTCTCCTGCTGTATGGGTGTAATGGAACCACCACCATTAGTGCTCTGTTTGCTTCTGCTGCACAACACTTCTCTGACTGTCTGGCCATCTAAAGTACATAAAAAATTTTTTAATTAGCAGCACTTCTAGACATTGTTTTCCCTTCTCTATAGACACTGTCTTTCCCTCACTGGTGCCAATGGGGAAAATGCGATGAACACAGATCCCTGCCTATAGACCTCTCAAACTGCCATAACCACACTGCTCTCGGACACCAAAAAGCCATAAAAATGTAAAAATACACATAAATAAATACATATACTAAAATTACAAATACTAGACTATCATATACAGCCCTGCTCTGTAACCTCTGTGGCAGCAGTTGTGCCACCAATGTGAGGCTAGCAGGGGACTGTCCCCTATGCCTTAAGCTAAGGGTGGACTTGTTCGTTCCATCTCCTTCTTTGTACACCCATGACTGAGTGGCTACGTCTGAAAAGTCTAATGTTTTTCAGTGTTCATCCCCATGATTTCTAAGTGATGTTGGAATTTCTTTTACCCAGCTCCTCACAGCTGCATGGGGTGTGTTTTTGATGTTTCTGCTACGCACAGCGAAGGGCATGAATTATGATTGCTTGTTATTTTGTAGATCCACATTAGACTAAACTAGATCCAGGAATTGTTAAGACCTCAATCCCATGTCATTAAATTCCAGGTTTTCCTGATAATCTGGTCCAGAGCATGTAATGGACCTTTATCTTTTGGAATGGTCAACATACTGTAAAGTTTTGGTAAGCTGTGCCTCGTCAATGGATCAGCCTGCTCAAAATAAGCATTTAACGTAATAAGAGAACTGGGGAACCATTAAAATAGCATTTTTATAAATAAGAGATCCCACAAGTTAAAGAAAAGAACTTTGCCCAGAGTATGACCCCCAGCTTCCCTGGCACTGGTTGCTTGGTCATCACATCAGGGACTATACACTTTCTATGGCCTCCCTAGAATAGAAATGCTTTCCCAGTGTGCTGTAGTGTTTACCCAGTTTTGGGTCACTGTTATACTAGTTGCTGCTTACTGTGACCTGTCCTTTAAATAGGCTTGACAGTAAGTGCCAACTTCCAATGCCTCTGCACCATTGCAGGAAAGATTACCAGAGCTGCACTTAGTACCCCCAGCATCAGCAATTGCCCTGTGCAACTCACTGTGACTGATATTTCTGTCAGAACCAGCCAGTTTGGGACTCTTTCCCCCAGGTACTGAGGATGTGGAGCAGAGGTGGAATGAACCTTATCAGTTTTGTCATTTTTAGAATCATTCTTGTAAAGATTTTCATGAACTTTGAGTTTCCTCCCTTGTATAACATGACCTCAGTGTCATGGGACAGGGAGGAGGGAAGTGGTGACTATCAGTTCCTATGAAAATGGGTATTTTCCCAGACAAATACTGCAGGGCTGGCTGTGCTACCATTGAATCTAGATAACTGCCAGCAAGTGGCACAAGGGATGAAATTGCAAG
>QEPC01001662.1:298220-332970 GCA_003113815.1 Sphenodon punctatus | reverse complement strand
ACAGCACCTCAGCAGCACAGGAGCAGTAGTCGTACCCCAGATTGAAGAGGAGGTGGAGGAGGAGCCCTGTCCCAAGACTGTCCTTGGCATAGGATGGCGTGTGCCACTGCACCATCACTCCTTGTCCAGGGGCAGCTTGGGGAATCCCAACAGCGGAAGGTACACCTTCAGAAAGAGCAACTGCTCCACCAACTTGGCCCCCAGTCTCAGGCTGTGCGGGGTGCATATGTCCCCCAAGATGGTGAACACCCTCTCGCTGGGGACACTGGTTGGTGGGAAGGACAGGATACCCTTGGCCACTTTGAACAGGGCCAGTCACACATTGGCCTTGCTGGCCCAGTAGGCCAAGGGATCGCTGCTGGGATCTATGCATGGCTCCTCCTCCAGATATGTCTCAACTGCTGCTGAGGTGCCATCATACTCCCTCTGGTAGCTCTGGGTGGGCACCACCTGGCCCACTGCCCTCAGTCACGCTACTTGCCCTGTTGTTCTGTGCCCCATGCTCCCCAGAGTGGACTGCACAGATGAGGAGCTGCTGGCAGTAGGGATCCTGCTGCTGCTGCTACCGCTAGGTCTGGGGGCAGGGATAGACCCAGATGGCTGGAAGGGGTCAATGCTCCCGCTCCCACCATCCACAGGGGCATCCCGCTGCATGGCCCGCTCTGCCTCCCTGACCTTCTGGATGAGCGTAACCTTCGGGAGGCCATAGACCGCACTCTCGTGGGCCATGCTGCCCTTGATCCTGGGGTCAAACATGGTTGCCAGGACATAATCGTCCTGGCCCAGAAGCATGCACTCAGGCCCGCCTTCAACTTCCGAGCAAGGTCAGTCACCTCATTGGACATTCTCCTGCCCTGAGGGCCACGATCCCACCCACCCCCACCCCCAGAATCTCATCCAGACTGCTGTGAAGACTATGCACCAGTGGAGTCACCTGGCTGAGTGTGGCGGTGAAGCTGCTCAATGTCTCTGTGACACCCAGGAATGGTCTCAGGACAAAGACAGTTTGGGAGATAATCTCCCATTCCTCCCTGTTGTACCCTGGTGGTGCCTCTATTTATGTCTCCAGTAAAACCTGATGCAGGGTGGCTTTCTGTTCAAGAAGCCGCTCGAGCATCAGGAAGGTGGAATTCCAATGGGTGGAGAAATCCTGGGTAAGGGTGTGCACCGGGGACCCTTGCTCGGCCTGTTTCTCCCGGAGGAGCTCGCTGCCCTTTACGCTGTGATTGAAGAAGCCCACAAGCTTCCTCCCCCGGTCGACCAGGGAGCTAAGGGTGCCTGGCCCAATCCCCTCTCCCCCAAGCCCAGAGCATCCTTCCCCACCAGGTGGAGGGTATGTGCAGCGCAAGGGATGCTCGTGAAGCCCCTGTCACGGACTGCCTTAAGAATATTGGCCACGTTGTCTGTGACCACACACCCCACTGGTGAAGGCCGTGCCTGGCGTGACCCACTCCCTCACCATGGAGGCCAAGGCTGCCTCGAGGTTCCTCGCGGTGTGGGAGCTGTCCATAACTTGGGCCTGAAGCAGGGCCCACCTATACCCTGCTTCAGGGCCCCTACTGCCACTGCCTAGTGATGCCTCTGCGTCCTGCCACCAGTGTGCTGTCACCGCCAGGTAGGCGTGCTGGGCATTTCTGGTGGACCACAGGTCCATCGTAAAGTGGACCGTTGCACCCCCAGCCCCTGCCAGCAGCTCCCTCACCCGCTCCTTCAAAGCCCTATAGAGCTGTGACACCACAATCCGACTCAGGGTGGAGCGGGAAGGCAGCTTAAAGTTGGGGGCCAGGAACCCAATCAGCTGCTGGAAGCCCTTGTCCTCCACAATTGACAAGGGCTGGCCATCCAGGGCAATCATCTAGGCCACCAGGCGCTTGCCTTTCTCCTGGAAGCCTGTGCCATGGTGCCCTGCCTTGACACATCACCACACCCCATCTCCTCCATGGTGGACTGATGGGGCTGCTGGGGAGACTTCTGCTGTTTTTCTGCCCCCATACTGCTCCTGCTGGTAGAGGCAGCAGCAGTTGGTGCAGGACGCTGGCCTGCTGAATGAGCCAGGTGACTTGCCGCTGGAGTCGGGAACCCACTGGCATCCACTTCCCCTGCCTTCCCACTCAGCAACACAGCACTGTGGCATGCCTTGAGGTGCCTGGCCATTGCAGTTGTGCCAAGGTTGGCAAGCACCTGCCCGTGCTTCACCACCTTCTTGCACAGTGTGCACTGCACCTCTCTGGGATCATCTGCCCGTACTGGCTTAAAATGATCCCAGACTGAGGATTTTTTTCCCACTCCTGCCTTCTTGCCCACCCTGGCAGACGCACTTCTGCCAGCGCTGCTGGGAGGGGGAGAACTTTGTGGCACTGGAAATGCAGATCTGGGAGGAGGAGAGTCAGATATCACCTCGTGTACAGAGATCTCCTCTGCGGCACTAGTGTCACTGACTGCCTCTTCCTCACTGTCCCCAGCGAGCATGGTGATGTCCCATGAAGGGGAGTACTGATAGACTTCCCATGCCTGCCATGCTGCTGGCACTCTCCCTGTGCCCCCCTCTGTAGCTGCTGCTGCTCCTCTCCCTAGTACGGTCATTGCCCGGGGATTGGGCCCTGCCTCTTGCAGCCTGGGTGGGATCCACCAGCTCTGGACTGCTGGGGATTGCCTCGACTGTGGGGGACATTGGTGGCCCTGGAGGAACTTCGGAAGCAGCCCCAGTACCTGCTACAGCACCACCCGCAGCAGAGACAGATGCCGCCTGAGCCTCAAGTCCTGCAGCCCTTCCAGTGCCCTGCGTGGCAGTTTGTGGACACTGCCAGGAGGTGATGCAGAGCAGCCTGTTGCCCTAAAGCAGGCCTGCTGATTTTGGGGGGGGAGGTGATATGCTCTGCCTCTGACTACTGCTGCTGCCTGCTGCCGCTCCCCATGCATGGCCCTGCCCGCCTCTGGCACGTGCCCCATTGCCTCCCCTATGGGCAGCAGACCAGTCTCTCCTTCCCTTCTCCATTTCTCCCTCCAAAATAATGTTTTTATATTGTTTTTTTAAATTTTCTTTTATTTTTTATGTAATTTTTAAAATCTAATATTATATATCTATCTATCCACACTAAATCTATCTGCTATAACTATTCTAAATGCTATCAACTATTAACTAAATGGATTGTATATCACAAAGGCCTACTCCTACAAACACTAAAACAAAACACTAAATGCTGTATCTCTCTATCACTAAGCGAACTAGTAACTCCTAACTGTCTATCTCTAATCTATTGGTCTATATGGGATGGGGGAGGTGTGGAATCACAAACAACACAAGGAGGGCTACAAAATTGAAATGAAACCTAAATCAATCTAATAATCCTACTCTAAATTAATCAAAAAACAGGGGAAGGGAAGGGAATCAGGAATGGAATATGGGAGAGGGAAAGGATTCAATGGAGGGGGGAGGGAGGAAGGAAGATTGAGCACAGAGAACACAGGGAGGGATAAAACCAATAAATAACAACTAAATCTATCTAAGCTAAGTTAAATAAATGAAAATATGGAGGTAGATGGGTTGGATGGGTGAAATAGGAGGCGGATGGCAATGGATTAGGAAATGGAAGGAACAAAAACTGCTGGGAGAGAGGGAGTCTTCTGAAACGCCTGCTGTTCAAGAACAGTGACTAGCTCAGAAGGTATTGGGAAGGGGGGAGGCAGACAGTTTTGTTTCTTGCTGCGCCCACCTCACCGCAAGCCCCATTGGCTCAATGCAGCCTACCCCGTGGCCTAATCGCAGACTGCCAAGCCAGTGATCTGAGGCAAAAAGGGATGGTGATTCGGCAGGCTGGCTGCTACTCCAATCCAGTCTCCACCCTCCACCCCTGGTGCCTGGAAGTCTGCTCTGTGCTAAGTCAGATTACTTCCCCCTCCCTGCTACGTTTGGCCTTCCAGTGACCTGACAGTAGACCACATTTTAGCCACTTGAACTAAACCAAACGCGATCCAAACTGACCGAAGTGTTCGGCCATTTCGGAGTTCGGAGTTCGGTCTGTTTGGCATGTTCGTGTTCGGATTCGGTCGTCCGAACTGGTCGAGTTCAGGCCGAACACCGAACGTCCGAACCACGTTTGCCCATCCCTAATCAGAAGGTTATTACCTTGTAAAGAAGATTCTTCAAGATAGCTCCCAACATTCTCACAACTGGGTTGTGTAAACTCACCCTATTCAAACAACAGACCACATGGTGGTCTCAAGCACTTCTAGTATAAAAAGCACTCTCCCCCTCTGAATTACAGTTCCTTCCAACACTTTCTAGGAATATAAGAAAAATTTTTCATGCGGGGCTGGAAAGGTGGGTGTTGTAAGACTGTTGGGAGCCATCTAAAAGAACCTTATTTACAAGGCAGCAACCTTCTGTTCTTCTTCGAGTGGCTCCTCACACGTTATTTTTACATGGCTCTGCCAGGTGGGCAGGGGGGGTGTCCGTGGGCACGCCAGTGCATGGGCAGGGCATGCAAACGGCTGCACACGCTTCCCCACTCACCCCCCCACTCATCCACACCCATGGAGTAACCGCCGTTTCCCCCGGTTGCTCCATGTGTGGGGATGAGGGGGGGTGAGTGGGGATGCGTGTTAGGTGGGTGCACATGCACCCCATCTCACCATGGACGCATTCACTGCGTCGTTCACACGGGGCTCCCCCACCCATGAACACACAGAAATCTATGTGTTCATGGGTGGGAGAGGCCAGTGTAAAAAGGGCCACATTCTCACAACTGTCTTACTTATACTATCTTAGGTAGGAATTTAGGATTTAAAGCAATATATATTCTATCATGGAAAATAAATCTAAATATGGTTCTGAGATTATTATGGCTGCTATTTCACTAACTTTTCTTAATGAAGTTATTGTTAACAGGAATACTGTCTTAAAACCCCCACCCCATAACCAGTTCATTTGCGCCTTCCATATAATGAATTCACGCTGCCCCGGGGGCACAAATTAAATGGTTATAGGTGGGGGGGGCAGCGTGAATTGATTATATGGGGGGTTGATAGCAGCACTTCTGGACTGGTCACACCACATGCGTGCACAAGACACAGGCGGCACCGGCAGCAAGAAGCAACAGGCCCTGGAGGCCAGGATGGCTAAGCTTGCTCACTCCCTCCTCCAGTAAGGCAGTGGATGCAGTCAGTCTCTTTGTCTCACTGCCCGCCCAGCTGCCCCTGCATTGGAACCACTCCTGGGGAGTGGTGGTAGATGCTCGGCTGGGGAGGTACGGGGGGGAAGCATTGGGAGGCCATGCTTATCTAAGGCTACTTGGCTGAGCACCAGGTAAGGCAGCCAAGGGGTGGTAAGTTGAGGGGGGGGAAGAAGCATGGGGAGGCCATGCTTCTCCATGGTTGCTCGGAGTGGTGGGGAATGGGAATCCTTCTTGTCCAGAGGGAGTAAATGTTATGTAAATTCACACATTTGCATAATTAGGTGGGGCCTAGTTATGCAAATTAGTCTCTGCACCAAGACTTCTCACATGGCCTCACAAACCCTGGGGCCAGCCCTGATGCAGCTACTAACTGGAGCATGGTGCATCTCACCTATAGCCCTTGTGTAAGGACCTGGACTCAAACCAGAATCCCTGGGGCCCTGAGTGGAATGACTTGTGCTTCAACTCCACCAAGGTACCCTGGCTAGGACCTAGAGTGGCTACTGCTGCAACCCCAGAATTCAGGACATGGGGGGGCAGGAGGAGGGATGCCAGCCTTGGACCACTGTGGAGCTGTGCTCTGTTGCAGCAGTCCAAGCTGGAGCTATGCTTCCTAGAGTTACATATTTCAAGTTCACAAAAAGAGGACACTGCCAGGGGGTGGGGCCACTGGGATGGGCAAGGCCACTGCTAACATTTAACAGTGTTACAGGAGAGGGGCTGTTCCAAGGCTTTAGACTGTGACAGGAGAGGGGGAGAGAAGAAGGAAACCTGAGCTGTGATGATGGAGCTGCAGCTACTAAAGCTGACAAGACTGCAAGCCTGGGGACTGGTGGGAGCCCTGGCAGGCCCATGAAATACAAGAAGACATTAGGTCTCATTTAGGTGGCCGAGGCAAGTGGCTGATATTAAACTGGAGCATATTAAATTAACCTGGGACTAGAAGAAGAAAAATGAGCAACCTCCTGGCCCTGTGATCCTTCAGCATGGCAAACACAGTCACCTTTATGGTGCTGGAAGCTCAGTGAGGGTGCCATGGGGATCAGCAGCAGCTCCAGCACATTCTCACGGTGACTGCCAGTGGAGGGCTCAGAGCCAGTTAAGGGACCAAGTATCCTAGCCCTGCTCAGGAAACCATCAGCATAATATGCAGACCTAATTAAAGGGGGATAAATGGAGTGAGGAATTCAAACATAAATTTGGCTCCGCACAAGTAAAGGTCCCATGAGGGCACTGTGCTGAACTCTGCATTGTCTCTGATTTATAGGGGTCCTTTTGGACATGTTAAATAGAGTATTAAGTATAATAAATGTAGATCCCTTTCCTAAATATTCCATGATTTATGCCCAAATCCCTTCCTGAGGGGCAGCCTCATAAATTCACCGTGCAGAGCTGTTGCAGGGCACATTTGTAAAGGCAGTCTATGGAGTTAAAAATCAGGGAAGGGAAATGGAGTGAGAGAGCAGGCAAGCAAAGGGGCAGAGAGGGAAAAGGTGCGGAGAGGCACAGAATCAGCTCTCTCATTAGATGCCTTTTCCCATCACCCCTGGGGCCTGGTGCTCACTCTTGCTCGCCAGGGAGAACAAGAGACATACTATGTCCAAGCAAAACCACGCCTGGGTGGGCGTACTGTGACCAACACAGTTACACATGGGCCAGTTGCTTCAGGACAATGGAAATTCCCCCCTCCACATGGGAGCCTTTCTCTAGAAGGCAGCCAGTCAGGAGCATTGGGGATCCCAGTATCTCTCCGAGGATGCAAGAGTCAATTGCAGTTGTAACTAGCTGCGAATCTCACCTATAGCTGTAGCTCCTGCCCTCATGTAAGGACCTGGATTCAAACCAGCACCCCATGTGCTTCAACTCCACGAAGGTGCTCTGGCTAGGGCCTAGGATGGCCACTGAGGCATTCTTGGAATACAGAATATAAGGCAATTGCTGGGCTTGACAGGCCTGGCTTGGATTGCTGTGGAGCTTGCACTGCAGTGGTCCCAGATGGGGCACCGCTTACTAGAGTTAACAGATTTCAAGTTCCCAAAAAGAGGACCCTGCTGGGGGTGTGGGGTGGGGTGCATCGAGGCCACTGCTAACATCTAAAATTATTCTATATGCTACACACATCAAAGAATATATCATTAATCATAGAAATTATATATGAATTATTTTGGTTTTGGCTTTGTGGTTTACTGTGCAGGAGTCTGTAACAAGTAGGCAGTTTGTAAAACCTTTGCTAGGACCAACCCTACCAATGCTCCCTCAACACCATTACAAATCTAATACAGCTAATTTCCCTCACTTGGGGGTGGGGTGGAGAAGGGGAGCCTATTTATTATTTCTAGTATAATGAAAACAATGTACCTGGCACTATACAATAAGTAGTTAGAGACAGGTTCCTACCACAAGGATCTTACAATCTAGGACTCTCACTTCCCTTCAGCCTAAGAGGAGGGAAAGACTAAAAAGCCACTCTTACGAGAAATTTCACTCTCTCAAGAGAGATCTCTTAAGAGAAATTTTTATGGAGTCTCACACTAATTTGCATAATGGGTATCTGCGCTCAGGAACCATCCGCTGTTTACGAGTTCTGCCATCGCACCTTAAGTCGGTGGGTGATTGGGCTTTTGCTGTGGCGGGTCCCTCAGTGTGGAACTGACTCCCTCCAGATGTTCATCTCAGTTCCTCCCTCCTTACCTTCAAAAAGCACTTGAAAACATATTTATTTTCTAGGTGCTTTTAGAATCCACTGCTGGTCCCTTAACTGTACTCTGTCATCCCTTTTTCCTTCCCCTATCTTAAAGTATTTTATTACTGTTTTAAATTGTTTTATACTTTTATATTGTTTTGTATTCTGTGAAGTGCTCCAAATGCCATGCAAGGCAGGATGGTGCTATATAAATATTATGATAAAATAATAATAAAATAATAATTAATAAGGAGCTGGGCCGCAGCATTCTGCACCAGCTACAGCTTCTGAAGCCCCACATAGAGCATTTTAAGTAGCCTGGAAGTAATGAACACATGGATGATGAGGGCCAGATGAGATCTGAATCCTGCAGCCTCCTCACCAGATGGAGTTGGTGAAAAGCACTCCTGGTCACCACCGCAACCTGATTTTCTAGGTGCAGCAAAGGGTCCAGAATCATTCCAAGGCTGAGAACCTGAGTAACCATAGGGGGCCAGATCCTGCCCCCCAATAGCAGGGGTCCCAATACCCTCCAACGTATAAGATTGGCCAATCATCATCACTTCAGTCTTAACTGGATTCAACTTCAAATGGCTCACCCCCATCCAGTCCCTGACAGCAGCCAGGCAACAGGTAAGCACTGAAACTGCAGGATCTGGGTCAGATGAAAAAGAGAGGTAGAACTGGGTGTCATCAGCATACTGATGGCACTTCAAACCTCTGAATGATCTTGCCCAATGGCCTAAGATACACATTGAACAAAGGGGGAGACAAGTTGGAACCCTGCGGTCACCACAGGAGAAGTCCTGGAGTGGATGACCAGCAATCTCTCATCACCACCCAGTGGGACCAATCATTGCTGCCTCTTTGCTCACACAAGCCAGGCCAGCCAGGAGCCTTTCCCTCACCTGATCCACTTCTCCACCCACCCTTCCCAGATCCGCCACCTCCAACTATACTTGAGCATGCAGCACTGCCAGGAAACTTACCAGAGCTTGTGCAAACATGGCACTGCCCGCTCCCCCGAGCGCAGTCAGGGACAGTGGCAGTGGGGGAAGAAGGAGGCAGCAGCTGGAGTAGGAAGAGGAGAGAAGGAGGAGCGCAGCTGGTTCCTTCCTCCAGACGAGGCTGAGCAACAAGCGCTTGGCAAAGGGTGAGGAAGGGGATGCAATGGTACCAGCAAAAGCAGAGGCTGAGACTATTGGCTCACCTCTGAGTCCACATGCTGCTGATGCTGCTGTTCCCACCTGGAAGTCATAAGATCATTACTTCTGAGGGGGGCAGACAAAGATTAAAGTGGCAGCACTGGAAAGAGTGTGGAAAATACAGGACAAAACCGCATTGGGGATGGACATTGGACAATCCCTTAAAAAATCAGGACTGTCGAGTATAAAATCAGGCCAATAGCCACCCTAATAGGGACCTGGGGCTTTGCTAAAGGCCCTATCAGGGCTGGTCAGGCCATACCTCCCCCTCAGACTTGCTCCATGCCCCCAGCTTCCTGGTTGGCTGCTGGCCAGCCAAAAGTCACAGTAATCTGGATGGATCATCAGTCACTCCCTGGATCCCAGTCGCCTTCCTGGTTCCTGTCTCCCTGCTCCTGCCTTGAATCAGCTGTTTATCTGCCCTGGATCTGGCCACAAGTCTGCTTTGGTGCTCGCTCTGCTGGTGCCAGGATTGGAATCTGCTATGCGACTGCCCAGTTGGCATCTGCTTGGATGCTTGCTCCACAGCTGTTCCACTGGAGTGATATGCAACTGTCGTGTGCCTGCTTGCCATGGCCCGTGAGCCTGCTCTTCCGTCCATCTGCCCAGCCTGCTCCGTCTGCCTATGCCTATTTCCCTGTCTGTCCATCCTGCCCCCTTGTCCATTTGTTTGTTTCCCCATCTTGATGCTCCAGCCCTTGGACCCCAATCCTTCACTGACTAGCCAAAGCCAAGACCTGATCCTGCATGACTCCTGGACCCTTGGAATCTGATCCTGCCTACTCTCTGTGCCCTTTGCCCTTGGCTCCTGATACCTTGGGACTCAAGGAGTTACTTATCTAAGGCCCTTTTTACACAAGACAAGCCTCTGAATGGACAGCCATCGTCCACATGGGGGAGTATCCCATGTAAATGTGGGGTGTGTGAGTGCACGCTCCTGTGACTCGCACATCTCCACGCACGGAGCAACTGGTGGATATGCAGGTTGCTCCATGCACGGGGATGAGGAAGGGATGTGTGTTCACTCATGTGTACCTGCCTCCACCCTCTGCAAAGCCCTGGTACTTTATAGGCAGCCAGTGCAGAACCACAGACCACCCCCTCAGTCACGGCCCATTTTAAAAGGAATCAAAGAATTGAAGAGTTGAAAGGGTCAGCAAAGGTCATCTAGTTCAATTGCCTGCCCAGAGGTAGGATAATCTATACTGAAAGCATCATAGACAGATCCCTGTCCAATCTTTTCTTTTTTCTTTTATTTATTTATTTAAAATGTATATCCCGCCCCTCCTGCCCTCAGGACAGCCCGGGGTGGCAAACAACATTCAATAAAAACTATACAAAATTTTTAAAACAATTAAAAATACAATATGTGGGGAAACCCCCCCACCCCCACCCCACCCCTACCGCTACCCCTCGCCAAAAGCCTGATGGAACATCCAGGTCTTACATACACACCGAAACAGCAGGAGAGTGGGAGCCAACTGAGCCTCCTCCGGGAGCAAATTCCACAGCACAGGGGCGGCCACCGAAAAAGATCTAACATCAGTGGCCACCAGCCTCACCCAGGGAACCTCCAAAAAGGCTCCCATAGATGATCTCAAGGGTCGCACAGGCACATGGGGAGTGAGGCGGTCCCGCAGATAAGCAGGACCCAGGCCATGAAGGGATTTAAAGGTTAAAACCAGCACCTCAAACCTGGCTCGGTACTTTATAGGCAGCCAGTGCAGAGCCTGGAGCACTAGTGTCATGCGCTCCCTGCGACCCACCCCTGTAAGGAGGTGGGCCACAGCATTCTGCACCAGCCAGCTGCAGCCTCCGGACCAGTTTCTCGGGCAGACCCACATACAGCACGTTGCAGTAATCCAGCCTCGAGGTGATGAAGGCATGGATGACAGTGGCGAGGTCGGAGTCTGAGATATAACTGCCGAAAAGCACTCCCCGCCACAGCCACAACCTGAGATTCCAGGCTGAGTCGCGAATCGAGGAGCACACCCAGACTCCGCACCTGAGAGACCATGGGAGGGCGAACCCCCCCAACAAGAGGCGATTCAGCCACCCCCAGGTCCCCCAAGCCGTCACCTACCAACATCACCTCCGTCTTGTCAGAATTCAATTGCAGAATTGCTTTCAGTTCTTGAAAGTCTCCAGGAAAGATTTCAGCACTCCCCTAGGCAGCTCATTTCACCCTCCGATTGATGTAACAGGAAGTTTTTCCTATTTTTAAAATCTAAACCTACCTTCCTGTAATGTAAACCAATTGCTGTTTGTCCTGTCCTGAGAGGCAATGTTCTCCATCTTTTTATGGCACATCACATCAGCCACATTGCCTTTCATCTCAATGGCTTAGTGGTGGCCTCAGAAATGCACCTACAGATGGTGGCATGAATAACATGCACTGTACTAGTAACCCATAGGGATGCACTCCTGGATCCACTCACTCCAGTCATAAAAAAGTAGAATCATAAGCAGGAACTGCATTTTCTCCATTTCAGCAAAGGGGATAATGCAATGAACACAGATCATAGGATCATAGATCCCTGATCATAGGGCTGACGGGTACCTCAAGGAACATGTAGACTATCCCCCAGAATACCCTGTACCTCCTGCTGGATACACATTGGTCTGAAATGCTGCAAGTACAGTGCATTTTGCCTAGGAGCCCAAGGGGTTGGACTAGATGGCCCTTCAGGTACCTTCTATCCCTATAATTCAATTAGTTCTCAAGCTGCTGCTACTGCCTGCTCCCCATACTCTGGGCTTTGTAAAGCTAATGTGAATCCTAATCTGTCCTACAAATCATGATGTCTTCTGGTTATAATAAATGACTTTTTAGGTCTTTGAGGCTCATTCATACAAATACTCATGCTGAGTTACTAAACCTGGAACGCAAGTTAGCTCCACTTTTCATCACTCAAACACAGTGTTCAGAGCAAAGTAAGGTGGGAACTCCAGGAGGACATGTTTCTGATTATTTATTTATTTATTTATTTAACTAGTTTTATACCCCACCCCCTCCTGCTTGAGAGCAGCTCAAGGGCTAATTACCCCAGAGTACCTTATCCCTGCAGGTTCGGGGGCTAATTTTGTTTAAGTCTCTAAACAGCTAATACTTGACTGTTCACATGGTTATTAACTCCCTGGGTAATCTCCCCCTCTTGGTTTGTGTGAATGCTTGCAAAGTGAATTATTATTAGGGCTGTTTATTCAGGTTCCAGCAAGACACAAATAAACACAAAAGGCCTTTTTTGCTTTTTAATTCAAGCCACACACGCTAGGGCTGTGTATTCAGGATCTGAGTGAATACAAAATTTCCTGGAAAATGTGGTATCTAAGGCCTCAAACTAGACCCCAGAAACTGTAGCCCATATCCAGCTTGGAGCAGGGCTGCTCTCTAACTCTGAGCTTCGCTGCCTGCTTGGAGAGCATGTAGTGAGCATTCCTTGCCTGCAGGGGCCACTACTATCTCAGAACTGCAGTTTCCTTCACTGCACCAAGCCCAGCTGAGGGGAGCCTAATCTAGCCAGAGAGAAATGGTTTTTGACAGCCTTGTTCCCTTACTCCCCAGCCAGAGACACACACACACCCCTCCCCACAAGCCACTGAACCCCCTAAACTCCATGCCTCATTCCCCCTCCCCAAATCAGCAGCCTCCCCGGTGCCTAGTTAGTTGGGTGGCCACTGACGCATCGGCAGAAAAGAGGACATATATTTGCATGAAATTTACATATGCAATTTTATACTAATTTATGCAAATTTGTGGGGCAGAGGGTGGGGCTAGAAGTAGGTGGAGCAAAGTTAACGGTAGGCAGAGCAAACCCAACAGTTAAGTCAGTGGTGTGGCTTAACCCAGCAGCAAGGAGTTCCCAGAGTTAATATTGGAGGGACATTACATTAGTTAACCCTGTGAACTCCTTGCTGCTGTGTGAAGCCCTGCCATGGGGGGATAGAGAGCCCTCTTACTAAGGTCCCATTCAAGGTCTCTCTCCCACTAGTGCCATTTCTCCCTAGCAGTGTGAAAAAAATAGAATCACAGCTCACTGTGAGGAGAAACTGATGTTTTAAGTGTCTCATCAAGCCAGTAATAACTACCAGTGAATCCCTGCAATTTCAACCAACTTTTATTTTTCTATTTGTCTTTTGGTTTTTGTTTCCTTTTTTATGGGGAATAACACGAAAGTCAACCTCAGAAACCTTTGAACAACATTGCACATAAGAATATTGGAGGTAACACACTCGAGTTACCCTGAAAAACCTTTGAATAAGTTTGCACATAAAAACATTGGGAATAACACACCCACATCACTCTGAGAAGCCTTTGAACAACAGTGCACATAAGAACACTGGGGGTAGGGGTGTGCACCAGGCCCCCATGTCATTTTAGTTTTTAGTTTTCATTTTCGTTATTCAAAAATGTCATTTTCGTTATCGTTATTAATGAAAATGTTATTTTCCTCTTCCCCCTTGGCCCCTGATGGGTAACTTCCAGACCCCCCTACCTTGTTGCCCTGGAACCTTCCCCCATAAACATCACCTTTCTGGTTACCCTAAAGCTTCCTGGGTGTGTTGTGTGGGTATTGCGTGTTGGGTGTTGGACTGTGATTCTGACAAGGTGGGAGTGCCTCACCAGTGGTCCAGTTGGTTGCCTTCCCGATGATGATCTGGCCCACTCTCATACAAGAGAACTAAAGGCCACACAAGATCCTGAGGGACCCTTACACCCCTTTACGGGCACCCGAACCAAGGTGTGTGAGTGTTGGGAGTCCAAGTGTTCCCCCTTCCTGCCCCTTCCCCTTACAAAATCTAAGCAAGACAGGGGAAGGGGAAAGGAAAACTATTTATTATCTAATCAATTATCTATATAACTATTCTAATCTAATCTATATGTTTATACTATATATCTATATCTAATCTATACTACCTATCTCTATATAATGTACAGGGGGGAGAAGGACAGGGAAAGGGAAAAGGTAAAATGTAGGGTATGAGGAAGGAAAGGTATTGGTGGGAATACCAAATAACTAAATAAATTATACAATAATACAATGAGGGCTAGGGAGGATTCTTTATGTGCAAGCACCACAGTTCTGTAAACACAACCTGACAAGCAGAGCTCTCACACAACAGAGAAAAAACCTGGCACTCCCATTATAAAGGGTTTCAGTGCTCTCCCCAAGAGCCCCTCTGATTGGTTGTGGGAGGCAGCAGGCAGTGAGCAATCACAGAGTCCCATGAGACTTCTGGGGCCTGCTTGTGCTGCTCATTGGCCAGGGATACATCTATCAGATACTGCTGAGCTGCTCGCCCCTCCCAACACAGGTATAGTTCAAGAGTTCAACCCTGTTAAGACTCCGAGATGTCTGCTCCCTCCTCCCCTCTCTACATTTTCCCTCCAAAACCCAGCTGCCACAGCACTGATAACAACATTGTCGTTTTTGTTGCTTGTTATCGATATCGGTATAGTTTTTGATATCGATATTGGTATTGGTTTTGGTATCGGTATAATTTTTGGTATCGATATCGGTATCGTTACCATTATCAGTATTCTCGGTTGTCGCTTTTTGGTATTCTCGGTTGTCGTTTTCGTTATTTCAATAATGAAAACAAAAATGACAATTTTCATTATCGTTATTGTAATAATGAAAATGACATGCACACTTCTAATTGGGGGTAACATACTCAAGTTACCCTGAAAAACCTTTGAACAAGTTTGCACATAACATAGGTTGTAAGGTCACCCACGTCATCCTGAGAAACTTTTGAACAACAATTCTCTCTCTCTCCTCTGCCTCATACAAACACTCACAGGTTCTCTCTCACACACACAGACTCTCTCTCTCTCTCTCCCTCTCCCTCTCCCTCTCTCTTTCACACACACACACAAAGATAATCTTTCTCACACACAAACTCTCTCTCTCTCGCACACACACAGAGTCTCTCACACAGAGACACACTCTCTCTCTCCCCTCACACACACACTCGCAGATTCTCTCTTATACAGAGACTCTCTCTCTGTCACACACACACACACACAGATACTCTCTCACACACACAAACTCTCTCTCTCTCCCTCACACACACACTCACAGATTCTCTCTCACACACACAGACTCTCTCTCTGTCACACATGCACACACAGATTCTTTCACACACAAACTCACTCTCTCTTGCTGCTAAGATGCCCAATCATGACAACCTCATAGGTTTGTTCTCTGGCCCTGCAAGGTTGTGTTCCAGAGAAGGCTGGGCAGGGACATCCACATGGGTACCATGGGCACCTGGCAGGAGCACACCCAGGGGACTTAAGGGTCAAGTTATCCTGGGCAGTGGTGATGTATCCCTACCCGGTATATTATTATTATTATTATTAACAAACATTTATATAGCACCAGCAGTGTACCTGGCACTTTACAAAGTAATAAAATAGACACGGTCCCTGCCCCTAGGGCTTACAATCTGAGAGACAGGAGCTGGGGGAGAGACTTAGGAAGGGGAACAGAGGGAGAGACAAGGGGTCTAACATTCATGAAGATGCGAGGTCTCAAGTGCACGTACTTGGCTTGGTTACGATGAGAATGACAGCAGGCAGGTCCATGTTGCAAGGATAAGGGTAAACCGATCGTAGGTATAGGAATAGTGGCTCAGCAGGATAAAGAGTCAGACAGAGCAGAGCGAAAGAGGTGAGTTTTAAGGAGAGATTTGAAGGTATGAAGGGAGGGGGCAAGGCGGATGTGGACAGGGAGGGAGTTCCAGGCATGGGGGGCAGCAAGTGAGAAGGGACGAAGGCGCTTAGGGGAGCAGGGAAGGCGTGGAAGGGTGAGAGAAGGGACAGAGGAGGAGCGAAGTGCACGGGCTGGAGTATGGAGGGCGATAAGTGCAGAGAGGTAGGGGGGAGCAAGGTTGTGAAGAGCTTTATAGGTGAAGACTAGGAGCTTGTGCAGGATTCGTTCAGGAAGGGGAAGCCAGTGAAGCGAAGAGAGGAGGGGCTGCACATGGTCGAAGCGACTGGCGAGGTAGATGACCCTGGCAGCAGAGTTTTGGACAGAGATGAGGGGAGAAAGGTGAGACCGGGGAAGGCCAGTGAGAAGGAGGTTACAGTAATCGAGGCGAGAGATGACCAGAGCATGAACAAGAGTTTTGGCAGACGAGACAGAGAGAAAAGGGCGAATCTTAGCAATGTTATGGAGGGAGAAGCGACAGGATTTAGCAACAGAGTCAATGTAGGGTTTAAAAGAAAGGGCTGAGTCAAAGATGAAGCCTAGGCTACGGGCTTGGGGGACAGGCAGGATGGTGACTCCATCAATAGTTATTGACAGTGAGGAAGGAGAGGAAGGATGAGGGGGGAAGATAAGGAGTTCAGTTTTAGCCATGTTGAGTTTGAGTTGACGTTGAGACATCCAGGTAGAGATGTCAGAGAGACAGTTGATGAGACGAGCTTGAACAGAGGGAGAGAGAGAGGGAGTAGAGAGATAGAGTTGAGTGTCATCAGCATAGAGGTGGTATTGGAAGCCATGGGAGGCAATGAGTTTGCCTAAGGATGAGGTATAGATCGAGAAGAGGAGAGGGCCAAGAACAGAGCCTTGAGGAACACCAACTGAGAGGGGGAAGGAGGAGGAGGCGGAGTTGGAGAGAGACACATTAAAGGAGCGGTCAGAGAGGTAGGAGGAGAACCAGTTATGGACAGAGCCACAAAAGCCAAGGGAGTGAAGGGAATCCAGCAAGAGTGAGTGGTCAACAGTATCGAAGGCAGCAGAGAGATCAAGGAGGACAAGAATGGAATAGAGACGTTTAGATTTAGCCACCAGAAGATCGTTGGTGATCTTAGCGAGAGCAGTTTCAGTAGAATGAAGGGGGCGGAAGCCAGATTGGAGGGGGTCAAGGGAGGAGTTGGAGGATAGGAAGTCAAGGCAGCGGGAGTAGACAACACGTTCAAGCAGCTTGGAAGCAAAAGGAAGGAGTGAGACAGGACGATAGCTAGAAGGGTCAGAGGGGTCAAGAGTGGACTTTTTGAGAATAGGAGAGACTGTGGCATGTTTGAAGGCAGAAGGGAAAGAGCCAGTAGAGAGGGAGAGGTTGATGATGTGCAGGAAGGAAGGGGCGACAGTGGGAGTAATGGAGGTGAGGAGGCGGGAAGGAATGGGATCAAGGGGGCAAGTGGAAGGGTTGGAGGAGGAGAGCAGAGAGGAGATTTCCTTAAGGGAGGCAGGGGAGAAGGAGGACATGAGAGAAGGAGGGGGAGGAGGGAGAGGGGTGGGAGTGGGAAGAGAGGAGTGGGAAGCGATGTCGAGGCGGATCTTGTCTATCTTGGAGGTGAAGAAGGAGGCAAGATCCTGAGCAGAAAGGGAAGAAGGAGGGGGAGGACAGGGAGGCTTGAGGAGGGAGTCAAAGGTAGAGAACAGGCGGCGAGGGTCCCGAGAACAGGACTCAATGCGGGAGGCATAGTAGTGTTGTCTAGCAAGGGAGATAGCAGAAGTAAGGGTGGAGAGACAGAATTTGAAGTGAAGGAAGTCAGCGTGAGAATGGGATTTGCGCCAGAGTCGTTCAGCAGCACGAGTGCAAGAACGGAGGTGGCGGATACTAGGGGTGAGCCAAGGACGGGGGTTGTGGGAGAAGGCAGGGCGGGAAGAGAGAGGGGCATGGGAGTCAAGTGTGGAGGAGAGAGAGGCGTTGAGAGCAGAGACAGCGGAGTCAGGGGAGGAGGAAGAGAAGACTGTAGGAAGAAGGGGAGAGAGAGAGGAGGCAAAGTCCAGGGGATCAATAGCTTGAAGGTCACGGAAGGGGCGTAGAGAAGGGGAAGAGGAGGGGGGACAGTGGGAAATGTTGAAAGAGGCAAGGAAGTGGTCTGATATAGGATGAGGATCGAAGGAGAGATCAGCGACAGAGCAGTTTCTAGAGAGGACAAGATCAAGAGAATGGCCATTAGTATGGGTGGGGGAGTTGGTCCAAAGGTGGAGGTTGAAGGAGGAGGCTAGGGAGAGGAAGCGAGAGACTGAGGGCTGAGATGGGTCATCAACATGAATGTTGAAGTCACCAAGGATGAGAGTGGGGATATCAACAGAGAGGAAGAAAGTGAGCCAGGACTCAAAGTCAGAAAGAAAGGAAGAGAGAGGACCAGGGGGACGGTAGATGACAGCAACACGTAGATGGAGGGGGGAGTAGAGGCGCACGGAGTGAGCCTCAAAGGTATGGAAGGAGAGAGAGGGGGGAGGAGAAATTGGTTGGAACTGACAGGATTTAGCAAGAAGGAGGCCCACCCCACCACCCCGTCCTTCAGGGCGGGGTTGGTGAGAGAAGGAGAGACCCCCACAGGAGAGGGTAGCAGGCGTGACAGAGTCCGAGGGAGTGATCCAAGTTTCAGTAAGGGCAAGGAGCTGGAGGGAGCGAGAGAGGAAAAGATCATGGATATAGGGAGCTTTACTGATAGATGAGCGACAGTTCCAGAGGGAGCAGAAAAATGGTAGTTGATGAGGGGGGAGGCAAGGAATAGGGATAAGATTGGGAGAAGGGGAGCGTCGTGGTAGGCTAGAGACAGGAGGAATAGGGATAAGATTGGGAGAAGGGGAGCATCGAGGAAGGCTAGAGACAGGAGTGGAAGGGGAGCAATGAGAGAAAGTAGCCAAGGGAGCAAAGGATGTATGGGGGAGGTTAGAGAGTGGTGATCGGTTGGGGGGAGGAAGAAGCTGGGAGGAGAAAAGTAGAGGAAGAAAAAGATGGACAGGAAGAGGAGAAGGAGAGGAGGGAAAGAAAAGGCGAGAAAATAGGGCAGACATGTTAGTGAGTAAGATAGGAGGGGGAAGTACAGTAGAAAAGAAATGGAGAAAAGTACCTGTAAGGCGCGCGCCTTTAGGCCCGCTGGTCGGTGGAGCTTGGGGCGGCAGGAAGGCCAAGCCCCAGGAGAGTCGTGGTGTCCTCGAGCGATGACAGCCGAGGATGCTGGGAGCGTATGCAGATGAGCTGCAACCTCACCAGTCCTTGGCCCGCTGGTCGGTGGAGCTTGGGGCGGCAGAAAGAAAAAACCCCAGGAGAGTCGTGGTGTCCTCGAGCGATGACAGCCGAGGATGCTGGGAGCATATGCAGATGAGCTGCAACCTCACCAGTATAGAAGGCATGTTCTATACCTCACCGGTATAGAAGGCATGTTCGGTTCCAGGCATGATGCGTGTCTACCTTGCAGCCTGAAATCCTCTTCTGGGCAGACCATAAGCTACAACCAGCCAATACTGGAACCTGGGTTCTAGGGTGATAAACTAGAACCCGCATTGTCTCAAACATCGGTGTAGAGGCTGGGTAGCCCTAGGACGCTAGCCACGCTGCCAAAAGGATTGCCAGTACGGCAGGCCAAGGACCATGTTGCAGTGTACCTGGTCTAGGTGACTGGGCAGGTTCCATGGTTGCACTCGTCACAGGAGTCACTGTTGGTGGGGTGATCGTTGCGGTAGAGAGGAGCCCCAAGTATGTCACCCCCAATGTTGGTTCCACGCTGGGTAGTGGTGGCTGAGCAGGGGGAGCCCGTGGACTCAGGGACTGGGGTACCAGGGTTGATTCCTCAACCAAGGACTTGGTTAGTTTGGTGGCTGCCTGGGCCAAAAAGTCGCACACCCACCCATAGTTTGCCCACATGGCAGGGGTGAGTTCCATTTCCGCACTTTCTCCCTCCAGGACAGCATTTATCCTATGGAAATCAAGTCATACCAGCACAGAGGGCTCTTGATTGACTGAGGTCTTCCATGAAGGATCACCAGCAGGGGTGGCTGGCATCATGATGTGGGAAATCAACACCATGGTCCACTAAGCGGTGGCAAGGATAGGGGGCATGGTGTGTGGGCAGAGCTTACTGTCATGCTCTGATGGACGAAGCCTAGGAGTGGGAGGAGGGGAAGGGAGGACTCTTGCAGTCAGAGCTGGAGGAAGGGGAGGCAGGGAAGGTAGGTAGGCAGGGAGAAAGGGGAAGGAGGCACAAGGAGTAACTAGGGAACCTCTCAGCTGCTCTCCAACACCAAGGAGATGAGGTGCTCAGCATAAAAATCAGGCAAGCTGGTCTAAGAAAGCATACGGTTCATCACTGAGGTCAAGGGACAGGGAAGCAGGGAGAGGAAAAGTGGGAACCAGGAAGTAGGGAACCTGAGACAGAGGGCAGTGAACCAGGGGCAGGAAGCGAGGGACCAAGGGCAAGGAACAAGGAACTGGAGGCAGGAAGTGAGGAATCAAAGGCAAGGTACAGGGAACCAGAGGCAAGGAACTGGGAACCAGAGGTGAGGGGCCAAGGGCAAGGGAACAGGGAGCCAGAGGTGGGGGAGATGGAGGTGACGGGGAGCCAGAGGCAACAGGGAGCCAGAGACAAGGTAACGGGGAGTCAGAGGCAAGGGAGCCAGGGGTGAGGGACCGGGTAAGTCAGAGGCAAGAGACTGTGGGAGCCAGAGGTGGGGGAGCCAGAGGTGGGGGAGTCAGAGGCCAGAATTGGGGGGGGGCAGCAGGAACTAGAGGCAGGAGTAAGGGGTTCAAAAGAAGGACCTTGAGGGATCAAGGCCAAGAGAAGGGGCGGGCAAGGTTATAGAGGAAACCAAGAGGAAACCACAGGACAGGGCTTATCCTGTGGACAGACAGACCATCGAGAACAAGACACACAGTGGGGATTTCAGGGCATAGGGGAAACCAACAAACATGGAGACAGGACAAGGTGTGAATGGGGGGGGATCTGGGCAAGAAGTCCCCAACACACAAGGGATACACACAAGACAAGCACCAACACAAAGGGGAGGGGCTACATGCACTAGGCACACAAAGGGGGAACAACACACGGAGACTTACCAGCAAACACCGAGACAAACAGAAGTGCAAGTTGCGCACAAGCAGGAAGGAGGGGGTGAACAAAGGAAGTGGGCCGAGCAAGAGTCAGGGAAGACTGACCAGAAGCTCCGCGCCCACCACAGCCCTCAGCAGTCCTTAAGTACCATACAGGGCCAATCAGGCTATGGCAGGTGGGGCCACGCCCTCCATCAGGTGTGCATAGTGTACAAGGCAGGGGAGAGAGGGAAAACAACAAGAGGAGGGAAACCACTCCCTACAGTAGTCTGCCAGTGGCGCAGGAGGCAGGGAGCGCCAACATTGTGGCCATGGGGAAGGATAAGGAACCAGGCAGGTGGTCGCAGCAGGGAAACAAGACGGAGCATAGAACGGACTGAACTTGCTGCCAGTTCAGTCACACACTGCACCAAAAACCCACCAGCTGGCTGGAGTTGCATCTCTGCACTTTTGCTCTGGGCGAAAGTGCAGAGAGTGCACCTGCAGGAAGCCAGAAGTGAGACTTGGGATGGAAGGGGAAATTCCAGACACTTCAATGGTCCGGTTCCTCTCCCATCCCGGACAGCTGAAGCTGTCAGGTAAACCAGGCGGTCTGGACCCGTGGCCATCTTGCTAGTTAATCACATGCTCCATTCCTCAAGCCAGTGATCCCATCCCAGAGCCAGTGACCCACCTGAATCAGACCCATAACCCATTACACCACAAACTAGTGCCTGCTCCCCCAAGCCAGTGACACTTCTCGAGTGAGACCCATGTCCCATTCCCCAATCTCTCCCCAAACCAGCAACTCCTCCTGAGCCTGACCCACACCCATGTCCTTTTTGCACACCTCCTGGCCATCAACTCCCCACAAGCAATTTCTATGCCCCATTCTACCCTCTCCTAAGCCAGCCACATGCCTCAAGCCAGCTACCTCCTCTGAGCCAGACTCATAACCCTTTTCACCCTCCCTAAGCCACCAGCCTCCCACCAAATCAGCTGTATTCTCCACCCTCCACTAAACCAGTGCCCTTCTTTTTAAATTGGAAGCAAAGTTAGAAGCAGTTTTAACTGCATTTTCCTTTCCTTATAGACCTGTCAAACTGGCAGACCCACACTGCACTTCTGTGCCAAAGTAACCCATACACAAAGATCCATATTCACTTCCTTTTCCACATTGGCAGTGATGGAGAAAATGAAGTGAACATGGGCAAAGATACAAATACAAATAAACACAAATAATAAAACAAACACAGACACGAGTACTTGACACCCCATCCCATGCACAGGCCTAATTACTATCACTGGACTAAGTACTCTCTCATCCCAGAGGGGATTAGCCCAAGGTGCTTATTGCTCACACATTTATGCTCCTGGGGATTTGCAGGGGGATTTGTCACTGGAAGATAAATAACTGTAGATTTCTAGTTTGGGAGTACATGGAAAAGGGCACAGAACAGAGCTTGAATAGTGTGAAGGGTCTAGTGTAGGGCTGTACCGAATAATACTTCTGGGTACTCAGGCTGAGTTCCGAAGTTCTGAGTAATCGGCCAGAGTACTCGGCGGCCCGTCACCACTGTTTCCGAGGTTTTGGAATTCAGACTCGGAATTCTGGACCTTGGAAAACTTTGGAAACTTTGGAAGTATTCAGCACCAGGTCATTGCCTCAGCAGGTGTCGTCATGTGGAGCAGCTACAGCTGTTTAATTGCCTAGTCAATCAAGGTGCACAATAGCACATCCACCCCTTCCCCCCTCGCCCTTCTCCTTAATTGTCTAGCCAATCAGGGTGCACAACAACGCCTGCAGGAAGTGAAACAGGCAGAGAGATCCCAGTCTGGTCTCATGGTGCCAAGCAGCTGTACTTTACAATTAGGCTCTGCTGTGCCATGCCACAGTATAGACTACACACTAGGGATGGACAAACGCGGTTCGGAAGTTCGGAGTTCGGATTGAACTCGACCAGTTCGGGCCACCAAACCGAACTTCCGAACCGAACACAATTTTCGAACTGAACCAAATTTCCGAACTCGGCTCTGTTCGCCCATCCCTAAAAGATAATATTCCATTTAGTTCAATGTGGTTTGAATTTCTGAACTTTGTTCGGAAGTTCGGAGTTTGGACGGAACTCGAATAGTTCGGTCGACCGAACTGAACTTCCAAACCGAACCGAATTTCTGAACTGAACCGAACCGAATTTCTGAACTCAGTTCTGTTCATCCATCCCTACAACACACACAACACCGCAAAACAGTGTGCAACTTCATGGAGAAATAAATCCCACCAAAAGTCTGCGAACCCAACAGTCACAAAATTAAGAAACCAGACATTCACACCTCCTCCCCCCCACAGGGGCAACCTCTTGGCATGGCATTGGTACTGTGGCACTGGTACCTTGAACAGACGGGCAAAGGGAAGTGGAGCCAGGCAGAGATATCCTAATCTGGCCTCATGGTGCAAACTGCCAAGCAGCTGGCAGAACAGAAGAAGTTACACTTTACAGTTAGGCTCTGCTGTGTCATGCGGCAGCTAGTCTTGTTTAAAAAAAGAGAAGACAACACATACAACCTCACAAAATGTGCATGGAGAAATAAAACTTCCACCAAAAGCCAGCCAGCCCACTCAGCAGACAAAATTATAATAACATCCACAAGAAAGAAACCAGACATTCATGCGCGCGCACACACACACACAGCACAGGGCATCCTCTAGTCTTGGTATGGCATTGGTACTGCAGCAGTGGTAACTTGAACAGACCAGGCAAGGGGAAGTGGAGCCAGGCAGAGAGATCCCTCTGGCCTCATGGTGCCAAGTGCCAACCAAGCAGTAGGCAAAACTAGAAGCAATGTGGCACCCATTTCTTTTTTAATGAAAAGCATGGCATGGCATGGTCAAGATAAACATAACCCCTATCCCCTAGCATTGGTCTTATGGACAGGACAGGCCAAACTATACCATGCCAGGACAGGCCTGGCACCCCCCCCCCCCCCCCCGCCAATTACTTACAGATCCAGCACTGTAGCATACAGCAAAATTCACCAAAGAGAATAGAAAATGGATGCAGCCACTTTTATTTTGCCCTCCCAACCAATCAAAAGCTTGCCATCTAGCTTGGCCAGCCAATCAAAACTTGCTATCTGGCTTACCATCACTCAACTGTCCCCTTCCATAACCCCGTCCTACCAAATATGGCACTAAGTTTCATTTCCAGAAGAAGCTCAACTGTCCACCAGCACCCCATGTGCACAGCGACTTCCAAAGTTTTCCAAAGAACAGCCTTGGTCCTCGGAACTTCGGACTTTCAGAACAAAATACCTTAATCTTCAGCGAATTCCAAAGCTTTCCAAAGACCAAGTTTCAGCCCTAGTCTAGTGCCAAGACACAGCAGCAGAGCAGTCCCACTTGCTTAGCAGTCATTGTGATCCAGGAGGCTTCTGAGTATAAATTATTTGTATTGCAATGCTGTTGCACTCTGTTCAGAATGAGAGCCCCTTCTCAAGTGACCTTATAGTCTAAACAGACAAGACTGGAGTGGGGAGTGCAGTGCACCAGCAGCACTGATGATGTGTACACTGGCCTAGTGCTGCTATTTTATGGGGGAAAGGAAGGGAGGACAGAGGTGTAGTCTTTGCTGGCAGGAGGGCTGTGCCAAGCTCTGTGGGAGGAAGGCACAGTTTGGAAATACAAAAAGCAGAGAAATGGAAAGTAACACACACCAGGGGTTGGAGGTGAAAAATGCTTCTCACTGGTACACCCACTGATGGATTCATCATTACAATGACCACCTTGCAGATGGGGGCTTCCATGCTTAGGGTTGGTCAGAGTGTAGCATGGGACTCTAGAGCTAACACTGTGGCTGCCGCACAGGCACAGCTCTACTTGAGAGGCAGCATCAGCACCATCTACTGCTCCTCTCTCCCTAATTGTGATGTTGTCTGGCTCGCCTCCTTCCCTGCATTGTGTCAGAGTTGGGACAGGGTTGAGGAGAGTCTCTCCACATGGAACGCATAGTGGGGGCAGCAGGTGGGGTGTGCAGGTTGGGCCAGGAGCTGCTGCACATAGATGCAGAAGAACCAGGTGGGTGGCCTGAAGTATGGGGTTCCCGGTCCTTTAACACAGCCAGATTCCTTGAAGGAGACTCATTCTCTAACTTGTCCCCAGTTACTCTATGGAAGTCCTATATGGAGCTTGGTATTGGCCGTACGCCTGGAGATGGTTCAAAATAGTTTCCTTAGGGTATTCTTCATGTTCCAAAGAGTACAACCTTTGTATTTTTGCAAGCAGCACTTGGGGTCTGCTCAATATTCTTGATGGTTAAAACCTATATACTTAGTTTTTGGTTACATTTACTTTTTTGTGGGAATGAATGTCTTGCTTCTTCTGCTCTTTCAATAACTGAAGTGAACACATGGGCAGACTTTATATCCCATCTGCTTTCCCAATTGGGTTTCTCTAGGTAGTTTATCCTCTCGATGACATATGAACAAGTCTTGAGTGTAATAAAACTCAGTATCAAAGATCAAGAGAAACGGATGCTGCATGATGCAGTTAGCTCTCAAAAGATTTCTGATTTATATATTACGTATTACCCGCCAATTGAGGGTGCCCTGTACCTCCAGAACATTTTACGTTGGCCTTCCAGCGTTGCTTTTACCCTTGCTAGATTTGGCCTGATGCCCTCTGCGGTAATCGTAGGTAGAATGACTAAGAATCCTTAGGCCCAGAGTCTATGTAATTTCTGTCCCCAGCAGGTAGTGGAATCATTAGCTCATGTTTTCCTCAATTGTTTATTATCTAAGGAGATTCATGAAACAATATTGGAACCTATTGTTTTGAGATTGGGAAATTGCAGTGAAAGGGAGGTGCTTATTTTGCTTCTGAGTGATAAAGATTTCGATATAACCAAGGAAGTTGCCAAATTTTGTGTACTTGCCATGCGAGTGAGGAAGATCACTTTGGACGCTATGTAAATGGTTGACTGTTTGAGAATTCCCCTTTAATTCCCCCTTATTTCATCAGTTCCATAGGATCTTGTTACAGTTACTGCTAAGCGTAGTTAGTGCATGAAGTACGACTAGTATGATCTATTGAAGTTTTATTTTATCTAACATTGACTTATCAGCTTTGTATTTTAGTTTGTATAAATTTGTTTTATCGTGTATCTCCATTGGCTATCACAATGCATTTATATTTATCATTTTCTAGCTTGGGGCAACTTAGGGAGTGAGAGCAGCTAATGAACTTGCTGAAGGGGACAAGGCTGCGGGCCTGAAAGAAACAAGTGAAGGGGATATTCTCTCTTGGGAATTAGCACATAGGTGGATACTTATGGCTTAGGGAAGACTTAGGGAGGCGGAGAAGGCTCTGCTGAGACGAGTTGTAGCTGTGGCCCTTTTCTCAAAGAGGGTCACAGGAAGCTGTCTGCTTTGGTAATTGCACAGGGGTGGGTGCAAAGATAGTTTCATTGGGTGTAAACAGATGTGTACAGAGGATGCCTGCCCCCGGAGCTGCTCCAGGTGTGCACCACCGCATGCGCCTGCTTGCAGCCCCACCTGGGTCTGTTTTAGATGGACCTGATGGTTGCCCTCCCCCCACACACCATAGTGTTTTTGGCAAATCGCCCAATGCTCTACGCTGGTGCCTGCAGCTCTATTATGTTGTCTGGGGCAACAGCTATCCAAAAGCGGAGCTTCAGAGTGGGTCTGTTGAACAGACGTACAGCAGCTCCATCTTGGGCCAGTGCTCCAGGTTTCACTGGTCTGCTCCGCTGGCAATGCTTCAGGATATTCCAGAGTGCCAGAAGCAGGGCTTCCCCAGAGCAGGCTGTGCCACATCTGGAGAGTGTTTTTAAACAGACTGGACAGGCTGTGGGTGAAGTGGGCAGAATGGTAGGGATGTGCGAACAGAACCGAGTTAGAAAATTTGGTTTGGTTCGGTTCGAAAATTAAGTTCGGTTCGAAAGTTTGGTTTGGTCGATCAAACTATCTGAGTTCAGTCGAATTCCGAACTTCTGAACCAAGTTCGTACATTCAAAACCGGGGTTTTGGCCTTCTGAACTGGTTCAGAAGTTCAGTTCGAAAGTTTGGTTCAGTCAACCAAACTATTTGAGTTCGGTCCAAACTCCGAACTGAGTTCATACATCCCTACAGAATGGGGCTGCGGTCCATCTAAAAGCACCCAAACACCTCCCCACCTATTACCCACCCACCATACATGTTGCAGAGCTGCAGTGGTGCTCTATGGGTGCCCTGTAACATGTATAGTGGGTGGGAGGTGGGTGGGTGAGGAGGTGCTTGTCTAAAAGCACCCATTGTCCTCAGCTTTTAGCACTATTTGCTCAGGCTTGAGGAAGGAGCTAGGGCAGGACTGCTTGCCAAGTCTGTAGTGGCCTTCTCTGCAGAGTGGATTTCAAGGAGAATCTATCATTTTTAAGGTGCTCCATATGTCACAACTGTAGCTTTCATGATAAAAAGCATGACTGACCCTGCTTCCCCACAGTAAGACATGTTCTTTGTAAACCACTGAGGAATGCTGCTTTGTAAACTGACTTACAAAGTTGACTTTGTTGGTGTATCTTCCTGGATAAGTTTGGGAGAGATAGCGAGTAGGACTGTTAAATGGTTTCACACCATTTGTTGGTTTGGATTGAGTGGTTCCAATTAGATTATCAGCTCTGTTAGTTAAAACGTGTGCAACATAGCCTTAAAATTATGAACAGTCTAATCATAATAAAATCAAGATATGTCCTGGCAGTGTGAAATTTGGCAAGAAGGGTTCTTTGCAGGAGGTATGGAATGTGTGCAAGTTTGGTAAAATTCATTTGTAAGGTCCTGCTGGACTTGACTTCTGGTATTTCAATACAGCTGCCTTAACCTCAGTGCCACGGCAGAGCTACTTCTGCTACTGCTACAGGAATAGGATATTAGAGGCGTGCTCTTCCATGTGCCAAGTAACATGCCCCCTTATCCCATTGGCTGACAGACAGCTTAAATGATCATGACAGGAACTAGAAGATGTCTGAGCAACCAGAAGGCTTTTCTGGCCTATGCTCCAGACCTGCTGGTTTCCCTGCACCTTGCCACAAGCCTTGATGTGCCCTGACTGACTCTCCGGTATTGACCTTTGCTTTGACTCTGACTCCTGATTTCTGACTCCTGGACCACATTGGAAATAGACCACACTGGACCCTGAGCACACCTGTGGATTACCTCCTGATTTTGCTAATAATTGGGAATGGACTTGTTGGTCACTGACCCCAGCTTCATTCCTGACAATGGCCTTGAGAAGACCCCTGGCTTTGTTCCCCAGTGGCCATCGGAGTGGTGAGCCCGAGCCAACCTTGGCTCCATTAAAGAATGGTGTCAACATTAAAAAGTAGAAATCCTGCCCTTTGCAACTTCTTAGTAAATGGGTATCTAGTGCACAGAGTGGTAGTAGAGAAGTGGCAAGTGTTCTTGGGCTTGAAAGTGGGTCTCTTCTTATTTCTTGTGTATAGTTCTTTAAAATTTGAGTAGCAATTTTGAAGTTTGGATGTTTGGATGTAGCAATATACTCCAGCGCAGCCGGCCATGACTGAGAAAGGTCAGAAGCGGCTTCCCTGCTCCCGGTCTCACTAACATTCTGTGATGTGAGGAGCTTAGTCAGGTTTAGTGTTGTGTGCAAAAAAATGTGTGGATGGCTTTGTAAGTGGGAAGAGAGGTGTAAACGTAGCGTGGATGGCTGCTCAGGTTACCTAAACAGGAAGCTGGTAAAACAGTGTGGGCAGATGGGAACTGGATACCTGTGGGGAGTGGGGCAATTCAGGTGGGTTAGGGGAGGAAGACTTGGGGGCACGGGATGGGCTGAGAAGTGGGATAATTTGGGCAGATGGGGGGATATAGGGCTAAGGGGTATTGTGGATACTGAGTGTGCATAGGGAGGCTGTGTGCATGCTAGTATGCTGAAGCAATGAGTGCACTGGGACACTGAGTATGTTGTGCTGCTGACCACACACTGGAGCACACATACTGAAAAATCACCCAAAAGGGTACTGGGATTATTCAGTGTGTGCCAGGATGCTGAGTGTGTGCTGGGACACTGAGCAGGGATGCTGAGCATGTATCAGGATGCTTGCAGACCTCCCATGCACTGGGCAGTATTTGAACCAGTTGCAAATATAAGGCAAAGTCAACAATTTAAGACAGAAGCTGCACTTGTGCTTTTTATAACTGAACGGTTAAACAGTGAATACACATGGGATCTGAATGGTGTGTGTGTGTGGTCAGCTTATTCTGAGACTACCCCTCCAAGGACAGCATGTAGACAGACATGGCTGTGGTAAGCATGGGACTGTCTGATGGGGTGAGCCTGTCCCCTGTGGCTGTTGCCTCTCTCTTTGAGTTGCGGTGAACCCATCTGCTCTGGTTAAGCTTTTAACAGTTCTGAAAAAACAGACATGCATCTTAACTCTGCTTTGACATTTCTTATGCATGTTGCAAGGCTGCATAAAGTGCCAATACAACCCTGCAACATGCATAAGAAATGTTAAAGTGGTTTTTAAATGGTGTTAAAGTGGAGTTATGTGTGTGTGTGTGTGTGTGTGTGTTTTCACCCAGTGAGAACACACAGTATTTAAGCTGTGGAAACTGCTGCCCCACAATTGGTTCTGACCAGTCTAGACCATGAACTCTTAAAGGTACAGTTCCTTACTGCAGGAAACTTATCTGGGAGAGCTGAATGAGAGTGAAGAGAGCACACAGGAGGGCATAGAATGGGCATTTTCAGACAAGAAACTCCCCACCCACCTCCCACCCACTATACATGCTACAGGGCACCCATTGGGCAACATTGTAATCCTGAAACATGTATAGTGGGTGGGTGAGTGGGTGGGTGGGTAGTGGGTGGAGAGTGCTTTGTCTGAAAATGCCCAAAGAGACAGCTCTTCCAAAAGGTGAACTGCTGGTGTCTGTACTTTGCTTTTATGCTGTGAAAGGGTCTGTCCATTCTTCTGACAGGCTTTGGGGCAGTTTATTGTGACACCACAATATGCACTGCTAAGCATCCATCCGAAAGGACTACGCTGATTCAGGCACCATTCACTTCACTGAGACAGGGGTGAGGTACAGAAGTGTGAAGAAGTTACTGTCAAGACAAGGCTACTTTGTCTTGGTCACCATCATAATGGTCACTCTCTCCATGCTAGTTCTTTTGCAGTGGAATGTAATGGATGTATGGATGGATGCTGCTGAGAGGCAGTATAGCTGAGTGAACAACACATGGGCTAAGGAGCCAGAAATCATGAGTTCTGTCCCAGATCTGGGTCTGACATACCTGTGTGTCCTTATGCAATCTCCCAGAGAATCTTCCATGAAGTCCCAGCTTGTCTGTCCTCTTTGGGGGAGGATGGTAAAGAAAACCAATGGCTGATATAGGACTTCCTGTGACAACCAATCCAAACTCATGGAGTGATTGTATCCAGAGGAGTGCAGCAGTTCAAAACAGGGCTGAAACAAATAGTGAATCTTGTATTTGTGGATATTATTTGCATTTTTGGATAGCCATCTGATTATCTGGATAATATCCGTAGAGCTGCTTATTTGGGTGTCGGTCCACTGCTTATTTGTTTCAGATCCTGTGCATACACATTCTCATTTTTGTTATCATTATTGAAATAACGATAATGAAGATAAATGATAAAATCAATAACAATAACGATAGTCGTTATTGCATGGCAGGGTTTTTTGGAGGGAAATATGGAGAGGAAAGCAGGGAGAAGACATCTCGGAGCCAGGAACAGTGTTGAACTCTTGAACTGGGCCTGTGATGAGAGGGAAATGACCTGATTGATGTAACCGCTGGCCAATGAGCAGCGTAAGCAAGTCCCAGGCAGTTGAATGGCACCCTGTGATTGCTCAGTGCCTCCTGCTGTCACGCCGCCAGCTGCGCAAAAGCAGCCGAGCGGCGCATCCCAGGTTGCCCAGCAACAGGCCGGTGGACGCGGGGACCCGGAAGTTCGCGGGCAGGGGAGAGGGTCATCACGGGGTCACCTGATGTGCGGTGCTCCGCCCAGACGTAGTGCACACTTGGCGGAGCGCCAACTGAGCTGCATGCTGGGGCAATCAACAGAACTATAAAGCACACCAGCGGGGCCGGAAACCGCCGCCAGTAATCAAGTCTGAGGGGTTGACCCCATCTAAGAGTCTGGTCAGGATATGATCCTGGGTTTCTGGTTTGGATTTGTGTTCCTGGTCCCCGTGTTCCCCTGCCCTTGGAGTGTGTCAGTGTGAGTGTGTGAGTAAGTGAGTCTTTGTTTCCTTGTCAGGTGACCTCCTGGTGTGAGTGGGTGTGTGTAGTATTCCCCCATCCCTCGTTCACTGTATCCATACCTCCTGTTCCTCCACTTCCTCCCTCATTCCCCTCACTTGATAGAGTGAGTGACCTGACCTCACCCTTCCCTGTGACCCCAACCCTTTTCCCCCCTTCCTCACCCCTGGTCCCCTCCCCCCATTTCCCCCTTCACTTCACGGCCTCCCACAGTGGTCTGGGTCAAGGATTTCTGGTGGCATGACTGCGTGTGCGTCCTGGGCATCTTGGGGCAATTGGTGCTCTCTCCAGTCCCTGTGATGAGCTTGGTTGCCATCCAGCTAGAGGGAAAGCCTAAACAAGACCCTGAGGGACAATTCGTTTCCTGATAGAGACCTTGAAAGGAGAGACCTCACCTCATTCCCTCCTTCCCTCCTATCTCCTTCCCCCCCCTACCGTGACAGAATTACTGGCAATCCCGTTGGACCTTACTATGGAGTCACAGGTCCAAGAATTATTACATGCCATGCAGGCCCTCACTATGGAGGTGCAAGATCTAAAGGCAGAAAATAAGGAGCTTCATTCATGATATAGGGCCTTACGGGATTCCTTAGAACAATCCCCTGCCGCACCCATGCACACAAGAGGAGCCTCAGAGGACCTGCCGGGCCCTTCATTCTCCTGCTGCTCCCTCTCCTAGGGAACCCAAAACCCCACGCCCCGATAAATTCTATGGGGATAGGAAAGCATGCCAGGGTTTTCTAGCCCTGTGCAATCTTACCTTCAAGACTCAGCCCCTTATCTATGAGTCAGACCAGGCTAAGGTCACCTACATTGTGGGACTACTAGGCAGGATCGCCCTGGATTGGGCTACCCCTCTCTTAGCAGCAGATGACGCGTTGTTGCACAATTATAAGGGATTTTTGAAACAATTTTGCTTCCTTTTTGATTACCCTCATCGAGTGACGGATGCTGAACATGCCATACTCCATTTAAGGCGAGGTAAAACTCCTCTCTTAGATTACATAACCCAATTTAGAAAATTGACTTTTGACTTAGGCTGGAGCGATGCCGCGTTACAAGCCCTGTTTTGACAGGGACTCAGTGACAATATCAAAGACCATTTGGCGGGGGCTGCGACTACTCCTGTCACCTTAGAGGATATGGTCACCCTGTCCCTCCGGATCGATGAACGGCTGACTGAGTGAAGGAGAGAGCTACGGCGGGACCAAGGTAGGGGAGTGGAATATTGAGTGCCACGTGGCCTACGGGCCCGAGCCCCAGCACCCCGGGGCCAGGAACCCCTGAACCTATGCAGATTGGGGTAGTGCGGGGACCCCGTAGTCCAGAGGAGCGAGAGAGATGCCAATTGCGACTGTGTTTTTATTGCGGGGTGGCATCTCATTTCTCCAGGGAGTGCCCCTCCAAACCTGGGTGCCTCTCCCCATGGGGACACACCAAAGACCGGGAGGGAGGGGAGACCTCACGGTAACCAGTTGTAACCCTGCTGTGGAGCTTAGCGAGGGCCCAGAATGACCATGGAAATTGTTTTTGCCCCTCACCCTACATTGGGACCCTCATTGTTCTCTAGTGGTCCGAACCCTGGTGGACTCCGGGGCATCGGGGAACTTCATGGACACAGCGTTCACTATTGCTCACGGTGTGCCCCGGAAAACCTGGACTTTGGTTGAGGTAGTGCGAACAATTGATGGATCCCTGCTTATTTCATGGTCTTTACGGGTGTGTACCACCCTCTTGAGGGGCACTATTGGTGCACACACAGAACAACTTCAATTTGATGTTATATCATCCCCCTTATTTTCCCTCGTTCTCGGACTCCCTTGGGTACAGACACATAACCCTTCCATAGACTGGCAAATGCACACATTAAGGTTTACTGCCCCTACATGTCATCCCCATGGTGTCCCTCCTCCCCAGGTGGGGAAGGCAGTTTCTGCCNCACATTAAGGTTTACTGCCCCTACATGTCATCCCCATGGTGTCCCTCCTCCCCAGGTGGGGAAGGCAGTTTCTGCCATGGCACCCTCCATTATGGACCCTCGTATCCCCTTTCAATACCAAGACCTTATCACAGTCTTCAGTGAACAAGAGACCACTGAGCTCCCCACACACAGAACATATGACTGTCCTATTGAGTTTTTCCAGGGATGGAACCACCCTACGGGCGAATTTATAACTTGTCGCCTGGAGAAACAGAAACGTTATGGGCCTACATTAAGGACAAACTAGAGAGAGGTTTCATTTGTCATTCCACCTCCCCGGCGGGGGTGCCCCTCTTTTTTGTTCGCAAGAAGGAGGGGGACCTCAGGCCTTGTATAGACTATCAAGGCCTCAATCAAATTATGGTGAAAAACCGGTACCCCCTTCCTCTTATCCCCGAGCTCCGGGGAAAACTCCGGGCAGTGACCGTCTTTACTAAGCTTGACTTGAGGGGAGCTCGGTGAAAGTGTTGTGCTTGTTTTGGTGTCTCGCTTCAGCCCGGGCTCATTGCGTCTCTTCCTCTCTCGGGCCAGTCGGCGGCGTCAGTACCTGCGGGCCCCGTTTTCCAAGTTCAGTTCATATTGCTTAAATTGCCAACATGGATACTGAACCAGAGGCAAAGAAAGAGAAGACATATCACCCTTTCTATTGCAATATCAGCAAAATTGCATGTGCATCTGCATTAAACCTGCAAACTAATTTCCTCAGATACAAAGACAAGATGGTTGAAGAAGCTCTAAAAGCCCATGGCATTGTTAAGACTGCAGATGGTGCAGCAGATCAAACAAAAGCACCAGCAAAACTTCCTGATTATGTTCAAATGGAGCCAGAAAGATTTTTAGGTGATACCTTGGAAGAACAAATTGATGCATGTAAAGATTCCGAGCCTGCACTTGGACTTGATTACATTGTTGAATACCGATCAAAGGAAAATCTAATCTATGAGTGTGAATTGTGTGACTGTCAAACAGGACAGAGTAATATGTTCATGCATGGTTTTGGTGCTAAACATAGACTGGCATACCTGAAAGCACATTATCCTAACATAATGGTCTCTGAGAAAATTAAAGGTCGAGAGTCAGTACTGAACAAAAATCTTAAAGACATTGCAGCAAATATTGAAAAGAAGGAGGGAAGAAAACAAATAGAGGTTGTAGTGGATCTTCCTGTGAAGAGGGATTGGCAAGAATATGACAGTCATTTTCAACAGATACCAGCATCTAATGAGAGTTGGTTTTCCAAAGATGACAAAGGCTTTCAAGATGAGAAGGAAGAAAACAAAACAGCAAAACCTAAATCATCTGATAAGCCAGCTGCTAGTAAGGTTTATGAAAGCAGCAAAGACAACAAGGCTAAGTGTGATGGAAGAAAAAAATTATTATTATTATTATTATTAACAAACATTTATATAGCGCCAGCAGTATACCTGGCACTTTACAAAGTAATAAAATAGACATGGTCCCTGCCCCTAGGGCTTACAAACTGAGAGACAGGAGCTGGGGGAGAGACTTAGGAAGGGGAACAGAGGGAGAGACAAGGGGTCTAACATTCATGAAGATGCGAGGTCTCAAGTGCACGTACTTGGCTTGGTTACGATGAGAATGACAGCAGGCAGGTCCATGTTGCAAGGA
>QEPC01001662.1:266920-291829 GCA_003113815.1 Sphenodon punctatus | reverse complement strand
GAAAGCAGCCACCCCTTTCAGCCAGTGGGGTCTATCCATGCCCCCAGTCCTAGCAGTAGCAGCAGCAGCACCAGCAGCACCCCTATTGGCAACAGCAGCAGAAGCAGCTCATCCTATGTGCAGGCCACTCTGGGGAGCATGGCGCCGTGCACAATAGGGCAAGCAGCATGGATGAGGGTAGTGGTGGAGGTCGTGCCCAAGCAAAGTTACGAGGAGGGAGTATGATGGCGCCTCAGCAGTCGTGAAGACCTACCTGGAGGCGGAGCCATGCATTCAGCCCAGCAGCGATCCATTGGCCTATTGGGCTGGCAAGATCAACATGTGGCCGGTCCTGTCCAAAGTGGCCAAGGGTATATTGTCCTGCCCACCAACCAGTGTCTCCAGTGAGCGGGTGTTCTCCATGGCGGGGGACATTTGCTCTCTGCACCGCCTGAGACTGGGGGCCAAGTTGGTGGAGCAGTTGCTCTTTCTGAAAGTGAACCTGCCACTTCTGGGAGTCCCCACGCTGCCCCAGGACAAGGATTGATGGTGCAGTGGCACACGCCATCCCATGTCAGTCAGGGGCAGTCTTGGGATGGGGCTCCTCCTCAGTCTGGGATAGGGCTACTTCTGCTGTGCTGCTGAGGTGCTGGCCCTCCCTCCCAATGCCTGGCACCTACCCCCCCTCTCTCTCTCTCTCATACTAGACAACCTAGGACACCTTATAGATGGGTGTCATCAGCATATTGAAGACAACTCACTCCATACTCCCTAACAACCTCTCCCTAAGGCTGCATGTACATGTTGAACAGAAGAGGGGATAGGATGGAACCCTGCGGTACTCCACATGTGAGACCCTGGGGGGAAGATGAAAACACCACCACCACCACACGCTGGGTGGGTTCTCCTGGCCAGGAATGAGCGGAACCATTCAAGAACAGTCCTGCCAATCCCTGCCCAGTCCTGCAGCCAAGTCACCAATAACTCATGATCAATGGTATCAAATACAGCCGAGAGATCTAACAAGATCAACAGGGTTGAACAACCCTGGTCTAACTATGGGAGAGGTCGTTGGCCAAGGCCACAAGCACAGTCTCCATGCCATAACCCGGACGAAAGCCCGACTGTGAGGGATCGAGAAAATTAATCCAGTCCAAATGCCCCTGAAACTGCTGAGCTACCACCCGTTCAATAAACTTCCCTAAAAAGGGAAGGTTAGAGACTGCCCGATAACTGGCAAGGACATCAATGTCCAAAGATGGCTTCTTGAGCAGGGGCTGCACCACTGTCTCCTTCAGACAGCCCGGCACCCTGCCCTCCCCAAGGGAGGCATTGACTATCCCCGCCAGCAATGGCCCCAGTGTCTCCCCGCTAGCCTTTAACCAGCCAGAATGGGCATGGACACTCAAAATCAATACCAATACAGACACCGATAATGAATAACAAAATTTTGTTATTAACAATAACAAATATGAGTTTTTAATCACCTTCATAACAAATGTTTCACAGCCTTGCTCCCCTCTACCTTTCTGTGCTAATTTCCTTCTGTACTCCAGTCCATGAACTCCACTCCTCCTCTGTCCCCTCTCTTGCCCTCCCACGCCTCCCCTGCTCCTCTAACCACCTTCATCCCTTCTCTTTAGCTGCTGCTCATGCCTGGAATTCCCTCCCTACTCACATCCACCTTGTCCCCTCCCTTAGTACCTTCAAATCCCACCTCAAGACCCACCTCTTCCGCTCTGCCCTCCCTGACTCCTCGCTCCCCTCTTCTAACTCCTGTTGATACCTACCATCCCATACAATCTCTTACCTGAGGTCTGTGTACTCATATCCTCACCAAATGGACCAGCCAGCCATCATTCTCGATGTAGCCAAGCCAAGCATGTGCACCTGAGACCTCGCATCTTCATGAATGTTACTCCCCTTGTCTCTTCCTCTGTTCCCCTTCCTTCATCTACTACCCCCTTCTGTCTCTCAGATTGTAAGCCCTTGGGCAGGGACCGTGCCTGTTCCATTACTTTGTAAAGTGCCAGGTACATTGTTTGTGTTATATAAATGTTTGCTAATAATAATAACAACAACTACAAAAACAAAAATGAAAAACTACATGGGTCCCTGGTGCACACACCCCTAGTGCTAATAGTAAGTGGGCAGATTGAACAAATAAAATATTTGCTGCTGATGTTTGTTTCCTCTCTAGTGCAAAGTGCAGGGGGATAGCCCTGATCCATAACCCTCAAGGACTCCCTTAACATTTTACACAAAAAGGTAAGGTTGGAGGAGCACAGCCCCTTCTGAGTTTGAGGTGCCTTCAGGTAGTGAGCAGTTGGGCAATATGGAGCCACTGAGTTAGTGCCTAGAAGTTGAGTCCCCTTGTGGGGCGGGGGGAGGGGACAGGGTGTTGCTGTTCATTATACAACAGTGTTATACCATGGGGTCTTGTGAATCCCCAATCTGTTGAAATGAAAAACTTGAGTCAAGGGTGAAAAAGTCTGTGTGCAAGTGGCTGGGCTCCAAGCACAACATGAAGGTTCAGGCCTAGGCAGGGAGGCAGTTTTGGTGTGTGGTGTGTGTGTGAGAGAGAGACCATGATCCATTCTCCCTGTACAGTGCTTCATGTGCATCATGGGGTGGGCTCCATGCCAATTAGCCAGGCGTCTGGACTGCATGCTGGGCATGGGGGCTGGGTTTAAGCCTATTGCAGAAAGGCCCAGCCCTTACACAGGGCAGAGGCTCACTAACTCTCAGAGCCCCTCTGGGAGTGGTGGGAAGGCCTGTTTCATGCAGTGCTGGGGCTTGTCTTAGACAGCTTACTGAGACATCCCCAAGAGACCCTACTAAAACCATCCTCCTGGGCAGCAGTCGTATATTTATATGGCTGGGATCTCGGGGATCTGCCAGCTGCCACTCGTGTGTGTGGGGCTGATTTATGCTGAAATTTCAGTCTGTTGTTTGGTAAATCAGGCACTTGGAAGCCAGCACTGTTCCTTGCTGCTAGCCCTGTTAATGACTGAGGTTATCACAACAGCTATAAATCCACAGCATTCTGGATGGGAAATCTCATCATTTCCCTGATCTTCATGCCTCCCTGGTCTCAGAGACCTGGCAGAGCTAAGAGAAAGAGGAATTGATTCAATCTAGCCCTAGCCAGTGATGCACAATTAATCATTTCCGACAGGAGACCTTGTCTTTCTCCAAACCCTAGTTCAGAAGAATTACATGGTCTACTTCATGGAGGCTTCCATTGCTCCTCACTGAGTGCAGGATAGGGATGTGAGAATAGAACACGGTTCGGATGTTCGGTAGTTCGCTCGAAAATTCGAGTTCAGGTTCAGTAGTTCGGTTCAAAAAAGTTCGGTCTCGCCGAAAGTTCAGTGGAGTTTGCCCCCCCAGAAAGGCTTGGGGCACTCCAGGGACCCCCAGGGGACACCGCGGGAGCATGGAAGGCTGTCAGAGACACAGCAGCAGCAGCAGAAGACACCGGGAAGACTTGAGGCTTGGCACCCCGGCTTGCCCGGGTAGGCAGTAGGGCTGATGCGGCAGTAGCTGTTACCGCTCCGCGATTCCATTCCTAAACCTCGACATCCCACGTTGTGCCTCGCAGAATTCCATGCGCTACTCCGCGATTCTGCGTTTCTTTCACTACAAGAATTCGCAGATGCGGAATGTATGTGTTTCGCCAATTTCTTCATCGTTACCGTTGCCGTATACAATCAGCGGTCTTTTCCCGGGTTCCACCAATTTAATATATGAGACACAGGCATGAGCACTTATCACGGTTCCGCGAAGGGAGTATGAGTCATACTGTATGACTATTTTGTGCTGCCGCTGCAGCGCCGCTGTGCTTTTGAGTGACGCACGCTGTCACGCTGTCGCTGACTGCTGCTAGTGCTGTGCTACTGTCTGTGTGTGTCTCTTTGTACCGCAATAACTGCTCGTTCTTCTCAATACCTACATGCATGTACAACATGTTCTTGTTGGGATTTGAAGGAACGGTGTTTTTATTATTTTTCAAATTGTTTTTTTATGTAAAGATCTGCAAAGAAAAGTTTTTTGTCCAAACATCATGTTTTTAGTTGTGACCTGTGTAACTTTAAAATCACCACTTAAGCTCACGACTTAAGCAATGCTGCCAAAGTGTAACTATGTAAATAGCATAGCTGTTAAGGTTCCTGCTTGTGATACAATTCTTAGCTGACATTCTGTGTGTTCAAATCCCGGTTGTTCTATTTCACTGAATTTTTTTTGTTTTTCAGTGGCGGCGGGCTCGGCTGGCTGGAGATAAAGAGAGTATTTGTTTGTTTCCGCCGGCGGCTCGGCTGGCTGGAGTGACTACTACCCATTTTTCTCTGTATTCTGGTATTAGCCACTAGCCAGTCAATCAATAGCCAATTTTACGTACCCTCCCCCCCACCTTCAGTGGAAGTCTTCTGAGTGAATGAGTCATACAGCATGCCTCCAGAAGACAACCGTAATGTGTTTTAGCCACTAGCCAGTCCATTACGTACCCTCCCCCCACCTTCGCTGCAAGTCTTCTCTGAGCTGACTGAATGAGTCATACAGCATGCCGCCGGAAGACAACCGTCCCCTCCCCCACAGGCAAGATTGCTGTTTTACTAGAATTTGAACTTCAAGCCAAGTTGGCAGCCACAACCTTCTGTTCTTCTTGGAATGGCTGGCTCCCTCCCTCCCGGTCGGAGTTACAAAGGTTCCCCGTACAAAGGATTACAAAGGCTTCCCCGTGTGTTCAAATACCGGTTGTTCTATTTCAGTTAAATATATCTATTTTTTTTTTAAAAAAAATCTTTCTTTTTTTAATATGGCAGCCGCCCATAATATTATCCATCCCTAGGCAAACCTCCCCTCCCCCATCCTACAAAGGCTTCCTCCTATCCCCATCCCCATAGGAGTAGCCCTGTGCCCTGGCATTTTTATGTTATCAAAACCACACATCTATGAGTTAAATATCTTTTGCTAAAAATATTTAAAAATATTTAAAGATATTTAATGCTCAGAGCCCTGGGCCCTGAGCATTTGTATGTTATCAAAACCACACATCAAGGAGTTAAATATATATTTTTTAAAAAGTTAAATATCTTTTTTTAAAGAAAATATATCTTTTTTTGTTTAATATGTAGCACTAGCTAGCTAGCCGCCCATATTATCCATCCCTAGGCAAAGGTCCCCTCCCCCATCCTACAAAGGCTTCCAATGCCATCCCCTTCCCCATAGGAGTAGCCCTGGCCTGGCCCTGAGCATTTGTATGTTATCAAAACCACACATCAACAATGAGTTTGATAGAGCATAGGCGGCGGCTCCGCCGCTGAGCCAGTTTTCTCTGTATTCTGTAATGTGTTAGCCAAGTAGCCATAGCCAGCCCATTACGTACCCTCCCCCCACCTTCGCTGCAAGTCTGAGCTGAGCTGACTGAATGAGTCATACAGCATGCCGCCGGACAACCGTCCCCGCCCCCACAGGCAAGATTCCTGTTTTACTAGAATTTGAACTTCAAGCCAAGTATCGTTTAAATATCGTTTTTTAAAGAAAATATATCTTTTTTTGTTTAATATGTTTAATTTGTTTATTATCCATCCCTAGGCAAAGGTCCTACTCCTACAAAGCCTTCATCCCCATCCCCATAGTAGTTGCCCTGGGCCCTGGCATTTTTATGAGTCCACCCCTCCTCCTCCTCCTCCTCCTCACATATAGGGAGACAGAGTACAAAAACGTCCCCTCCCGCAGCCTACAAAGGCTTCCCTGTAGTCCACCGGCCAGTGAGTGCCCACTGAAGCATTGTATGTTTTCAAAACCACACATCTCTGACTATGTCTATGACTTCTTTGAGAGAGGCTAGCCATATAGATTAGAACCGTACAATAATAAATAATTATTAGTAGTATTTTTTTATGACAACAAACACACGAAAGAGAATAACACCCCTCCATCATCACCTGCATCACACAAGCTCAAGCTATGGTTCCAGTCCTGAGTAACTATGTAATTACGTCACATAGTGTAACTGAGTCTAACCTGAGTGTAACTATGTAAGTACGTCCATCATCTGAATAAATATTTTTTTTAATTTAATTTTTTTGTAATAATATACTTCTTGCTGTGTTGTGTTGCTTGCTTTGTTATTAAATTATTAAAAATATGCTTTCCTATTACATTCACGTATATCCAATCCGTGGTGCCCGTTGCTGCTAGGCAACGAGCACCAACGCTGCGCAAGCCTAGGAGGGAGGGAGATTTAAACTTGGTGGGACTGGACATGGTTGGACACAGTAAGCAGTGCACCTGGACATGGGTCATGGACCCAGGCAGGAGGGATAGGAGTAGGAGGAATCGTAGGCGGCAAAGAGAGGATTGGAATGGAGGAGGAGAATGAGGAGGAGGTGGGCTCATCAGCACTGACAGCACCACTGGACTTGCAGGCAGCCATCTACCCCGATGCAGATCGCATCGCCGCCCAACCATCTCTGTGCCAGTTGTTTATGTTGTACTCTGACTCCCTCGCCTCGTGTGTCCCGTAGTCCCCCGCCCCGACCCCCATCCCTGGTCTGTGTGCTGTTGATTTGAATGCCCTTCTCTGTGTGTTCTGGCTGCTACTTTCATACATGCTAGGCTAGCCTAGCTTTCCGCATCCCACGCCTCCGACCGCTTCTTCTCAATTCATCACAACAATGTTTCAGGCAGCGGCCGGTGGGCTTATCTGTCCTTGGAGCTCCCCCATCGCCTCCCGTCCCTCTAGGGCTTCCAGCCACACATTCATAGTAACATCCGCGTTCTGCTGTTGGAGACGATGACTGGATGCTGCTCTTCCCCTTCCCCAGGGATCGCTGGCAGGTCGCAGTCCCTGGTGGGGCTGATCCAAGGTTCCATGTGAACAACACCATCAGTCAAACCTTTGGAACAGGATGCTTGCCTGCTGATGAAGGCGTGCGACTGGCCACTGGGGTTGGGAACCCACTGGCATCCACTGCCCCTGCCTGCCCACTTAGCAGCACAGTGGCATGATTTGTGGTTCCTCACCATGGCAGTTGTACCAAGTTTGGTGAGCACCTGCCCACGCTTCACCACCTTCTGGCACAAACTGCACCATGCCTCCTGGGGATTGTTCACCCATACCAACTTAAAATGCTCCCAGAACAAAGATTTTTTGCCCCCTTCTGCCTTCTGGCCTGCACCAGGTGACACACTGCTGGGAGTCGGGGAAGGACATGGAGGTGACACAACTTGCTGAGGAACAGCCATCGCCTCAGCACCAGCAGATACGTCTCTCCCCAATCTCAGGCATGTCCCCCCACAAAGGGGAGTACTGGGACCCTGAGTCAGATGGACTGCCCCCCATTCTGCTGCCACTCTGAGCAGTACTCTCCCCCTGCCCCCTAGAGATGCAGCTGCTGTTGCTGCTACTGCTGCTGCTCCGCTCCCTGTTGCCATTGCCCGGGGATTGGGCCCTGCCTCTAGCATCCGGGGTGAGATCCACCAGCCCTGGACTGCTGAGGGGAATCGCCTCTACAATGGGGGACAATGCTGGCCCCTGAGGAACTTTGGCCCCTGAAGCACCTATGCCTGCAGCCGCAGATGAGACAGCCTCAGCCTCCTGTAATGCAGGTGTTGCAGTGCCCCGCATGGCAGTGGAGGATGCTGCCAAGAGGCGACGCCTAACCACCACCACCCTAGTGCCACTAGTGTTGGGAGCCTCAGAAACCTGTGCCCCAAAATCAGGCCTGGGAAGCTTGGGGCATGGTGATGGGCTTGGGCTGCTGCTGCATGCTGCCACTCCACTGGCACGGCCCCTTCCACCTCTGGCATGTGCCCTTCCCTTCTCCATTTGTCCTTCCAAAATAATGTTTTTATATTTTATTTAATTTTATTTTCTATTTTTAAATTTTTTTAAATTCAAATTTATCTAATATTATATGCATCTATCTCTACACTAAATCTAACTGCTATTAACTATTAAATTGCTATGAACTAAATGGATTATCTAATAACGACAAAGGCCTAGTCCTACAAACACTAAAACTAAATCACTAAACACTATGGGTGATTTCAGACGTGATGGGGCGCTAGTTGCCCTGGCACGGAACTACCAGGGGGATTCCCTAGCAGGATAACACCGGTACATCCAACAGACATGCCAGCTGATCCTGGTGGGGAATCGGGGAAGGGGTGGGGTTGCATGGCGCAATGTGCGGCCGGACGGCCCTGCCCCCCCATGCTCCCTCGCCGACCACCCTTTGGGGAGAGCAGCCAATGCAGCCGCAGTGCCTGCCCGAATTGACCACAGTCCAGAATCCCGCAGTGAATTCTGGACCGTGGTAGCCATCCAGACGGGACGGGCCCCTTCATCACAGCAGGGAATTGCATTCACCATGCAATCGGGGTTGGCCCCGCCGGTTCCGCCGATTGTGTGGTGAATGTGATTCCCCACCATGATTGATGGGGGTGAACATCTGGGGGGGAACTTCCGTTCACCTTTCAGACATGATGAGACCTTTCACGCCCAGTGGGAATCCACCGTGGTTGAGCATGATTTCATCACGTCTGAAAATACCCTATCTCTATCTCTATCCCTAAGCTAACTCCTACAACTATCTACTCTCTCTAATCTAAGATAGATAGATAGATAGATAGATAGATATGGGATGGGGGGATCACAAACAACACAAGGAGGGGTACAAAACTGAAATGAAACCTAAATCAATCTAAAGTCACTCTAAATGAATAAAAAAACAGGGGAAGGGAATCAGGGATGGAATATATAGATAGGGAGAGGGAAATGATTCAATGGAGAGGGAGGGAGGAAGGAAGATTGAATACAGGGTACTCAGGGAGGGGTAAAATAATAAAAAAAAACTCCTTAATCTATCTAATCTAAAGTAAATGAATCTAGGTAGGTAAATGTGTGGGAATGGATGAATAGGAGGAGGATGGCAATGGATTGGGGAGGAAACACTAACTCCTCGGAGAGGGACACTTCTGAAAATGCTGCTGAAAGGATCAGTGGCTAGCTCAGAAGGATTTGGAAGGCGGGAGGGCAATGAGTTTTGTTTCTTTGCTGTGGCTGCCTTTCCACAAACCCCATTGGCTCCGTGCAGGCTAGCCTGTGGCCAATGGCAGACTTCAAAGCCAGTGGTGTGAGGCAAAGATCTATTAGATCGGTCCACCCCCAGAGACTTATGGAACCGGATTGGTTCCGGAATGCTCTGGGGGAGTTTCCCCTGGACCTTGACAACCACTCTGTCGATGATCTCGTAGCCTTCTGGAACACCTTGTTGGCTGAGACCATTGACAGAGTGGCTCCCAGGCGTCCGCTGCCCTCCCGAGTCTCCCACAGGTCTCCTTGGATTACTGAGGAACTGCGGTGTTTGAAGCTGGAGAGCAGGCAGTTAGAGCGATGGTGGTGCTGGACTCGCGACCAGTATGATTGATCGCAGCATAAGAGCAGTTTAAAGGCCTATGCTGTGGTGGTGCAGGCAGAAAAGAAGAAGTTCTTTGCTGCTCTTATTGCATCTGCAAAGTCACATCCAGCGGAGCTTTTCTGGGTGGTGAAAGACTTGATCAGTCCTGCCTGCCTCCACCTGGACCTGGAGCAATCCAGTGACCGCTGTGATCGGTTTATCGAGCACTTTGCAGATAAGATCATTCGCATCCACCATGATTTCGGCACCACAGTTACTGCAGATTAGGGTTGTAGCGGATTGTCACAGCGGTAGCTAATTCCACCGGAAACAGCGTTTCCGCAATTAGTGGTACGGCGTGGCAGAGGCTTTCATTCTGCTAGTTTCATTCCGCTACTTCCACAGTTCTGCTAATTTCATTCCGCTACTTCCACAGGCTTCACAAAATAGCGGAAACGTGACATTTTCGCTACTTCCGCCATTTCACCAGCACCACAAAATAGTGGAACAGCGGTTTTCCAACAGTTTCCACAATTTTTCCGCAATTCCGCAATTTTCAGAATGCCGGCGGAATTAGTGGAATTAGTGGAATGTCTGCAGAAAAGCGGGAAGGGCGGGATATAAATTTTAAATAAATAAATAAATAAATCTGCAATTGAATCCTGACAAGATGGAGGTGATGTTGCTGGGCGAGGGCTTGGGGGACCTGGGGGTGGTTGAATCTCCTCTTGTTGGGGGGGTTCGCCACCCATGGTGTCTCAAGTGCGGAGTCTGGGTGTGCTCCTCGATTCGCAGCTCAGCTTGGAATCTCAGGTTGTGGCCGTGGCGGGGAGTGCATTTCGGCAGTTACTTCTTGTCCGGTGGCTTCACCTGTATCTCTCAGACTCTGACCTCGCCACTGTCATCCATGCCTTCATCAGTTCGAGGCTGGATTACTGCAACGCGCTCTACGTGAGGCTGCCCGAGAAGCTGGTCCGGAGGCTGCAGCTGGTGCAGAATTCCACGGCCCGTCTCCTGACGGGGGCCGATCGCAGGGAGCACATGACACCAGTGCTCCGGACTCTGCACTGGCTGCCTATAAAGCACTGGGCCAGGTTTAAGGTGCTGGTTTTAACCTTTAAAGCCCTTCATGGCCTAGGCCCTGCTTATCTATGGGACCGCCTCACTCCCCATGTGCCTGTGTGACCCTTGAGTTCATCCGTGGGAGCCTTTTTGGAGGTTCCCTCAGTGAGGCAGGTGGCCACCAATGTTAGATCTTTTTCGGTGGCCGCCCCTGTGCTGTGGAATTCGCTCCTGGAGGAGGCTCGGCTGGCTCCCACTCTCCTGCTGTTTCGGCGTAATTGTAAGACCTGGCTGTTCCATCAGGCTTCTGGTGAGGGGTAGGGGCGGGGATGGGGGCTTTCCCCACATATTGGGGTATTTTTAAATTGTAATTATAAATTGTTTTAAAATTTTATATTATTTTACTGTTTTAATGAATGTTGTTCGCTGCCCCAAGCTGCCCTGTGGGCAGGAGGGGCAGGATATAATTTTTAAATAAATTAATTAATAAATAAATAAAAGAGGAATTGTGATGAGCCAGGCAGGCTGCCATTCCAAGCCTCTCCACCCCTGGTGCCAGGAAGTCTGCTCCTGAGCTGTCCCCCCTACGCCCAGGGCTTGTTCACCACGTTTTTTCCACCCGAACTCATCCGAACTTTTTCTAACTTTCCCAAACTGTTCGGAAGTTCGAAAGTTTGGTTCGGGAGTTTAGTTCAGTCCACCAAACATGCCAAGTTCAGTCCAAACTCCGACCATCCGAACCGCGTTTGCACATCCCTAGTGCAGGAGGGGAGGGTGACCTTTGGTGGTGGGGTCTCCACACCTGGGTAGGAGGGAGAGGTGCATAACCCTCTTTATTATTATTTCCCTCCTCTTCATGCCTCTCAGAGACCTGGCAGAGACATGGGGAAAAGGAATTGATTCAATCCAGCCCTAGTTAGTGATCAGGATATGAAACATGCTCTCCCTGCATGGTTGTCAGTTGGGGGCAGTGCAATATCACAGTGAGTTTGCAGTGCAGGGGACAGCAGTCAACTCTAGATACTTTAGAGCCTTGCTTTGGGGATGTCTCTAGGGGTTCCCAGAGACTGAAGGCCATGGTGAGTGGCACGCAGCTGGATGGCAGAACTGACTGCAGCTACGTTACATTAAGAAATGCCTTACTGGGTCAAACCAGCATCCTGGTTTGACCCAGGTTTGATCCATTATGTATCATGGACATAATGCTAAATTGTTTTAGTTGTTTAATTCCCCCCAGTGCCTCTGCTCTTGCCCACATGGCCATTCATTTTCTGACCTGAAATAAATAGGCATGGGATACTGTGTTCTGGTTCCAGGGTCAAAATTAATCAAACTTTCCAAAAGACACTGGTCAGGCCCCCCACAACAGTCTGCACCCCAACTTTCATTTATAATATCACAGAATCATAGAATGTCAATATCGAAGGAACCTCCAGGGCCATCTAGTCCATCCTCCTACTTGGATGCAGGATGACTACAACAACAACTCTGACTGATGGCTGTCCAGCCTTTTGATGAAAATCTCCAATGACAAAGAGCCTATAACCTCCCTAGGTAACATGTTCTATTGCTGAAGAGCTCTTGCTGTTAGGAAATGTTCCCTGATATCTAACAGAGATCTACCTACCTGTAATTTGAGTCCATTATTTCTGGTCCTGCACTCTGTAGCAATGAAGAACAATTCCATACCATCTTCCTGGTAGCAGTCCTTTAGCTATTTGAAGATTCCTATCATGTCTCCCCTTAGTTTTCCCTTTGCTAGACTAAGCATACCCACTTCCTTCAACCCTTCTTCATAAGACTTCCTTTCCAGATGGCTTATCATTTTTGGTATCCTCCTTTGAAACTGCTCCAATTTCTCAACGTCTTTCTTAAAATGAGGCACCCAAAATTGGACACAAAACTCTAAGTGACATCTGATCAGTGCCAAATAGGGTCAAATTATTACTACTGCTGACTTGGAGGCAATGCTTTTATTAATGTAGCCTAAAATTGCATTAGACTTTTTTGTCCACATCACTTTGACTCCTGTTTGGTTCGTGAACAGCCACAATTCCTAAATTCTTTTTACATGTGCTACAGCCAAGCCAGGTACCCCATATTTTATACTTATGCATTTGGTTTTACTTCCCAAAATGCAGAACTTAACTTTACACTTATCTTGGTTTAATTTCATTTTATTAATTTCAGTCCAGATTTTCAACCTATCAAGATGTTTTTGAATTCTAGTTCTATCTTTTAAACCTTCCCAACTCATCTTTGGAAAGGGTCAAGCATGATCAGAAAGGGCCACTTTCTCGGCATGCTCAGTTGTTGTTGTTGTTGTTGTTTTAAAATTTCAAAGTTAACAGCCAGGAAAAGGCCACGCATCGGCATGGAACCCATCCGGAAAGGAAGAAACTGACCCCTGATCTCCCCCCACCCCCCGCTAGGTCCCCTGTTCCTGATAAGCACCCCTCCTGCTAGCCCCCCCTTTCCTGGCCCCCTATTCCCTCCCTAGCTAGTGGGGGACAGGGAAAAGGGAGCAGGGATCTAGTGCTGACCTCCAGCCCCCGCTTACCTGTCCTCTGCCCCCCTTCCCTGCACTCGACTGAGGATTTTCTGAGTTACAAAGTTCCAGAACCCTTCCTCGGAACTTTGGAACTTGGAAAATGGAGGCAGAATGCTCTAGTCCTCTGTGTTTCCTGAGGGAAACCAAGGAATGAGTTTCAGCACTAGTAGTAACTTGTCCATAACTATTGATTGTACAGGTACATTATTGGCTCTATATTCATCATTATCATCATAGGAAGTTTCAATCCTTTATCTCGAAGATGGCAAAGGCACTGAGCCTCAAGACTCTTTCTGTGGAGCAAGAGGAAGAGGATTCCATATAAAAACTACTCGACCAGCACTGTCCCACAACAGATATATTACCACTGTCAAAAAAGTTAATAAAAAATTCCAGACTACATTGTAGGGATGGGCGAACAGATCGTGGTTCGGGTTCAGTCGTTCGGTTCAGCTGTGTTCGGTTCATGCATTTCGGTTCAGGTGTTCAGGCAGTTCGCCGGGTTCAGGTTCGGCCATTCCGTTTGGTCATTCAGTTCGGGTTCAGCCATTCGGAAAAAATTATCACAAGAGTATGGGAAGCTCTAACAGTGCCGAAAACTGAAAATTCAAGTGCGTGTGGAGCTGTGTGGCAAGTGAGTGTGTGTTTGCCTCGGTGGCTGTTCAGTTTGTGTGTTTTGGCTGTGTTTGTGTTGGGTTTGGCTGTGCTGTGTGTTTGGGTGGTTGGTGAGTGTTGGTGTGTGTTGTGTGGGTGACTTTTTTGGATTTGTGTGTTTAAAAAGAATTTTTTTTAAAAATGAAGAAGGCTGCAGTTTTGATTACCAAGCTGGGGGCCAACTTGCTGGTCAAGGAGGAGCAGAAAGAGGTAGAGGTCGCGGCCCCTATGACACCTCCAGTAGTGGTGACCGGCTCCTCAGATGAGGAGCAAGTGGTGGGCTAAGGAGGTGCTGCCAGGTTTGTAAACTTTTATTTTGCTTTGAGGACAAGAAAGGCTCTCTCCATTAGAGCGAGCTAACTGGCGTGCGGGTGGGTGTGTAGGTGGTGGACATCAGTCAGGCACAAACAGTGGGCATCAGTGGGTGGTAGTGGATGTCTGCCACAGAGAGAGAGGGTACTGTAGTGTGGGGGGCTCTGGCATGAGCAGCACCCCCACCCAAATCTGTGCCAGGCTAGCAACGGTCTCCACTCTCCAGTTGCCATCCCATTCCCTATGCACCCCCAAATAAGGGCAGGGTCTTTCCTCCAGCCAAGGTCACATCTCCCGTCACCATCCCTAGCACCCCAAGGAGGGCAGGATTTGCACATGCCAGCCAGCGCCTTCCTAGTTGCATCCCAAGCACCCCAAGGAGGGCAGGATTTGCATGTGCCAGCCAGCCAGGGTCTCTCCATTGCTATCCCAAGCAGCACCCCAGGGAGTGCAAGATTTGCACATGCCATCCAGGGGCTTTCTAGTTGGAAGCCCTAGCATCCCCGGGAGGGCAGGATTTGCACGTGCTTTCTAGTTGCAATCCCTAGCACCCCAAGGAGGGAGGACTAGAGGCATCATCATAAATGCATGATATTACTTTGGTGTTCTTAATGTGTTCCCATTTCAGAAAGGAATCAGATGCCAGACCCAGCGCTGCTTCCAGGACCAAGCCAAGGAGGAGGAGGACCCCTAGGCATAGGCAGAGGTCGCTTCCACAGACAGTGACACCCCCAGACATCCGCCGCCAGATGTCGAATATCTGGAGGTTCTACCACAAGGGCAACAGAATCTCCACATGCAAGGTATGGCACAGGGACTGGAACAACAGGGAATGAATTGCCCTTTGACCTGTTAGGAATGGAAGTCCCCTGCAGAGAGAGATTGGATGGCCACCCAGTCCACCCACTTGTGGAGACAGAATGCAGGCAGGGCTTGACAGACCATTGGTCTGACACAGTATGGCACTTCTTATATTCCTATCTTTTTCTGCTCTTTTTAGCACTGCAAGAAATTTTTCCACTTGCAGAGGGAGGGGACCATTTTGGGACTCATAAATCATATCGAGAGGAGCCATGGCCTGAGAGTGAGGCAGCAGGGTAAGGAGTAGTCTTGAGTGGCGGCCGTGGAGTCTTAGCGACAGAAGAAGGGGGGGAAGGCAACCCGCGAACCGTGGCATATAAGCCCTTCCCCTCCCCCCCTCCAGCCCCGACATGGAGACCCCTGGGCCCCCGGATGATGCAGAGGCCAAGGCCCTTCAGGTCAACTTGCAGTGGCCCACCCAGGAGTATGTGGCGGAGGTCGAGCAGTCTGTTGCTGCCCTGGATAACTGCCTAGTGGAGCAGCTGAAGGTGGTCCAGGTGGCACGGAAGAAGGTGGAGGCATACGGGCAGTATGTCTCCACCGCGCTGGACCACGTTCAGATGTACCACCAGGCGGTCCCAGGTGACATAGGGACACAAAACAGGGCTTGGAGTTTGCCGTGGACCATGGCTACATGCTGGACGAGTACCAGGTGGCCGGCCCTCAGGCCTGTGAAGTGCCCCAATGGCTGTTGCCTTTCCCCCAATTCCCGGGAGACAGGCCCAGTGGCAGCAGACTCTTAACTTAATTAATAAGTTTCCTTTACATGTTTGCTTTTGTTTTATTAAATGTTGTTGTTGTTTTGTTTTCCTGTATTGTAAATAGTTTTAATTAAAGTTGTTATATTTATTGTTACGAGCCTCGTTTGACCTGTCCAATCTTTTTTATCCCTATGTGATGAAGTTCTGGCTCGCAGGTGGCAGAATCTCATATAGCTTGTCGATCCCTACCAGCAGCACCTGCCACCTCATGTAACGTAGTTATTAACCCAAAGATGTGCTGTGCCAGCAGCAGGGTCTCAACTAGCAGGAAGCCCCCGAGGAGGGACAGGGCTTGTGTTTGTTGGGTGGGTGTAACAGAAAGAAAGAGAGACAGGCTCCTTGGCAGCGGGCAGCAGGAGGCAGAAGCTGGTGGTTGGAGGGGCTTTTAGTTTTAGCAGCTTCAGCGGGCATCCACAGGTGGGTGCAGAGGAGTAGGCTTTGGGGGAGGGGGGCAGACTGGCGGGTGGGCACCGGGCTTCTGGATGCAGTGGAAGGGAATGCAGCCCCCAGTGACTGGAATGATGGTCACAGAATCTCATTGATGGTTCCTGGGATGGGCGGACATGACTGAATCAGGGATAGTGGAATGAAAGCCTAAAGCCTATGGGGCACACTTCATTTGATCAGGCGATTGGTGGTAGCAGGGCAGCAGGTACAGGGACGCACACAGGCAGACAGGCACATATAATATGTTGTGGGTTATATTCCATCTCATTATGGTAGGTTTTCTGTGTGCTAGATGTGGGAAATGGGTATTAATGGTCGCATGAGCACAGATGGGAATTCTTCCTGGTTCTGGCAGGTGGCAGCCAGGATAAGCATATACCTACCTCTCCCCCTCTAACCCGCATCTCCCTTGTTCTAGCTGTGAACCTCTCTCTCTCTCTCTCTGGCCAATGTGACCATATAGTGCAGGTGACAGCATGGGTAGGATCTTGTCTGTCTCTCCTTCAAGCAGTTGGTGGACTTTCTCTCTCACTCTCTTGACAGCAACCTGGGCAGGCAGACAGGCACCTTGACATGAGAGGCAGGAAGGCGGGCTGAGGCAGGCTTAGAGCTTGGTGGCAACCTGGGGTACAGAACACTTGGCACAGACAGCATAAAGGTCTGGCAGCACTGGAGTCCCATGCTGAGATCACCAGCACCTGGGCACCATCCTGAGGACTAAGCTCCCTGCCTCATCTGGCAGGATGTTTTGCTGATGACACCCAGCCTTGGCTCAGTCCTGGGTACAAGATGGATTTCCCTAGACCTGCAGTGCTCTCTCTTGCAAGCCCAAGGAGAGACTGGCACTCTGCATCCCCTGCCAGCAGGGATTCTTCTCCAGCCCACAAACTTTCTCTGTTCCCTTTCCTGTGTTTCTGTGACATCTCTGTGAGTGCAGAGCGGGGAGAGTCCTTCTGGAAAGTTCCAGATTTAAGAAGACTAAGCATGCTCTGGGAGACCCATGACACTGGCAACAGAGCATCACTTCCCCTGCTGCCTGATGGGAAATGGCCCTTCTACAAAGCTAACCTCATACACTGGGTCTGGGACCATACAGCAGCTTCCTAAAAAAACCCAAAAACCAGCTAGTTAAGGCAACTGTCATGCCTTCCTGTGCAGCTCATAGGGGGCAGGTAGTGTCCCATTGACAGGAGTTAGCTCCCACTGCCCCCAGTTCAGGGATGTCCATTCCAGCTGCTGCCAGTTGATCGAGTTGCCTGGCCTCTGGCTTTCTGCATTCACACCCAGACATTTATAATTTTTTTATTTTGGGCCTTCTGCCTGTTTTCATTATTCGTCTCAGTCTGACATGCTTTTAATTTGCCCATTTGCCTCTGCAAGCACCCCCCGCTCCTACTCCAGCTCAGCTCTAATTTGTCCGAGGGAGTCCAGTGTGTTACTGAAGTCCCCTATTTCAGCATGACTGTGTCCATAAACTTCTGTGCTCCTCAGTAGGGGTGGGACTACCGGATCATCCGATACTGTCGGTATTTTGATGTACCAGCAGTATCAGATTATTCCGGTATTATTGGGTCCAGTACCGGATCCCCCGTGCCGGATTTTTTTACATTGCGGCCATTCAAATGAATGGCCGCAATGTAAAAAAACAAACACAAAAAACCCCAAACACTTTCCCTCCCCGAGTCCAGGCTGTGCAGGTGGAATGGGGAACACCACCCACCCACCCTGCCCAGCCTGGATTTTAAAAAAATTAAAAAATTCCGCTAAGTCCCTAGTGCGGGCTCCAGGCAGCCACCGGCGACCCAGAGCCAGCACCAGCAGCAGGTTAGTACCGGTACTGTACTGATCCCTGGGGTGTGGGGTGGTTTAACACACACCCCACCCCAGGGATCACCCTACCTCCCCACCCAGGGATCGCCTACCTTGAGTTCTGGGCGGCAGCGGCGGCGGTCTGGAAACTTCAGCACTGGCTGTTGCTGCCGGCTTCAGCACACTACTAGGCCTTCCGGGAAACTTCTGGAAGTTCCCTGGAAGGCCTAGTAGCATGCTGAAGTCGGCAGCCACAGCCAGCACTGAAGCCACCGGACCGCCACCGCCGCCGCCGCTGCCGCCCAGAGCTCAAGGTAGGCAATGGCATTAGGCAATCCCTGGGTGGGGAGGTAGGGTGATCCCTTTGGTGGGATGTGTGTTAAACCACCCCCCAACCCCAGGGATCAGTACAGTACTGGTACCATAGGCTGCCTATTACAATACCTGCTGCTGGTGTGGGCTTTGGGTTGCCGGTGGCAGCCCAGAGCCCGCACTATTGGACTTAGGGGAAAAATTTTTTAAAAAAATCCAGGCTGGGCAGGGTGGGTGGGGGGTGTCCCCCCTTCCACCTGCACAGTCTGGGAGGGGGAGGGGGGAGGTTTTTGTTTTTTTCCATTGATTTCAATGGGGACAGTAAACTGGTTTTTTTAAATCTGGGAACCGCTAAAACCGGTACCCGGTATTTGCCCTGATGTCCCACCCCTACTCCTCAGTACCTGGCACCTCCCCACAACCCCTTGCTCTGGTTTAAACACTCCTCCAAACTTGATTAAGTATCTGTGCCTATATTCTGGGCACTGTGGAGCCTCTCCTTGTGCCTGCTCCCCTGAATTTATGACACACCTGAAAGCCCCCTCCTTTATCTCCCTCCCATCCTTACCTTGTGGCTTTGGTGTACAGCAACAAGCATTTTAGACATATGTGACTATATTCTGGGGACTGTGGTGGCATGTGCCCCCCCAATTTTCTGAAACCCTATAGAATGCCTGCCCAGCCCCCACACATGTGCCCCTCCTCCCCCACTATCGACAATTACCAGTCACCTATAATTTTAGAAAAAGCTGCCCTCAAGGCCCCACAGAAAAGGCTAGTATGAATGGAGCTTCCTGGTCTCTTTGTCTCACCCTTTGGGTGACTGGTACCACAGCACATACCACTTCACTGTCCCTTTGTTGGATGCAGCCACAGATGACTGTTAGGTGCTTTAAGGTGGCTGAAGTAGCTGCAAGACATTACAAGTCTGTTTATGAAGAATGTAACCCTTCACATTCAGTGTACAACCTACTCATACCATAAGTCAAAACTATACTAAACAAATTAAACATGCCATGAGTCATTTGAGTCAAACTTCCCCATGCAGGCATGCTAACTCTAGGAGTGTGGCAGGTTGGTGTAGGTGTATGAGTCTTGCTTTGAATTATATAAGCTGCAGGTTCAAGCCCATGCTGAGGGGCCAAAAACCCCATAACTCTGTAAAAGCTAGTGCTGAAACTCAACCCTCAGTTTTCCCCAAAAAATGCTTGACTTGACATTCTGACATTTCAAGGAATGACCCCCCAAAATTCAGAACCTGGAAGACCCTCAACTGTGTACAGTAAAGGGGGATGGAGGCTGGTGCTAGGCCCCTGCTTCCCTTTCCCTGGCCACTAGAGAGAATGGGCCAGGAAAGGGAGGGGGCGGGGGATCTAGTGGGGGCTGAGGACTGGGTTGCATAAGGGAGTGGAGGCCTAGAGGAGCCTGAGGAGTAAAGCACTCCCCCTTCAGAGGGGCTCCAGCAATGCGTGGCTTCCTCTGGGCTGAGTAAGTTTTAAAGAAGCAAAAAACCCAAGCAAGCTGGGCATGCTCAGAAGGGCCCCTTCTGAGCATGCTCATACCTTTACAAGATGATGCTGGCTGCGTCATCATGCTGTGGGCACTCAGGACTGGTCCTTGGACACTTGGAGAATACTAACAAATATATATATATTTTATACTCAGTGCAGCCCAAGTTGGTGGTAGCAGCAGGTATAGGAATGCACACAGGCAGGCAGGCAGTCACATATAAAACGCTGTATGTTATATTCCATCTCATTATGGTAGGTTTGCTGTGTGCTGGATGTGGACAATGGGCATTGGGGTGCATGAGCACAGATGGGAGCTCTTCCTGGTTCTGGCAGGTGGCAGCCAGAGGATATACCTACCTCTCTCCCTCTAACCCCCATCTCTCTCATTCTAGCTGGGAACCTCTCTCTCTCTCTCTGGCCATATAGTGCAGGTGACAACATGGGTGGGATCATGTCTGTCTCTCCTTCAAGCAGTGGGTGGAATTTCTTTCTCCCGCTCTTATTTCTCTCTCTCTCTCTTGGCAGCAACCTGGGAAGGTAGACAGGCACCTTGGCATGAGAGGCAGGAAGGCGGACTGAGGCAGGCTTTGAGCTTGGCAGCAAACTGGGGTACAGAACCCTTGGCACAGACAGCATATAGGCCTGGCCTGGGGGCCATTGGCACTAGCACTAGCAGACATTGGTTGCCGGGGCAGTCAGTCAGGTGGTGTGGCATGAGCAGCAATCAGGCAGGCTGAGGCAGGGTTCGAGCTTTGCAACCTAGGCAGGCAGGCGGGCAGGCAGGCAGTGTGTCATGAGAGGCACTAGGGGAGGCAGGTTTTGGCAAGCTTTGAGCTAGTCAACCTGGGTGGGCAGACAGGCACCTTGGCGTGGGAGGCAGGAAGGCATACTTTAAGCTTGTTGGAAACTGGGTGGGCAGACAGGCAGCGTGGCATGGGAGGCAGCAGGGCACTCAGATAGGCTAGCAAAGACTGTGCAGCGCGAGAGAGCGAGAGCCAGTCAGTGTCACATAGGCAGGTGGAGATCATGTAGCCATAGGCCAGCAGGCAGGCTTACAGTTTGTTTCCCAATGCCACCCTGCATCATGAGGTCAGTCAGATAAGGCAGCCGAGACTGTCTAGTATCAGAGAGAGAGAGAGAGAGAGAGAGAGAGAGAGAGAGAGAAGGCGGGTGCCCAGCATTGGGAGGGAGGGACAGCACCTCAGCAGCACAGGAGCTGTAGCCATAGCCCAGAATGAGGAGGAGGAGGAGGTGGATCCCCGTCCCAAGACTGCCCCTGTCATGGGATGGCGTGTGCCACTGCACCATCACTCCTTGTCCAGGGGCAGCTTGGGGAATCCCAGCAGCAGAAGGTTCACCTTCAGGAACAGCAACTGCTCCACCAACTTGGCCCCCAGTCTCAGGAGGTGCGGGGTGCAAATATCCCTGCGATGGAGAATACCCTCTCACTGGGGACGCTGGTTGGTGGGCAGGACACGGTACCCTTGAACACTTTGGACAGGGCCAGCCACAGGTTGGCCTTGCCAGCCCAGTAGGCCAAGAGATCGCTGCTGGTATGAATGAATGGCTCCTCCTCCAGGTAGGTCTCCATGGCTTCTGAGGTGCCATCATACTCCCTCTGGTAGCTCTGGGTGGGCACCACCTGTCCCACTGCCCTCAGCCATGTTGCTTGCCCTTTTGTGTTGGGCCCCATGCTCCCCAGAATAACCTGCACAGAGGAGCTGCTGGCAATAGGGGTCCTGCTGCTGCTCATTCTGCTGCTGGTGCTGCTGCTACCACTAGGGCTGGGGGCAGGGATAAACCCAGATGGCTGGAAGGGGTCACTGCTCCCACCATCCCAAGGGGCATCCTGCTGCATGACCCACTGTGCCTGCTGGACTTTCTGCACCAGCGCAACCTTCCAGAGGCCATAGACCGTTGTTTCACGTGCCATGCTGCCCTTTATCCTGGAGTACAGCATGGTTGTCAGGACATATTCGTCCCGGCGCAGGAGCTCGTCAAAGCACGCACTCAGCCCCACCTTCAGCTTCTGTGCAATGTCAGTCACCTCATCTGACATCCTCCTGCCCTAAGGGCCAAAATCCCCCCCCCCAATTTCTCCAGGCTGCTGCGGAGACTATGCACCAGCGGGGTCACCTGAGGGTAGCGGTGGAGGTCCTTAATGTCTCCGTGATGGCCAGGAATGGTCTCAGGACAAAGACCGTGTGAGCTAAAATCTCGCATTCCTCCCTGTTGTACCCTGGAGGTGCCTCAATGTCTGTCTCCAGTTCCACCTGATGCAGGGCGGTTTTCTGTTCAAGAAGCCGCTCGAGCACCAGGAAGGTGGAATTTCACCTGGTGAAGACATCCTGGACCAGCGTGTGCACCAGAGACCCTTGCTCGGCCTGCTTCTCCTGGAGGAGCTCGCTGCCCTTCACGCTGAGGTTGAAAAAGCCCACCAGCTTCCTCCCGCACTCGACCAGAAAGCTAAGGGTGCCTGGCCCAATCCCCTTCTCCCCCATGCCCAGAGCATCCTTCACCATGAGATGGAGGGTGTGTGCAGCACAAGGGATGCTTGTGAAGCCCCCGCCATGGACTGCCTTTAGTATATTGGCCACATTGTCCATGACCACACACCTCTTGGTGAAGGCCGCTCCTGGCATGACCCACTCCCTCACCATGGTGGCCAGGGAAGGGTATCATGGATGGAATATATGGGAGAGGGAAAGGATTCAATGGAGGGAAGAGAGAGGAAGGAAGATTGAACACAGGTAACAAGGGGAGGGGTAAAAACAAAAAATAACCACTAATCTATCTAAGCTAAGCTAAATAAATGAGAATATGAGGGTAGATGGGTTGGATGGATGAAATGGGAGGAGGATGGCAATGGATTGGGGAGCTGGGAACTGCTGGGAGAGGGAGCCTTCTGAAACGTCTGCTGTTCAGGAACAGTGATTAGCTCAGAAGGTGTTTGGAAGTGGGGAGGCAGACAGTTTTGTTTCTTGCTGCGCCCGCCTCACCGCAAGCCCCATTGGCTCCGTGCAGCCTAGCCCGTGGCCAATCGCAGACTGCAAAGCCAGTGATCTGAGGTGAAAAGGGATGGTGATTGGGCAGGCTGGCTGCTACTCCAAACTCCACCCTCCACCCCTGGTGCCTGGAACTCTGCTCCTCAGCTGAGTCAGCTAACTCCCCCTTCCTGCCACATTTGGCCTTCCAGTGACCTGACACTGACACCACGTTTTAGCCATCTGAACTCACCCGAACGCGATCCAAATTGACTAAACTGTTTGGTCATTTTGATGTTCGGAATTAAGTTGGGTTTGGTCTTTCATGTTCGGATTCGGGTTCGGGTTCAGTCATCTGAACAGGGCAAGTTCGGGCCGAACTCTGAACTTCCGAACTGCATTCGCCCATCCCTAATATTAACCACAAGACTGTAGCCTGTCTGTGTGGACAGACACACCTCTCACTAAGTGTACCACCCACTGATGCCATTGGTAACTCGAGTCTGCTGCTGGGGCTTTGAAGGTGCATGGCTGGTTAGTCTTGGTCTATGAGTCTTGCTTTGGATGCTATAGACTTCAGGTTCAAATTCAAGACAAGCCCATGTTAAAGTGGTCAGAGATAACATACCTTGTTAAAAAAAAATTTTGCAGCAAGTTCCAAGATGTTCACAATTGTAAACTGCAGCCCCCTACTGGATGTACTCCCAGCTGCCCACCTTTGTGTGTGCATTCCTGTGCTGCTGTCCTCTCCTGGATGCACCCACAGCCAGCCCTTAAGTCAGGGGTGGGGAACCTTTTCCCTCCTGGGGGCCACTTTGAAAATTAGTACAAGCTCTGACGGCTACATAGAAGTTGGAAGTGAGGGTGCAATGTGTGCTCAGGAAGAATAGGGTCCAGATTATGGATCTGTCCCCCTACCTCTGTGTAAAATATGGTGGTGTGTAAGAAGTAAAATAGGGCACTCATAATTATAATTATGAAAATGTATTTGGCCATTTCATTATTGTAATTACAATTATGAAAACAAATTTTGTACTTATGAAGTAATTATGAATTTTCATAATTTGTAATTATTTTGTAATTGGCTGGCCTTTAGTCAGTCGTTTGGGAGGGAAAAACTGGTAAACAAGTTCTGGGAGGGGAGGGGGGAGCAGATGGCATGGAGCTAGGAGACATGAATAATGGCTATACTGGCCAACGAGCATTCCAGCTACATCACAGACACTTGCATGGCACCCCATGTTTGCTCAAGGCTCCAGCCTCCCAGAACCAATCAAGATGGCTAGGGAAGGGCACTGCAAAGCTTTATATTGTCACAGTCAGGTTTTTTGCTCTTGTTCTGGGTTACTCTCTGACTTGTCAGGTGGTGTCAGATGGCATCTTCCGAAGTACTACTGTGATCTTAAGCAATTTCCCCCCCTAGCCCTTGGTGTTTCCTCATCCCGTCCTCAAACCATTTCACCACAACACCCATCCCCACACATTACACAACCCTTGTGTCTCCCTCCAACCTAATCCCAAAACCTGCAGTCCTTCCCCATCCCTTCCCTATCCCCCATTATTCCTAACCCTCCCCTTTTTGAGTTAGTATCTGTTAGTTAGGTATATGATTTTTTAAAATATAGGATAGTTATACGTATTATAGTTAGTTATAGGAAACATATATACATACATATATGATATAGTTAGTTGTTACTCTTATAGGGAATAGAATAGGAAACTTACATATTAGGAAAGTTATATATATCCCCTCAGGGTCTGACAGAGGGCGGCGTGGAGGAGCTGAGAGCACTCCTGCCACTGGCAGCCCACCCCCAACCCAAAATAAAAAGACCATCTTTTCCCCCCAAGGAGCAGCAGTGCTTTTCAGGGGAGGAAGCAGCTGTGATGTTGGGTAGGGATGGGCGAACGCGGTTCGGTAGTTCGGTGTTCGGCCTGAACTCGGCCTGTTCGGACAACCGAACACGAACACGAACACGAACACACCGAACGGACCGAACAACGAACAACGAACAACGAAATGGCGAACACACCGAATGGAACCGAACACCGAACGACGAAAATGGCGAACACACCGAACGGAACCGAACACCGAACGACGAAATGGCCGAACAGTTCATTCAATTCGAATCGCGTTCGGTTGTGTTCGGGTGGCTAAAACATGGTCTTCTGTCAGGTCACTGGAAGGCCAAATGTAGCAGGGAGGGGGAAGTCATTTGACTCAGCTAGGAGCAGACTTCCAGGCACCAGGGGTGG
>QEPC01001662.1:233352-250526 GCA_003113815.1 Sphenodon punctatus | reverse complement strand
CACACACAGGTCCTGCCCCCTTGTCGTGCTGTCTGCAAGTTGATATCCTGTCACATCTTGGGGTACTACCAGTGCTCATGCCTGCTTGCCCTGCTCCTCCAATGACAACTGGTTCCCGCTCTTGCTGCTATTGCATCTCTCTCTTTCTCTCTCAGGGTGTTGTCTTCAAGCTGATACCCTCTCATATCTTGGGGTACTACCAATGCTCATTCTTCCCTGCCTGCCTTGCTCCTCCACCATCGCCTGGTGTCCGCTGCTGTTTCTGCTGCTGCCAATGCTCTCTCTCTTTTGTACATGTTCTGCCACCCCTGGAGTGCTGTCTGCAAGGTGATACCCTGTAACGTAATCAGGTACCAATGCTCATGCCTGGGCTTGTGATGACAATTGGCCAGCAGAAATGTCAATCCTCTATCCTCATCCTGTGCTGCTACCACCCTTCTTGGAAATGTGTGCACGAACTGTGAAATGAGTACATTGCTTATAAAATCAGAGCACTTTATCCAATCTTCCTGAAACTTGACACAGATGATCCTTTCAGGATGGGTGCAATTAACACAAATTTCACCCAAATTGCATGGAAAACAAAGATGTCATAGCTGCAATTGTGTGTGTAAACCACACGATTCAGGTAATTGCAGAATCAGGACCCTTTATTCAACAATTATTAAATTCGGCATGGATAATCCCTCAGATAAAGGGTACAAGAATTCCAAATTACAAGCTAATTGGATGAAAAATGAAGACGGTACAGCCTGAAATCAATTAGGGGAGGCCAAGTTCAATAATGAAAACAAATTTATATATTAGAAAATCACAAAATCCGAAGCTGCGTAATAACGAAATTACAAATTTAGTAATGGGTCCCTGGTTCATACCCCTAGTAAGAAGGGGTCTGTGTTTTTGAGGAAGAAGGTTCTGTATTAAGATGCCCTGCTCGCCTTCCTCAGTTGGCAGAGCAGAAACCAAACCAAGCCCTCCAGGTGCCAGGGTAAAATCCCACTGTGGTGGTATTTCTCCCATGATTCTCCCCTCATGAGCTCCTTGGGATGCTGTCTTTTCATATATTTTGAAAGACAGTGACTTCATTCTAAGCCCTCCCAGCCCCATCAGGAGATGCAGTTCCCCTTGCTGCTCCCATCCCCAGATTAACTCCTCAGCAATGAGAAGGAACTTCAAGCTCCCATGGCACCCCCACAGGCCCTGGCTACAGAGCTGCCTGCCAAGTGCTGTTTGGAGCCAGCATTCCTGAACCAGAGTCTCGCTGCCAGAGTGCCTGATATGAAAAGCTCTGATTCAGCTGCCTGGAAGGCTGAGTACCTGACACCTTTGCCAGCACAAAGAAGGCTTTTTCCCTCCTGTGGATCCAGCAGCTTCTGAGAAAGCAATGGACACATAGAGCTGCCTCTCGCAGAGACAAGTTACACATCCACATCCTGCACACACACACCGGACAAAACTTACTTGTGAGACAGGCTACAGAGGATGGTATGGGTGTGTGCATTTGAGTGAAATTCATGTGCAGACATTTGTGTGTGAAAGACAGACCATGGTCTAGGCTGTGGTACCCATGGGGATGCTTGTGGCTGTGTAATTGTATTTATTTATTTTGTTATATTTCTAATACGCTTCCTCTTGCACACAATGACAACTTGGAGTGACTCACAGAGCAACAAAAACAATAAAATCAATTCAATAATTAAAACAACTGGACCAGAACTTCAGGCTTGGCCTATGCTGGTGGGTGTCAGGTAGAGGTGAAATTAATATTCAGTGCAAATAGTGTACATTATCTGTTGAATTCAACTGCTTTGACCCATATCCAAGGAAGAGGATTTTTGGTCCATTTCACTCAGATATCCCTTTTGGGTTTTTCATTTTGCTTATTCAGTTTTAATTTTTCATTTTGGCTTTCAACTTTTTGGTTATTTTCTGTTTCAGTTTTTTTATTGTTCTGTTTTCTTTAGGTGGGTTCACATACAAAATAGCCTAAATAGCACAAAAAAAACTGGAAAACTTTTTATTTATTTTATTTATTTATTTAATAAATTTGTACAGCGCCCCTCCTGCAACGCAGCCTGGGGCAGCTTCCAACAAGTAAAATACAATAAAAACAATTTAAAACATTCCATAACAATAAAATTAAATATTAAAACAGGGCTAAATATCATCAATAATATATAATAAATAACAAATCAGGTGGGGGAGCCTCACCCTACCCTCCCACCCTTCCCAAAGCTCTGGGCAAACAGCCAGGTTTTGCAACTTCACCGGAATGTCAACAGGCTAGGGGCCAGGCGAGCTTCCTCTGGAAGGGAGTTCCAAAGGTGCGGCCCGGCCACTGAGAATGCCCTCTCCATTGTGGCCCCCCACTGAACACGGGGGACCTCCAAGAAGGCACCCCGGCAGACCGAAGGAGTCGCTCTGGGGTGCGGAGGGCGAGGCGGTCCCTGAGGTATGAGGGGCCCAGAGCGTGAAGGGCTTTATAGATCAACACCAACACCTTGAACCTGGCTCAGCAAGCTATCGGCAACCAGTGCAGCGCTCGGAGCACAGGTGTAATATGCTCCTGACAGCCCGTCCCCGTAAGGAGATGAGCCGCTGCATTTTGCACTAGCTGCAGCCTCCGGACCAGGAACAAGGGAAGCCCCACGTAGAGTGCGTTACAGTAGTCTAGCCTCGAGGTGACGAAGGCATGGATGAGGGAGGCCAGGTCCGGGCTGGAGACGTATGGACGCAGCTTACGTACCAGATACAGCTGGCGGAAGGCAGCCTTAGCGACTGCTTCCACCTGCCGCTCCAGGTGGAGGTCTGCATCCAGTATCACCCCCAAGCTCCGAACCTGCTGATCTATAGGAGGGTGAACCCCCTCAACCAGGGGGGCCACTACCTCCTTCGCTCTCCCCACCAGCATCATCTCCGTCTTATTGGGGTTGAGTTTCAGTCTGCTCAGCTGCATCCATTTTGCCACGGCCTCAAAACATTGGGATAACAATGAGACAGCAGGGTCTGGGTCAGTTGACCCAAAAACTGAAGCAAAGAAATGAATAAATAAAGTCCTATTTGAATATTTGAGAAGCTATCCAAATATATGACTGAGAGGTTATCCAAACATACAACTGACTAATATCCAAGAAATACAAATACAAAAAAGCTAAGCTAGTCCTATCAACAAAGGTTAGGACTATGTCAGTTTTCACAATGGAAAATAGGGAAAGTAGGTAGCAGGGTGCCCCTGGAGTCTGTGTACTGAGACCAGTGTTGTTTAATATATTAATTAATAATCTGAAAAGGGGAGTAAAGAGAGAGATGATCAGATCTACAGATAGATGACACAAAGTTATTCAAGGTAGTTAAGACTGGGGTGGACTGTGAGAATTACAGAAGGATCTTGAATGACTGGACAATCAAATGGCAGATAAAATTCAGTGTTGACAAGTGCAAAGCATTGAACAAAAGGAAAAATATTTGTAACTATACATACACGATGCTAGGTTCTAAATTAGGAGAAGGATCTTGGAGTTATTGTGGACAATTAATTGAAAACATCAGCTCGGTGTTGGCAACTGTTAAAAAGGTAAGCAGAACATTAGAAATCATTCAAGAGGGGATAGAAAATAAAACAGAAAATATCTTAATTCCACTGACTTTGCATTAACTTAGTGCCCCTGACTTTGCATTACCGAGACATGGCTGGACGAGGCTTCTGGGTCTATGTTGGCTCAGGTGCATCAGCTCCAGGCCCATCTGTATGCTATTGGATTCCTGGACTCCTTTCAGTCTGTCTTTCGTCCTGGGAATGGCATGGAGACTGTGCTTGTAGCCTTGGTCGTTGATCTACGCTTGGAGATCAACAGAGGGAATTCCACTCTGCTGATCCTATCAGATCTGTCGGCGACTTTTGACACTGTTGATCATGAGGTGGTGTTGCTGCGACTTGATCTCTACAATGCAGAAGATGTTGCGGTTCTGGAACTCCCTCCCCCGGGAGGTTCACTTATGTCTGGGCCTGAGTGCCTTTAGGAGGCAATGTAAAGGAGTTCTGTTATAAGGGCGTTTGGCAGTGGGGGCTATGGAGGGAGTAAGTTGTGGGGATACAGGTGAGGTAGGGGGTTGGGAGGATGGTCTACGGTTGTAGGATGTTTTATGTGTTTGTATTTTTGGTTTGTTTCATATTCTTATTTTAATATTTTACTATTGTAAGCTGCCCTGGCAGGAAGGGTGGAGTAATAAATAAATAAATAAATAACCTCGAGGCTAGACTTCTGCAATCCGCTCTAGTGGGCTGCCCTTGATGACTGTTCAGAAGCTGCAGTTGGTACAGAATACGGCGGCTCATCTTCTGTTGGGGGCAGGTTGCCTGGAACACATTACACCAGTGCTCCAGAGTCTGCACTGGCTAGCAACAGCTTTCCAGATGCTGATTCATGGTGCTGATTTTGACCTATAAAGCTTTGGGCCCCAGGTATCTGAAAGACCTCCTCTTCCCTTATGCCCCATTACAGCTTCTGAGGTCAGTCAGGAAGACCCTCTTGCAGGTAACATCTGTCCTTGACGTTTCTACTAGGGATGTGCGAACAGATCACAGTTCACGTTTGGTTGTTCGGTTCGGTCCGGTTCAGTCCAGTCGTTCAGTTTGGTCGTTTATGTTATGTTATGTTATGTTATGTTTGGTCGTTCAGTTCGGTTGCTGAGTTCGGGTTTGGTCGTTTGGTTCGGTGATGTTCGGTTTGGCCATTCAGAAATAGGTATTGCGTGATCCCGTGATCGCGTCAGAAACCGGAAACCGGAAATTCGAGTGCGTGCAGAGCTGTGTGATGAGAGAGTGTGTGTGTTGTGGCTGACTGGGTGTTTGGTGTGTTTTGACTGTGTTTGTGTTGGACTGTGTGTTGATTTCAGTTTGACTGGTTGGTGAGTGTTCGTGAGTGACTGTTGGCGAGTGCTAGTTTAAAAAAAAAAAAATGAAGAAGGTGACCATTAAAGGCCCAGCCTGGGGGAAGGCCAAGGTGGCAGAGCCAGTGGTGGAGGAGGAAGAGGTTCCTGCCACTGCTGCTGGACCTTCGGTAGTGGAGGAGGGGCAAGAGCTGGTAGGCACAAGAGATGTTGCCACTGCTGCCAAGTTTGTAAACTTTTTTTTACTTTGAGGACAAGAAGAATACTATCCTTTAGAGTGAGCTCACTGGCGTGTGGGTGGGTGCGTGGGTGGTGGGCAGTCAGGCACAAACAGTGGGCATCAGTGGGTGGCAGCGGATGTCTGCCACAGAGAGAGAGAGGGTACTATAGTGTGTGGGGCTCTTCCAGCAGTCAGGCATAAGCACGAGCACCCCCACCCAAACATGTGCCAGGCTAGCAAAGGCCTCCACTCTCCAGTTGCCATCCCTATGCACCATCAAATAAGGACAGGATTTGCATGTGCCATCCCGGGTCTTTCCAGTTGCCATACATAGCACCCCAAGGAGGGCAGAATTTGCACATGCCAGCAAGGGTCTTTCCAGTTGTCATTGCTACTAGCACCCCAAGGAGGGCAGGATATGCACATGCCAGCAAGGGTCTCTTCATTGCCATCCCTCCCCAGCACCCAAAGAAGGGCAGGATTAATTGCACGTGCCAGTCAGGATCTTTCCAGTTGCCATCCCCCCCAGCACCCAAATAAGGGCAGGATTTGCATGTGCCAGCAAGCCAGGGTCTCCCCATTGCCATCCCTCCCCAGCACCCAAAGAAGGGCAGGATTTGCATGTGCCAACCAGCCCAGGTCACCATCTCCGGTTGCCATCCCTAGCACCCCAAGGAGGGAGGACTAGAGGCATCATCATAAATTAGGGATGTGTGAACGCGGTTCAGAAGTTCAGAGTTCGGTCTCAACTGGGCCTGTTCGGACGACCGAACCCGAACCCACCAAACTGAACCTGATTCCGAATTCCGAAACGACCAAACAGTTTGGTCAGTTCATATCATGTTTGGATGGTTCCGGTGGCAGAAATGTGACCACAGCCAGTTGGTGACTCACTGCCTGACACAGGCAGACACAGGGAGAGGGGAGGTCAGCTGAGGAGCAGACTTCCAGGCACGAGGGATGGAGAGGCTTGAAGTAGCAGCCAGTCTGCCCAATCATCATCCCTTTTCACCTCAGACCACTGGCTTCACAGTCTGCGATTGGCCACAGGCTAGGCTACATGGAGCCAATGGGGCTTGCAGTGAGGCGGGCGCAGCAAGTAACAAAACTTATTGCCCTCCCCCCTGCCAACACCTTCTGAGCTAGTCACTGTTCCTGAACAGAGGGTTTCAGAAGGCTCCTTCTCCCAGCAGTTTTGTTCTCCTCAATCCATTGCAATCCTCCTCCTATTTCACCCATCCAACCCATCTACCTCCATATTATCATTTATTTAGCTTAAATTAGATAGATTTTGGTGTTATTTTTTGTTTTTACCCCTCCCTGTGTTCCCTGTGTTCAATCTTTCTTCCTCCCTCCCCCCTCCATTGAATCCTTTCCCTCTCCCTCCATATATCTATTCCGTCCCTAATTCCCTTCCCCTGTTTTTTTATTTATTTTGAGTAGCATTAGATTGATTTAGGTTTCTTTTCAGTTTTGTACCACTCTCTATGTTCTTTGTGTGTCGTCCCCCCCCCCCATCCCATAGATAGATAGATTAAATTAGAGATAGTAGATAATTTTAGGAGTTAACTGAGATAGAGATAGTGTTTAGAGATTTAGTAGTGCTGCTTTGTAGGAGTAGGCCTTTGTACTTATTAGATAGATAATCCATTTAGTTCATAGCATTTAGAATAGTTATAGCAGTTAGATTTAGCGTAGATAGATTGATATCATATTAAAAATTTCATATTAAAAATATCATAAAAATTTAAATAAAAACTTTTTCAAAAACAAAAACAATATAAAAACATTATTTTGGAAGGAGAAATAGACATGTGAAGGAGAGGCCAGCCTACTGCCTGTAGGGGAGGCAATGGGGCACGTGCCAGAGGCGGAAGGGGCTGTGCCAGGGGAGTGGCAGCAGACAGCAGAAGTAGCCCGAGCACATCAACATGCCCCAATCTCTGAAGGCCTGCTTTAGGGCAATAGGCTTCAGCAGCTCAGCATCGCCTCCTGGCAGTGCCCTCCTCCACTGCCATGCAGGGCTGCACTGGAAGGCCTGCAGTACATGAGACTGCAGATGTCTCTCCTGCGGCTGCTGGAGCAGCTGGTGCTGCTTCTGATGTTCCTCCAGGGCCACCAATGTCCCCCACTGTCGAGGCAATCCCCAGCAGTCCAGAGCTGGTGGATCCCACCCCGGCTGCTAGAGGCAGGACCAGATCCCTTGGAAATGGCAGTAGGGAGAGGAGTAGCAGCATCCACAGCAGTACTAGCAGCTATAGAGAGGGGCACAGGGAAAGTGCCAGCAGCACGTGCCGTGCCGGGCAGTCTAGTGTCAGGGTCCCAGTACTCCCCTTCATGGGACATTACAGTGATTGTCAACAACAGTGAGTCAGAGACAGACACTAGTGCTGCAGAGGAGATATCTGTAGCTGAGGTGATGGTTGAGCCTCCTCCCAGAGCTGTGTCGCCAGTGCCACCAAGGTCTCCCCCTTCCAGCAGCGCTGGCAGCAGTGCGTCACCCAGGGTGGGCCAGAAGGCAGGAGGGGGGGGGGAAATCCTCTGTCTGGGAACATTTTAAGCTGGTGCGGGCAGATGATCCTAGAGAGGAGCACTGCACTTTGTGCAATAAGCTGGTGAAGTGTGGGCAGGTGCTCGCCAACCTAGGGACAACTGCAATGGCGAGGCACCTGAAGTCATGACACAGTGCTCTGATGCTAAGTGGGAAGGAAGGGAAGTGGATGCCAGTGGCTGACTGCAGCAGCCAGTCACCCACCTCCTTCAGCAGGCAAGCGTCCTGCACCAACTACTGCTGCCTCTAGCATCAGGAGCAGTATGGGGACAGAACAGCAGCAGGAGCCTCTGCAGCAGCGTCAGTCCACCATGGAGGAGCTGGTGTGGGAGCAGCTGCCAAGGCCATCAGGTGCTGGAGGGCGGTGTGACTTCTTTCAAGAGAAAGCCAAGCGCCTGTTGGCTGAGATGATTGAATTGGATGGGCAGCCCTTCTCAATTGTAGAGGACAAGGGCTTCCAGTGGCTGATTATATTCCTGGCCCCCCCAGTTTAAGCTGCCTTCCTGCTCCACCCTGAGTCGGACTGTGGTGCCGACCACAGGTCTTTGAAGGAGCTGGTGAGGGAGCAGCTGGCAAGGACTGGGGGGCTACTGTCCACTTTACAACAGACCTGTGGTCAAGTAGGAATGCACAGCATGCCTACCTGGCAGTGACTGCACACTGGTGGAAGGACCCAGAGGCAGAGCTTGACAGTGGCAGGAGGGGTCCTGAAGCAGGGTATAGGTGGGCCCTGCTTCAGGCACAAGTAATGGATAGCTCCCACATCTCAAGGAACCTCGAGGCAGCCCTGGCCACCATGGTGAGGGAGTGGGTCATGCCAGGAGCGGCCTTCACCAAGGGGTGTTTGGTCACTGACAACGCAGCCAATATACTGAAGGCAGTCCATGATGGGGACTTCACAAGCATCCCTTGCACTGAACACACCCTCCATCTTATGGTCAGGGATGCTCTGGGCTTCAGGGAGAAGGGGATTGGGCCAGGCACCCTTAGCTCCCTGGTCGACTGGGGGAGGAAGCGTGTGGGGTTATTCAACAGGAGCGTGAAGGTCAGCGACCTCTTCCTGGAGAAGTAGGCTGAGCAAGTGTCCCCAGTGCACCAGTTGGTCCAAGATATCTCCACCAGGTGAAATTCCACCTTCCTGATGCTTGAGAGGCTTCTTGAGCAGAAAGCCGCCTTGCAACAGGTGGAACTGGAAACAGACATCGAGACACCTCCAGGGTTCAAGAGGGAAGAATGGGAGATCCTTGCTCACACGGTCTTCATTCTGAGACTGTTCCTGGCCGTGATGGACACCGTGAGCAGCTCCACTGCCACCCTCAACCAGGTGACCCTGCTGGTCCATAGTCTTCACAGGAGCCTGGACGAGATTCTCGGGGGGCGGGATTGTGGCCCTCAGGGCAGGAAGATGTCCAAGGAGGCTCTTGACCTGGCATGGAAGCTGAAGGCGGGGCTGAGGGCGCACTTTGACGAGATCCTGCACTGAGAGAAATATGTCCTGGCAACCATGCTGGACCCCAGCATCAAGGGCAGCATGGCACGCAAGACAGCAGTCTATAGCCTCCAGAAGGGTGCACTGGTGCAGAAGGTCTGGCAGGCAGAGCAGACTATGCAGCAGGATGCCTCTGTGGATGCAGAATGGGTGCAGTGACCCCTTCCAGCCATCTGGGTCTACCCCTGCCCCCAGCCCTAGTGGTAGCAGCAGCACCAGCAGCAGGACGAGCAGCAGCAGCACCCATATTTCCAAGAGCTCCTTCTGTGTGCAGGCCACTCTCGGGAGCATGGGACCCAGCACAAAAGGGCAAGCAGCATGAGTGAGGGCAGAGGGGCAGGTGGTGCCCACCCAGAGCTACCAGAGGGAGTATAATGGCATCTCAGCAGCCATGGAGACCTACCTGGTGGAGGAGCCATCCATTGATCCAAGCAGCGGGTTGTGGGATGGAGCGGCGTAGCAGCAAGCGAGCGGCAGTGAGCGGGAGCAAGGACCCCCTGTACCATGCATCAGACTGAGCTTCACCACCTGTGTGTCCTGGGCGGGCTATTTAAACTTGCCTTTAGCCACTGCCAGGGTTGTGCGATGGAGTGGCGTAGCAGCAATCGAGCGGCAGTCAGCGGGAGCGAGGACCCCCTGTACCACGCATCAGACAGAGCGTCACCACCTGTGTGTCCTGGGTAGGCTATTTAAACTTGCCTTTAGCCGCTGCCAGGGTTGTGGTATGGAGTAGCATAGCAGCAAGCGAGTGGCAGTGAGCGGGAGCGAGGACCACCTGTACCATGCGTCAGACTGAGCTTCACCACCTGTGTGTCCTGGGCAGGCTATTTAAACTTGCCTTTAGCCACTGCCAGGGTTGTGGTATGGAGTAGCGTAGCAGCAAGCGAGCGGCAGTGAGCGGGAGCAAGGACCCCCTGTACCATGCATCAGACTGAGCTTCACCACCTGTGGGTCCTGGGAGGGCTATTTAAACTTGCCTTTAGCCGCTGCCAGGGTTGTGGGACGGAGCGGCATAGCAGCAAGCGAGCAGCAGTGAGCGGGAGCGGGGACCCCCTGTACCACGTATCAGACTGAGCTTCACCACCTGTGTGTCCTGGGTGGGCTATTTAAACTTGCCTTTAGCAGCTGCCAGGGTTGTGGGATGGAGCGGCTTAGCAGCAAGCGAGTGGCAGTGAGCGGGAGCGAGGACCGCCTGTACCACGCATCAGACTGAGCTTCACCACCTGTGTGTCCTGGGCGGGCTATTTAAACTTGCCTTTATCTGCGGCGGCGCTGGCGGTGCACGCCGGGGGCCGCACGCCTAACAACTGCATGAGCAAGGGCGCGCCCTTGTGCATGCCGCCTTAGGTGAGCTGCCGGGGGCGCCGGGTTACTAAGCTCCAACCATCTCCTGAGTCTGAGGAACCTATTTGAGGGTATAAAAAGATGGCTTCCTCAGAACTGTCAGGGCTGCCTGCTAAGCTTTTTAAACAAAGGAAACTTGAGTCCTTTTTTTGTAGGTCTTCAGTGAGGAGAGTGGTGGTGTCATCATCGCCTCCTGGGCCCCTGATCTCTAACCACTCTCAGCCTTTAGTAGGGCTCGAGGAGCCTTGTAATATTGGTTATGACGCGCCTATTCAAGAAACGCCTCAGGATTTTGGGCAGCCACTTCTGGACCCCCCGCCTGTAGTGGGTAGGGCGAGGCAGGGCCTAGTGCCTGATGGAAAATTAGCTGCCTTTTTGGCAGAACACGTTATGCTTATGGCTGAGACTCTGCAATTTATGTTTACCAAATTAGCACAACTCCAAGGCAAGATGGAGTCCATCGAAAGTCTGGTCCAGGAGAAGGTAGGGGATAACCCTCGGGTAGTAGAATTAGGCCCCCCTGTGTCTGTTCCCATCCCTACGGTGAGGTCCTTGGATCCTGCCCACCAAGTGGCGCCTTCGCCAGCCCACCCTCGCTTTTTGCCATCGACCTTGGCCCATGATAGCCTTCCCCCTATTATATCGGTAGAGAATGCCGGGTCCTTTGGGTTACTGGCGGCTTCCTAGTATTTACTATTCTTGCTCGAAGAGGTTGGTGGTTTCCCCAATGGGCTATGGCCCTAGATGTAGCCGAGCACCTAAGACCCCTCTTGAAAAAAGAAAAAATTGTGATCACAAGAAGAGAGATCTTGTCAGTGGACCAACTGGTTACTTCAGAGGATAGACAAATGATCATAGTGACATTTTCATCTACGGGTATAATTCCCCATATTCTTGCACTTACAAACCAGCTAGAAAAGCAGGCAGTTTTTGTTTCGCGGGCCTACCAGAACTGTTCCCCACCACAGGGGGGGCCATCTGGGGATTTACCCGGACAGCCAACAAGGCAGGGATTTAGGTTTAGACAGTCTTGCCCGATGTCCTCTGGTCCCCTGGCCCTCGCTATTCCAGCTCGGGCAACTGAGCCCACAGTGTCTGGGTTCCCAGTGACTATGGACCCTAAAATTCCTGGGGTGGTTCCGTCAGTCAGTGAACAAAGAACAGTGCCCCCTTTGCGGCTGAGAAGGGAGGTGACAAAGGGGGTTTCTCCACATAAAGGGTCCCAGCAAGTGAGGGTGGGGTTGCCTGCCTTGCCCACTCCACCTCCAGTAGACTTACAGATTCGTTTTTTGGAAAACTGGAGTCATTGCAGCTTCAGCTAGAGGAAATGAGAGCCGGTGGAAGCAAGTCTTGCCCTTCTAACCCGCTACCGGTGGCTTTGTCTTCCTACTCCTGTACCCAGTTGTTTAGCTGGTTGTCTTCGGGGGGGGTGGGGTGACACAAGGGTAGAGGCGCAAGCAGGAATAGAATGTTTTAGTTTGACACCTATTAGTAGGACTAGCCGGGGGCACAAGTCTAGGGAACCTCGACCTGAGTTGGGTGGGGTGGCTATTAGTAGCTCGCAGTCCTTGATTGGCTCTCAGATGAGGGCAGAGAGGACCTCCCAGGTGGAAGCTTTACCTGAGATAAATCCCTCCTCAGAGACCTTGTTGGCCGCCCAGGTTGCGTGTCCCACGGTGGCCTCACCGGTCTTGGCGGAGTCTCCCCAACTAGCTCACCCTCCCGCTGTAGGCAGAGTATTGAGACAATGAACGAGGTACCCTCAGGGGCAGTGACAGGAGACCCGGGAGGTTGTATCCCTTCAATTGACATCCTGGAATATTTCAGGGTGGAGGGTGCACCAAACAGACCCGGAATTTTACTATTTTCTCGCTTTATATGACATAGCTTTGCTGCAAGAAACCTGGTTGGTGGATCCCCCCTTTAAGGGCAGTTGGAAGGGTTTTGACATGTTTTGTGTGGACGCAACACCTTCTATTGCCCAGGGACAGCCGAGTGGCGGCCTGGTGTTGCTTATAGCATCTAAACTACTAGCAAAGGTACAGAAAATAGGTTCCATTAAGGCTAACTTTGCCCTTTTTCATTGTCAATTCCCCTTTGGTTTGGAATTACTGATCAGTATTGCCTATATTCCTCCAGATTATTCCCCCTATTATTGCCCAGAAATTTGGACCCAGTTGGTGGATCTGGTGAGTGAGGCCATGATTCAGTTCCCGGAGGCTTGGCTACTGGTGGGAGGAGATTTCAATTCTAGATTGGGAGATTACACAAGTGTACAGACCGGGCCTTGTTTGGAGGATTCAGTAGACAGCTGTTTATTTTTTCCTCCGCGATTCTCAAAGGATAAAGTCATAGGTCCTAGGAAGCACCTACTGGAGAAATTATTATGTGAGCTAGATCTGATTATAATCAATGGGAGAACTGAGGACGATCGGGAGGGAAATTTTACTACTAAGGAGGATTCCAACACGTTAGTGACAGCCCTTTGTAAATCTTCTGACCATTTAACATGTCGCCGGGCAGGAGTTTCAGCATCCAAAAACTCCAATGGACCATTATCAAGCGAACGTCTCCATGGGACCCTAATATTCATTGCCAGGGGAAGATGATTGGATACACCTAGTGGTGCAACCCGAAACCTTTGAACTAAAGAAAACAGATGTGAGAGAATTAATAAAAAATCCAAAACACTAGAGCCCTGATAGGAGCTTTGTATGCAGGTATGACAGCACAGGGATCAGATACCATTATTTGGTATGATAAGTTGTTATCAGTACTGAATCCCGTTATTACCACCAGGGCTCCTTATTGTAGGAGAGTAACCCCTCCCTCCAGTACTCCTGCCTGGTTTGATGCCAATTGCTGCAGGGCACAGGCCCAACTGAGACGTTCAGCAAGGAATTTGAGGCACAACCCTTGTCAAAATGTAAGGCTTAAATTGTCCCTAGTGCAGAAAAATTATCGCAACTTATTGGCTGTAAAGCTGCGTGACTCACAGAAAGTTGCATGGGCTACCCTTATTAAGGCAGCAAATGAGAAAGATATACATAAATTTTGTGCAATCATCCGCCAATCACAAAAGGAAGGAGGATACCATGGTACAAATTTTCTACGCCCTGAGGTGTGGCAATCTTTTTATGAAACCCTTTTCTCCAAGCCCAAGGTGGGGGACATTGAGTTATCTATTGCCCCTATAAATAGGCTTCAGAGCTGGCCCCCAGTCTCAGAGGAGGAGGTGGTTTCATTTATTGGTGAGTTCAAAAATGGTAAGGCCCCGGGACCGGATTTCATATCTCCCAAACTTCTGAAGAGTGACCCAGTTAGGTGGGCGGGTCTGTTAGCTCCCTTGTTCTCTTACATTAATGAGACGGGCAGATTCCCGGCCTCCTGGCTTTCTAGTATTATAGTCCCTATCTATAAAAAGGGGGACCCCAGGAGTCCGGGCAATTACCGGTCAATTAGCCTTCTATGTGTTGTGGCCAAATTATATACTAAACTCTTACTGAGCAAGCTCCAGGCATGGATGGAGAAGCAGAAGATAATTGAGCCAGAGCAGGCAGGATTCCGAAAGGGATTGGCTACAACCGATCACATCTTTGTTCTGTCAGTACTGATAGCTAAGATGGTCTCTGCACGAAGGAAGCTTTATCTTTGTTTTATTGACCTGGAAAGGGCCTTTGGTTTGATTAGCAGGGATCAACTTTGGGCTAAGCTGCACGCATTGGACATTGATCCAAGATTGTTATATTTAAAGATTAATTTACATGCAGGGAACTCCTTGAGGGTCCGGGTGAACCAGGGGGGTGCTCTGTCTGAGCCGGTGCAGGTGAAAGTGGGAGTGAGACAGGGGTGTCTATTAGCTCCTGCCCTCTTTAATCTCTACCTGAACAATTCTATTCATTTTATGAAGGCATCGGATACACATGCCCCCATGGTCGGCGATGGCCGTGTGCCACTATTGCTATATGTGGACGATATGGTATTGATTTCGTAGACCCAGGTAGGCCTGAGGCGAGCAATGACTACTTTCGGAGCCTATTGTCAAGTTGAGATGTTGGCTATTAATTTCGCCAAGACTAAGGTGCTTGTAGTAAGGGCAGGAGGTGTACAGAAAGTGCACCGCTGGGCAATTAGGAATAACCCCATCGAGCAGGTCCAGGCCTTCACTTATTTGGGGGTGGTTTTCTCAGGTCGCAAGGGATGGAAGGCCCATTTTAATGCGGTACAAGAGCTTGTAGGAAGATCTACGGCTGCAATTAAAAAATGTTTCTTTGGTCATGGGAGGAAGCTGATTCTACCAGCCCTGCGTCTCTTCAGGGCAAAGGTAGTGGGTCAATTATTATACGCCTTCCCGCTGTGGGGATTGGCATTCATCTCCAAATTGGAACAACTGCAAAATAAGTTTCTGCGGGAAATTCTGGGGGCCCCAAGAGGAACTCCTCAGGTGATATTGAGGTCAGAAGCCTGTTGCTTGCCCCTTAGAACCTATGCCCTACAGGCATTGTTTACTTATTAGTCTAGGGTGGCTCTGTTTCCTCCATTCCTCAGAGGTACACTGGTGACTTTATCTATTTCATCTGGCCTTGGGGATAATTGGAAAGAAATGGTGAGGCAGGAAATACTCAAGTTAGGATTCTCACCAGAATACATGGGATATCTTGGGTTGGAAGCTGCCAAGACGACTAAAAGACGACCTTGGGACCAGATCCTCCAAACGGAGGATGGACTATTGGCCACGCAGAGGGTGGCGCCCGATTTTGTACCATACAGGTCCTTCTTATCGGGCTGTTATTACCTTTTTGCATGGCAGGATGCCAATAAATGTGTAGCCTTTTTTAAAATGAGAGCTAATGTCTTCCCGTCAGCAGTTTTGGAAGGCCGATTTGCTGGCATTCCATATGACCAGCATCTGTGTTCTTTGTGTCAGCTGGGGGAGGGGGACACGCCTGAACATATAATTGGCCGTTGCCCTGCTCTTGCAGGACCTAGGCATAAGTTCTTGGGGGATCTTGGATGACGGATCTCTAGGGGGAGGCTTGCGGAGACTCCTGAACCCTATTGACTAAAAAATCAAGGGCTCTGGCCAGCTTTTGCTAGGCAGTAATGCGGATCAGAAAGCAGGTGTTGACTCCCCCTCCCCACTTATAATTATGGAGGTCTCTAAGAGACTTTACTTGGTTTTGATTTACATGATGCTAGCAATCTGTGATTGTATTTATATAGTTTATGATGGAGTGTGAACTCCAGGAATTGTATATGGTTTTAGCCCTGGGGGTGCTTTATTTATTTCAGTTTTGTATCTGATTTTATATTTGTTATGGCTTTTTGCTAAACAATAAAACTTATTGATTGATTGATCCAAGCAGCGATCCCTTGGCCTACTGGGCCGGCAAGGCCAACATGTGGCCAGCCCTGTTGAAAGTGGCCAAGGGTATCCTGTCCTGCCCACCAACCAGCATCCCCAGTGAGCGGGTGTTCTCTGTGGCAGGGGACATTTGCTCCCTGCACCGCCTGAGACTGGGGGCCAAGTTGGTGGAGCAGTTGTTGTTCCTAAAGGTCAACCTTCCGCTGCTGGGATTCCCCGAGTTGCCCCTGGACAAGGAGTGATGGTGCAGTGGCACACATCATCCCGTGCCAGGGACAGTCTTGGGATGTGGCTCTACCTCCTCAATCTGAGCTAGGGCTACTTCTCCTGTGTTGCTGAGTGCTGTCCCTCCCTCCCAATCCGTGGCACCCGTCCTGCCTCTCTCTCTCATACTAGATGGCCTTTGCCACCTTATCTGACTGACCTCATGATGCAGGGTGGCATTGGGAAACTGTAAACCTGCCAGCCGGCCTATAGCTCCATGATCTCGGCCCACCTATGTGACGCTGACTGGCTCTCACTCTCTTGTGCTGCACAGTCTTTGATAGCCTATCTGCGTGCCCTGCTGCCAATGTCCCAGCCTGCCTGCCCTACTGCCTCTCATGCCACTCTGCCTGCCTGCCCACCAAGCTTGCCACAAAGCTCAAATCATGCCTCACTCCACCTTCCTGCCTCCCATGCCAAGGTGTCTGTCTGCCCACCCAGGTTGCCTAGCTCAAAGCCTGCCCAACCCCCCCTGCCCTACTGCCTCTCATGCCATGCTCCCTGCCTGCCCGTCCACCCAGGTTGCAAAGCTCAAAACCTGGCTCAATCTGCCTGACTGCTTCTCATGCCACGCTGCCTGCCTGACTGCCCCGGCAAGCAATGTCTTCTGGTGCTACTGCCAATGGCCCCTGGGCCTATATACTGTCTGTGACAAGGGTTCTGTACCCTGACAACCAATGTCTGGTGATGCTAGTGCCAATGGCCCCCAGGACTATATGTTGTCTGTGCCAAGGGTTCTGTACCCTGGCCAATGTCTGATGATGTTGGTGCCAATGGCCCCCAGGCCTATATGCTGTCTGTGCCAAGGGTTCTGTATTATGCTGTCTATGCCAAGGGTTCTGTACCCTGGCAACCAATGTCTGGTGATGCTGGTGCCAATGACCCCCAGGCCTATATGGTGTCTGTGCCAAGGGTTCTGTACCCTGGCAACCAATGTCTGGTGATGCTGGTGCCAATGGCCCCCAGGCCTATATCCTGTCTGTGCCAAGGGTTCTGTACCCTGACAACCAATGTCTGGTGATGCTGGTGCCAATGGCCCCCAGGCCTATAT